>OX376699.1:28080133-28616049 GCA_947389925.1 Coelopa pilipes | reverse complement strand
AACTCCATCGGCTCGCCGAACTCGCTCCGATCCACCAATCGAAGGCTGGCGAGCCCCGGACGAAGGCGGTGGCGGCGATCGGTCGGCTCGACTCAGATCGAATCGGATCGGATCGGCTTCAATCAACACCGACCACAGCTGCCGGCCGAAAGGGAATCCGAAGGCAAGGGAGCGCGCCGAAGAAAGAGAACGATGGAAGGACCGAAAGAGAGCACGATCGGCCTTAATTAGTTAATGAGGATCAGCGGCCAGATCCGATCGAGAAATTCCCCAACCCGTTTCGCGAACTTGACGAATGCGCTCCAGAGACACGATCCGATCCACCGTTTGACGACTTCCAGCAATAATTGTCAATGATTTGCAGCAATGGCAGCAACCACAATTACAACAGCAATAACAGCCACCGCAACAACAACAACAAGAAACGCGTCAGTGGCAGCGCCACCGCTGATGTCTTTGGCCATTTATAGCGACTTAAATGATTGAGCTCCAGCAACAGCCTCAGCCTCAACTTCAGCTTCAACTCCCTATCCAGGTCCCGGTCCCGGTCCAGGTCCTCGTCCGTCGCAGCCCCAGCTCGTCTGGCATCACCGTCACCTACGACCAGACATCACTCACGTCGTCCTAATCGCTCACATCCTCGTCCTTCGTCCCCTCCCCTCGCCACGTCCCGCTTTGATGGTCGTGGAGCGCCGTCACTCCATTTCCATCTCTCTTCCTCTCTCTCTCTCTATCTGTGACTTGGCGTCGTTGTCCTCATTTCCCCTGCCTGTGGCTCCAGATCTTCGCCATCAACCTGTCTCCTTCTCACTCAGTCCGAGGAGTCGTGGCGTCGTCATCCTGTTCCTCGGCGAGATGTCGCTCGCCCTGACGGTGGCAGCCTTTTTGAACGCTCGTTAAGCAATTATATCGCTCCCTCGTCATCTTTATTAGCCCTCCCTATCCCTTTCTCTCTCTCTTTCGCATTCTCCCTTGATACCACCTCCCTCCCTCTCTCTGCCACTCGTCCGACCTCGAGTGATTTGGGCTTGTTAATGCCCGAAGCCGCGACGTTGGCCGGTGGACGCTGACATTGGCTCCAATGACGGATTGTGTGAATTTTTCGCATTAGAGTAAACGTCATTGGCCGCCCCAAGCTCCAGTCCCAACCCATTCTTATACCCGGCGCCCTTCGGCCCCCCTTCCCTCGATCGGCCACCGGTCCGAATGGCATCGCTACCCGGTGGCAACGCTCGACGGCGATCGCCATGATAAACGAATGTTGCTCCTATTCAATTGGCATAAGGATGCTCTTTGTTCAGCCACGATGGATGGGCCCACCGAAGGACGGACGGACGGACGGACAGACGTACGGACAGGTAGGTGGACAGACTGGCATATATACAGTGGGGCGAATGGACAGAGAGGAGGGAGGACGGACGTATCGGACGTTGGCCGGTCTCGGCGCGACGCAATTCGCAATTCGTACATCGATTTAAGTTCTGTTCTACACGACGTCAGGCTGTTGGATTCCGCTAAATCATGTTCGGAGTCTCCGGCCGCAGGAGGACATCGGGGAATCGTTTTCCTATACACACAGCCACAACAACAACAACAACAACAGCAACAACTACATAAAGAACAACAACGCACTGCTCTGAGATTAGATGGACATGTGGGAATTCAACTGCAGCGTCCACGGCCAGCGTCCGGGACGTGGTCGGATCGGAAGGAGACCGAGTCGCGGGCTACTGTGCAGGACGGGGTGGGGCAGAGGGGTTTGATGGGGGGTTGGTGTGTGGCGGGTTTGCCGTGCGACGCCCCTGTCCGGTTCAGGCTTTTGCTCTATTTATCATAATCAGTCACAATAATTCCAATTGTAAGAAACATTTTCAAATGTCATAAATTGATTGAAAGCGATAGCCACAGAACGGAGAGCAGAGCGAGAGAGAGACAGAGAGACGAGACGGCGCACAGGCTGAAAAACGCATATGCAGACAGACAGCAGGCTCGTATAGAGACAGACAGGCCGAGCCACAGAGCCAGACAAACAATCGGAGGAGAGCAGAGTATGTTGTCGATCGCTGGGGATGATTAGTTTTTGCCGGGCGATCCTGGGCGAGGTTCGAGCCATGGTCGTTGCCGTCCGCCTCGTCATCGCTCCGGTCGCTCGTTAATCGTGGCCACGTTCTTTGCAGCCAACTTAATTTGGCCGTTAGCGCGTCCGATTGCGGTCGATCGCGACGCACGCAACGACCGAGTCCATGTCCCAGTCCGAGTCGGTGGACATTCCCACAGACCGCAAGGAAGACGTCACCCAGATCGATGAGTTTTATCGCTGCCGAGATCCGACCGATTGACATCGATATCGATCGCCTGATTAGCGATCGTGGAGAATTCCCACAACACTGTTGCACGCTAATGGCATCTCGACCATGACAGCGGGAACTCATTTTCACCCACTTAATTGCTTATCACGGCTCCATCGCCCCACATCGTTCATAACACGACCATACGACGGCATTAATGTCCTTATCTGCGATCGGAAATTCTTCGGAAGATCGTCGTCGCCGTCGATCGTTGGTTTTCCGACGTGATTCGGATATAAAACTCTCGCATACGAAAACACTCAGAGGCGGAGCAATTAAAAATGCAAGACCAACGAAAGTAAAGGCGAAAGCATAAAAGCGAAGATGAAAACAAAAATTCAAAAATTCAACTCCAACCACCCGATGCTTCCCCACCGGCCAGAGCCAAGGTGTTCGAACCACTCTGATTGAGTCATAAAAATCAGCGATATAACGATCTCATTTGCTCATAAACTTTCTACATTAGCCGAATATCGTGGCCCCATGTCGATGCGGTTTGTTTCGGATTGATTTGGTGCTTTTTAATGTCTCTTTCGAACGGCGATCGAGGAGCTTCGCCGTCCGGGTCAGACACGACCGGAGGGCGGAGTTTTATGGAAGTGCGGCGCTTTTTAATGGAAATTGTCACCACGAGTCGATCGTTAAACTAGCAGGATTAATTAGAAGCCACAGCTAGCGGGGCTGGTTTCAGGTCAAATTCAACAATGAACACAATGAATGATCTCGTTGTTGGTGTAGCAATTTGAATATCACTAGGTTTTGGTGTTCCTTCAATCGCGTTCTCTATAGAAGTCTTTTGTTCCTTCCTAGTCTTCACCGTTCGAGTTCGTTGCCTGCTTCTTTTGTATCGAAGGAGTCTCCGCACTCAGTGCACGATGGAGTTTTCTCGAAACTCCACTTCAAGGATCCATCAGAGAGCGAACGAGATCCTCCTCCTGCTCATCCTCCTCCGCCTCCACCTCCACCTTCATCGCCACGACCTCCTCCTCCATCCACTTCATGGGAAACCCGATCGACAGCCGAGTCACCGGCCTGAAACTGGGTGCTCGGCGTACATTCCCACACTTGGCCCGAAACACTTGTGTTTTCGACCCACAACAACGCCAACAACAACCACGTCGTCGTCGCCGTCGCCGCCGTCGTCGTGACATCGAGGGCGCTGCATTGGCCAACACAGAAGAGCAGCGAACGAGAGCGAAAGGGAAGGCGCGAGCGAGCGTGTGAGGGAGAAAACACACAAAGGAACCAAATCAGGTAAAACAAAAGGTTCACAAGAGACCGCGATGAGAATTAACAAGAGACAGAGAGAGCAAGAGCAAGAGCGAGAGGGTCCAAACATGTGGGAGAGTGAGAAGGAGAGGGAGGGAGGTTGTGCGGTGACCGAGAGGGCGGCCGAGGGACTCGGGCTCGGACTGGCCGACATATAAGTGTAACTCATGTCGGACATTAAGTGGTTTGCTGCGAACTTCGGACCCGCCAACCGGCCTCCGAGACAGGCACTCGGAGAGGCGGGCGGGCGGACAGACGGTCGGAGGGACGGACAGACAGAGCAAGAACCACGAAACGCGTTGATAAAGAAAATTACACACTGACCCGAAAGTCATCATAAATGCAGGTTTATTGCGCGATCGCCGAGCGAGGGACACGGGCCGATGGAGCGACGGCTCAATGGACACAGACAGACACAGGGACAGACCAACAGACAGACAGTCAGACTGAGCGGGGACAGACAGACATTCGGTAGGTTGTTGGGGGCTGCGAACCTGAGAGCTCCGGTACCTACCGCGCCGCACACTTACGACACTTCTACGAAATCACATCAAGAAGAGTGTTTTCGACTGGTTGTTGTCGTCGTTGTCTCAGTGGTTGCTGCTATTGTTCTTGTTGTTGCTTTTCCTGAGTTGGCCAAAAGATGAATCTATTCCGATGAAAACCCAAAACGACTACTATTACAATATCAACAACAACAACAGCAGTCATGCGGTCGATGTTGGCGGCGGCGGCGGTGGAGGCCACGCCGATGGTGACCACAGTGCGTTCCCATGGAGCACATGGAGCACATGGAGCAACGTGTTGTTATGGAAGTCACCAACGCAGAAGACAGCAACAACAATAACAACAACGGCAACGGCAACAAGAACAGTAACAGCAACAATAACAATAATAACAACAATAACAAACACTCGTCGTGGGTCTTCAAAAGGAAATTAAATAAAATTCAAACAAATTGTAATTAATTCACATTAAAGTGTTCCGTGCAATCAATTCCTAGAGCTGTTGGCGGGTTGTCGGTGTCGGAGTCGGTGTTGTTGTTGCTCCTACCATAATTGTAGTGGTGTGCGGGAAGCGGCAGCAACATGTGAATTCGACTCATCTTGAGGTGGTCTTCGCGGGAGCGACGGGCGGCCTGTGGGCAGCGCTTTCTTCTCCCCAATCAAGAACCCGCCGTCGGGTAATTAAAACGATCTTTCTCTTTCTTCACTTATAATTTTCTTATATCGCCATTAGTATAGGTATTTATTTTATCCAATTTTTCTTAAACTTCAACTCATCATACTTTTCGATTGCGAAATTTTCTAATGTCTTCATACTCTTTAATTTTAATTAATTTTTCTATTTTTTCATTTTCTATTTTTCGATAACAATTAATGGAATATGTATACATAAGAGCATAAGAAGGTATTAAATGCGGATTTTCTAGACTATCCAGTGTTACTTTGTTACTTTGAAAAACATCCCAGCTTAAGTCGGAGAAGCCCGCAGACCATCCTTCAACCGGTTCGAGCCAAGCGTCCAAATCGAGACGTTTCTCCATCTGTTGCGCTGCCAAAGCCCAAAGAAATGTCGAAGAATGAAAATAATGAACCCGAAGGAACCTTCGACAGGGGCCCCGGTGGGAATCGAGCCATCGAGGGACTCGGGGGATCAGCGTCCTTGAGGGAAGCGAAGCAAAAAAATGATTAATTATGCAGACGTTTTAATGATCGAGCCAAGTGAAGAAAGTCGTCTTGGCGGAGGCTGGCGACGACAAAGGAGGAAGTCGTGGGGAGTGGATGAGAGGTACCAGGTGAGGAGGTTCCACCTTGCACCAGTTCAGGCCGCTTCAGTTTCGAAGGCGCACACAAAAAATTCGATAATTAAGACGGAGGCAAACAGTAGCCGCCGAGCCTGGAGGGAGGTTTCTTTTATATGGGCTGTAAATCGTCGGTATTGGTTGGCGAGAACGTGCACAGCTGGTCGGTCGGTCAATGGCGAAGATGGAGAGATGAATCGACACCCGGGTCCTCGTCTCATCCGCGACCTTCAGTCACTGCAGCCGCTGGAGTGACTCAATGGAGTTCGATCGGAGGCGATCGTTAAACGTGGGCATGACAGGATTTTCCAACACTTGACCCCTGTCCGCTCTCTATGTCTCACTTCCTTTGCAGCTTCCCATCGCTCGCTCGACGGTGGGTCCTGCGAGGATCCCTTGGGTGGAGGCGGCGGGGGGCGAGGCATAAAAATTAATCAACCTCATTTCGCCGCGTGAGCGCATTCGGCGACCTGCTGAGAGGAAGCGGCTGCTGCAGAAGCTGGCGAGTGGGGGCTGCGATGGAGGACGAGGCCGATGCCAATGCTCCAGATGGAGCTGGAGATGGTGCGTCCTTAAACAGCAATTAAGCGGCGTACACAGAGCAACAACAACAATTGCTTCATCATCATCATCATCAATATCGCCACTAACAACAACAACAACAGCAACTGCAGCGATCGGCAAAAAACATTGCCGAACCGCACGCCATCGAAATCAGCATGAAATGCACAAGAAAATCAGCTCCAACAACGACGACGATGGCGAAGACAACGACCAGATCCTAGGGAGCGACATCGCCATCGTCGTCGTCATCACCGTCGCGTGCTGATCGCGAAATGGAGGCTGCGACGCTGCTCCAGTTCGGGATGTTCCAGGCTGTAAAACTGTTTATGGACGCACTTCCGGTGGGCGACGGGACGCTCGGGGTCCCCTCATTTGGTATGCAAGAGCAACAGGAAGGCCGCACCGACCCAATGAGCAGAGCAATAAAGGCAGCACGAGCAACAACAACAACAACAGCAACAGCAAGACCCAGACCAACAGCAACATGCGACGTGCGACGTGAATCGATGATTATCAGAGTGTTGTTGTTGATGATGATTATGATGATGAGGACGTAGCTGCTCTTGCCGATTATTGTTGTTGGTCTGATTATTCATGACGAAAACGCTGCTGTTGTTGTTGTTGGTGGTGGTGCTCCTATTGTTGTTGTTGTTGTGTTTATTGCAACACAGTAGTTGAACGCAAGGCGCCGAACCAGACCCCGCAACACTTTCCGCCGCCGCCGCAGACCAATGGAACGAAATTGCGACCGGACGTGGGTGTCGGCAACAAATGCGTTGTCGTCGTCGTCCGTTGCTCCCACGCAGCATCTCCTGTTGTCGGTGCCCGTTGCTGATGCCGGTTGCCTGTCGCTGGCATCTGCCACGCGATGCCCTGCAATTTACGTCTCCCGTCTCGACTCTATTAGAATTCTATTTAAATGCCATTTTGTACGACATGACGCGGCAATGAAGACGCTGATGATGATCGTGTTGGTTGTTCTTGTTGTTATTGTAATTGTTTTTGTTGAAATTGTAGTGATTTTTGTGTTTTTGTTGCCATGGTAGTTGCTGACTTCAATATGTTGTCGTGTTACAATTGAAGGTTACAAGCAGAGTTTTGTTCCTTGCGAATCATGTGGGTTGAGCAACCCCACTCCATTTCCCTCTCTTTCGCTCCCTCTACACCACACTTCTTTACGGATCTACCTCTTCTTCTGCTTCGTCGTGTCCTTCGATTCCGGTCATCAATTCTTTGGATCGCGAGGCAGAGAAATACTCGACAGAAAACATTGTTTGATCTATTTATTTATGTATGCATTTTTTCTAAAACATGTATTCCTCTTTTGGGATTTCCGGTATATTGAATTGACTTCGGCCAATATTAATTGAGTTTTTCAGTATTTACTAAATGATTTTTCCTTTCTTCCAAAATTAGGATTCGTTTTGAAACTCGATGCTCGACACGAGTCCACGCCTTCTGACACCTTGACCTCGATTTAGTGAACTACCCTTCAATGTCAGCCGTTGCCAATATCACGAACTCCTCAGCTCGAGTCCCTCGCTCCATCTGCCCTTCGGCCCCCATCTAGTGGAAATTTGATACTTTTATTGCATCGATGACGTCGTTTTCGATCGACCACTTCCGGCCATAAACCAAACTGTTTAGGACTCAATTCAAAAAGCTCCGGTCCCCACGAATCCAGTTCACGCACCCTTTTCCGAGCGGCCAACGAACGACCCCGGGCAGCGAAAACAAAAACAACGTGAACAGTGAACGATGAACGATTATTGAAATTAATCTCTAGAGCCAGAAACAAAACAACAACAAGAACTGCTGAAACAACAAATAATCACTGGCACAAGTCCAGCAACAACGTTGGTGTGAGTGGCAAAAACAACGCTAGTAGTTGGAGTATCGTCCACAACAACAACCACAACAACGATGGAGCCATAAACGCCAAGTTGTCTGGCATTTCAATATTTGATTTTCACCCCGAACCGACGAAATCCACTCCGATGGCTGTTGGTCGAGCGAGCGTGCGATGCTTCGTTTAACGCTCTCCACGGTTCGACCGCCAGACTGACTGATGGACAGACAAACAGACAGATGGGTGAACGCAGAGATAGATTCGGTTGAACTGGGCGATATGCGAAGAGACCATCAGTTAGTCATTCACTCAATCAGTTCGTCCGCTCCATCGCCACCACCACCACTCAGTAGTCGCTGGTCGATGCAGGAGGGCTGAGGGACCGTGGCGCGGGGTCCGGCGACGAACCCCGAGTGTCTCCGTGGGGAGTGGCCGTTGATTACTTTTATTGGCCAATAACTTGCTGTTTGTGGGCCTTTCACGGCAGTCGTCATTATTTATAATTTCCGAATGAAATTCGGTGTTTAGGGTTTTGAAATACAACAACAAGTAACACAGCAACAACCACCAGCGATCCATTGACCACACGGGAAATTATAAATTTATGGCATATTATATACCCCAACATTTAAAAGGGAAAATTATATACTTATGCGAAAGTATTGATTTTGTAAACATTTCCATCTTTGGTTTTTTCTTTTTGTTTTGGGGGTTTGTTGGAAATTGATAATTTCCGTAAATATTTCATTTTACGGATTAGCGGGAATCAACCGCTGCTTAATGGGCAAATCAAGGGAGGTCTCGATTCTGTGTGTGGTCCATTGGGAAATTTCGTAAGGCATTGATTGGAGGGCTGCATTCGGATGAGGTGACTGGGTGGTGGACCTTTGGGAATCCAATGATTCCGAACCAATTTCAGTCGGTGTGATAATGATTCGAGGAACGAGTCAGGAGAAAATCTCATCAAGGGAAAACGTCATAAGAGGAAAATCATCCGGGTGATGATGGAAAATTAAGATTAAAATTAATATAAAATCGGTCCTGGTTTCGAAATTCGCGCTCCCTCTCTCTCTCTCTCGATTATACCTAAAACCCAACTTAATTTTAAAATCGTTTATTTCATCACTATTGCGAGGTCTTAAAGCCCTAACTATATACACGAATCCATCAGCGATCGCGACTTTCCCAATAAGTGATCGCCAACAATGGCACTTGCCACAGCCGTCATAAACAATAAACTCATCACTCAGGTTCGATCACCGACAATTATGATCGGCCTATTAAACCACATGGCCTGACCCTTCGAACGGTTTGTTTTCCCCACTGAGCTTTTACGAGCTTTTGTTTTGGCTTTTAGGGGTTTCGGGCTCCCATGTGATCGATCCACTCTCTGTCACTCTCAACCGTTTTGATCGGCTGTAAATGCGGTCTCTTCATAGGAGCATTCGGTGGAAATTTATGCGTCGATATCTTAAAATTATTAGCATTTTATGGGAATTGTTTTGTTTTGTTTATGTGTATTTCGTATATTTTTATTCAACATTTGGATTTTAGTTTTAGTTTCGTTTTAGTTTTTGGTCGTTTTAGTCTTTGGTTTTTGTTTAAGTGGATCCGATACATTTATATTGATTTTTATGTTTTCACATCGCATTCTGCGCATTTGTTTATTTCTCGTTGATTTAAGAGGATTTGGTGTGGCTTCCAATTGTTGTTTTTGCCGGTTGTTGTTGCTGTTCATGTTGATGTTGTTGTAGTGGAATGTTTATCATCGCCGCGTGGTCGACACCTTTAAACAAATGCATAAATTGGTAGTCACATTGACGAAACGACTGATCGATCCGATTACTCTGACACTTTTACGACGAAAGGTGTTGTCAACGATGGTGTTGGCGTCATTGATGGTGTTGTTGCCATTGATTGCATTGTTGCTGCCGTTGAAGCAAGGTGTATTTTAACGGGCGTGGCCGTTGCCGTGGCGAATTCTAATCGCTATGAATTTCTCCCCAAGCCGAAGCCAACAGAATCGGATTGACGGCGAGGAAAGTCGGCGCAGAGGAGGAGCCGCCGCCTCCCTCGACCTGCCCACTCCGGCCGCCTCCAACGACTCGGCCCCGCTATCAGTGACGCGATCTGTGATGTCGATGCCGCCTCCATGTGAGTCATTCCTTCAATTACCAATCTCTTAATTAATCGCTTTGTAATATATTCAACGGCTAAAACACATAAATTGAAAAACATTTTTGTGAGATTGTGAAAAAGCACAAACAATGACCACGAGTGGTCGCAGCCGCGAAACCGACAACAACAATAACCACTACACGACCAATCCATCGAACAACTATAATTTTGTCAATTTTAATTTATTTTATGAGCAGCAATTTTCAAATAATAGCTCAAATAAATTATAATTCATGCCGCGACGTCGTTGCATAAATTATGCAAATGTTCCATTAGAAAATCAGCCATCGATGATTCTGTTGTTTTTCTCGCTGTTGTTGTTGCCGTAGCCGTCGTTGTTTTTGTTGTTATTATCATCGTTGTGGTGACGATGTCGGTCTCGGCGAGAGACGAAAAAGTGTTTGTTTTTTGCGGATTTATTTTGGTGATTTTATTGTGTTCTGAAAAATCAACAAAAGCCTATAATCACCGCATCAAGGAGCCCGGGTCGCGGGCTTCGTGATCGATGCGGTGCGTTTTCTTATGCCAGCTCCATCAGCTGTATCGGTTTTTATTGGTGTTATAATTACAATAGAAAGAGCCATCGCCGTCGCCGACGCCGACGCCGGCCGCCCGACGGCGAGAAACCCGAGAGTTGCTCGCTTAAGTCTTTTGTTTCGTCCCCGCTTTGGGTCTTTTGTCTCATTTCTGATCTCTTTGTGCGTCGCCAATGATTTGTTGCCTCCAATCAAAATAAAATTTGAAAATAATTAAAACCAAAAAAGACACCACAAATATATTTGCATTTCAAAACAATTGAGGGTGTTTTTGTTTATCGAATTTATATTGTCGTCGTCGTTGACGTTGTCGTGTTGCCAATGTTGTTGTTTTTGTTACGTTTTTGCATAACACTCAATTTGATCTCGGGGGCTTGATTTGTGATTCCTATTGATCCGACCAGCCGATAAGACCATGTCCATCCATCGAATCGACCACCACCACCGCCGGCCGCCGCGGTGTTGAGGACGAGGGGGAGGCGGCGACGTCTACGGACGATGGCTGTGAGTTCCGTGAATCGGTCATCGGAATCGATTGAAACCAAATCAAGTTGAGATGTGTTGACTGGAGTTGGGTTGAGTTGTGTCGATGTGCTCGGTGCTAATTAATTCGCTCAAAATGAAATAAGATTTAAAAATAGCTCCTGAGCTTCCACGATTCTCGGTCGTTCCCGGCCGCCGGTGCCAGTGCCGGTGCCCGGCACGTGCCTGATTTATTTGACTGTCGTCTGGAGCTCGCGCCATGCGGGCGCACATCCCACGTCGAGGGCGGAAAAGGAACTTGCTTATGGGTCGATAACATCGGGGGAGGTTTTCCGTGTCGAGGAGATTTTTTCACTTCAGTCCCATTGACCCATCCTCAAAAGTGGGCCTCCTCCCTTCGAATCTTCGCGTTGAAATGAATTGATTGAAATTCTTCAAATTACTATTCATGAGTCGTTCGGCGATCGTCGGCCGGTTCGGATGCCGCCAAAGATTTTTCTCATTCACACGCTTTCTTCGAACGGCTCGCGTTGAGCTCGAGCAAGGTCTGGCCGGGCCGAAAATGCGTGGGCCGGGATCGAGCTGTGGTCACTGGACGACGGACGGACGCCGGACAGTGGACGCTGGATGGTGTTGCCAATTAGTCTGTCAGTGTCGATTGACAGACATTATACATCGCGAGAGTAGCTGTGGAGAGGTGGGGAGGGGCTGGGGCTGGGGTTGGGTCTTGTCCGGGGCTCATAAAATACCAGCTAATGAGTCGGCCAGCCTCCATCGAGACACGACACGACACGACGAGAAGCTTAAAATAAATCGCCAGTTTGGATTTAATTAAATTAACAAAAACAACATCGATCGATAAAAATTAACATATAGATTGTAGACAAGGTTTTTTATGAAATTATTTTTTTTTAATCTTTTCTTTTTTTCCTCAAATTTTTTGTTTGAGGAATATGATTTCATTTTTTTTAACTTATTTATTTTTCAATTTTTAAGCATTTTTATGCAGCAAAATCGACATTGATTGTTTTATAATTTATTCCATCCATAGAGTTTTGTAAAAATTTGAACTATTTTATTTAACTCTTCCTTATTTGCGTCGTCTTTGCCGTCTTCTATTTGCTCCATCTGCTCTACCGAGGGATAGTGAAAAATCGATGAAAGAGAAAAGGAAGACACGTCGTAAACGCCAGCCTTACCTACGACGGCAACGGCTTCGCAGCCACAGAAGCCACAGCAACCGATCGACAGCCAACAACATTCACCGTTTCCCAATGGATTTTTCGGATTTTTACGAAAAATCGCCTTCGATTATTGAGTTCATAATCCAATTTTACGCTCTTTTGTCCGCGATCGAGCGAGCCAGCGAGCGATCACAATGAGCCGGCTGGACGGCGGTCGGCGAGGTGAGGGCGAGCGAAGGCGATGGTGACGGCGGGAGAAGCGAGGGCGATGGTGACGGCGGGTGAAGCGAGGGAGGGAGGTGCGGTCATTGTTAATAATTTGGTTTCATTGTTAATTGTTGTCTTTTAACGGAATCCGGCATTTAATTTGTCACGATCGGCAGATAACGCTGCTTTTTCGCCTCCTCTCTTTCCATCTTCATCTCGTTGTCGATTTGTTGGTGCTGTTGGATATTGTGTCGACATGATATTGGTTTTGTTGTTGTAGTTTATGTTATTGTTGTTGTTGTTTTCATTGTATATCGGTATGTTGTCCAGTGCTCTTGGGGAACTGCAGCCGATTCCGATCCCCGTCGGTCCCCCGTTGAATTTTGAATAACGACGATTCGAAGATTAATTAAATTCGAATGTTCTTTTAATTGCCTCGCTTTCATTTTTATGCCCTGCAGCAGCCCGTCCGACCCGTGTGCATCATCGGATCTTGGGCATCCGTCTGTCTGTCGACATCGGAATGCCCTTCGGTCCAGCGGTTCCCTGTGATCTGTGAGAAGGTGGTCGGCCAAATGCAGGGTGTTTTGTGGGCGGTTTGGGGAGTTCCAAGAACAATAAAACACACTCAAATTACCCGAGTCTTCCAGCTCTCCACCCGCTCAGACTTTGGTTTATCAGTCTTCCATTTATCTTATCTTATCTACCCGTTTGTGCCTTTGAAATGATTTGTCTATATTTAGTGATTGATATTAATTTCTCCCCGACTCTTTGTTCACGATCAGAAATCTTTTTCTCTCTCCTCTTGCTCGATCCATCCATCGGTGAGAAGTTGAGGGAAAAAAGTCGAGGAAGTCTGGCATCGTAACGGTCGCACTTCGCACTGACTCCCTCGCCTCGGGAACACGTGGAGTCTGGTCTGGTGGATCCGGAGTCTGGAGTCTGGAGTCCGGACCACTGCTGAGTTGACAGCGACATCTGTTGCAGACGCCGTGTTTTTGTTCGACTTTCCGTGATGTTTCTTGCTTCATTTTCTGTCTCTGCAGTTCTTCCTCCTCC
This sequence comes from Coelopa pilipes, assembly GCA_947389925.1. Taxonomy (NCBI): domain Eukaryota; kingdom Metazoa; phylum Arthropoda; class Insecta; order Diptera; family Coelopidae; genus Coelopa; species Coelopa pilipes. Next base: position 28,602,568 of record OX376699.1, on the reverse strand, counting down.
TCTCTTTCTGCTTTTTCTGCAGCTTGCTTTGTCTTTTTTCTGCTAGGATTTGGAAATTCAAGGCGATGCGGCGAAAACATGTTGTGCTCATGTTGTTGCTATTAGTGTTGTACTTGTTGTTGCCGTTTGGAAGATGCGATGTTTTTGTCGCTATGATGTTGTTTCACTTGTTGTTGTTAATTGTACTGCCGCTGTTGTTGTTGTGGTTGCAGTTGCTGTTCTATGGAAACCGAAAGTTCAATCCACTCAACGTCTCCTGGAAATCGAAATCACAAAAAATCACAAGCACCAGCCTCCATCGCCACCACCACCAACATCGACACCGACACCACCGTAGCCGCCGCCGCCGCCACCACAAGCAACAACAACGACACAAGAGATCATCATTGAGAGACCTCTGCAAGAGGAGGAAGAAAAATGCGGAGGCAGAGGAGGAGGAGGAGGAAGCACAGGACGAGGACGGAGAGGGGACAATCTGTGGAACAATGTGATAAATCATGTTCCCCGATGCGCGAGTGCACTTCAATTCATTGCCCGCCCGCTGTCTGTCTGTCGTCGTCTCCATCGGGCAATCTGTCCCCAGACCCTCGGTCGGTCCCTCCCACTGCCTTCCAAACGCTGCTGCTTCGCCCTATCAAACCACCCTCTTCTTGTCTGTCTGTGCGTCCGTCCGACTGTCTGTGAGTCCGTCTGGGTGTCTCTAGGTTTGTCCGACGGCTGTCTGTGAATCCGTACGCCTGTCGGTCCGTCCGACTGTCTGTGGGTCCGTCCGTCCACCGGCCTCTTCCCTCTGGGTGGGAGTGAGCGACCCGCCCCTTCCGCCGCCTGTCGTCGGGCCTCCCCCGACGCGGCAGACGCGTCAACGCGAACGCTCCAGCGCGCCAGCGTTCGATGTGCTGCAACATTGCAGATGCATCGCGCAGATGCGCGCAATTTCTGGTGACATTTGGCGGGGACACGAAAAAAACCTCGCACACAACACACTACGCCAACAACAACAATGAGAATCATGACAACAAAAAAAGGCCAGGAGACGAATAAATTCATTCGAGGATGATTTTTTGTTGCCTTTCGCTCAAGGCGCGATTTAATTTTGTTTTCTTTTGTTTTGTTCCGTTCGTTTGACTTGTCTTTGGCTCTTCGTCGACGCACTGGAGGGCAGCGACTGCCCTGCGAACGTCGTTGTCGTCGTCTCCGCATTCTATGGGAAAATCTGGCAGCGCATCTCGCACGGCAGCTCGCTATTTCTGCGGGCAGCCGAGGGCCGGGTCGATTACCAAGAACCGGGGGCGGAGGATGGACCGGAGATCGGCTGAGTGGGGAGAGACGCAGGCTCCCCGATCGGGTACATGCGGAGAAAATCTGGAATTCCCCAAATGATGTTAGGAAATCCGATGCCGAGAAGTTGGTGAAATGTCGCGGCAAATCCATGAAAGTCCTCGTCGTAAAAAGGACGTATTGGAATCGGAGATTGGGTTGAGATCATAATGAAATGGTGAATGATAAAAAAGAGAAATTAATTGAAATCAATTTTAGAAATATTAAAATCATGAAACAGATGCCTTAAATATTTACAGATCCTTAAATACTAAGCATATTAAGCATACTTTATAATCAGTAATATTTAATCAAGTTCATATAATTTATGCAAGAAACTTCATCAAAATTAATTAAATACACTAGAATCGATTAACTACTGTCAATTAAATAAATGAATTACCAACAAAACATTAATGAATTCCAATCAATGAGAATCAATTAGCTAAAATTATAAATTGCAATGATTAAATTAAGTAAAATACATAAATCAATATCGAAGAAATTAAACAATTGATAATCAGTAATTAACGTAATTATGGCAATGGTACGATATCACAATTTTAATAAATAAGGGCAATTTTTTCGTTCAGTGCATGGATCGCTTTGGACGCGAGTGATCGTCGTCGTGGTTTTTCCTCAATTTCTCATTGTTGTTGGGGATATTTTTATTGTGGTTGTTGTTGTTGTCCTTGTTGCTGTTGCTATTGTTAATGGTGTTGTGATGGCGTTTCTCTTTGCTATTATTGTTTTTGTTATAGTACTCTCGATTTAAATTCGCTATCAAACTGATTTATGTGGGCACCAAATAACAACAACAACACAAACTAGCAATGTGAACTCAACGATGCCTCGATGCGCAACATTCACCAGAGATCGAAAGAAATGCACTTGTTGTTGTTGTTGTTGTTGTTGTCCCCTTGACGGTGACGGTTTTCGAGATGTTTTGCCATTTTTCAAAACTTCTCAGACGACGGCGACGCCGACCACGGCGTGGGAGGGAGGGGAAAACAAATCGATGTCCAAAATAAGGATTTCTTGCGAAGGGCCCGACGTGCGGAAGAAGAGCAAGAGAACTCAGGGGACTCGCCATAAGCGGCGAGGACTGCGAAAAAAGCTGGACCAAGTTGGCTCAGGTCTCCTTTTACAAATCCGCTCCAAACCGCTGGGAGCAGCCGGCCGAGGAGGCGAATCTCTCTAGCGATTCCGCCCTTCTGCTGCCCCCCATCCCGATTCCCACCTCTTCGTCCTGCCCCTTCCGACCCTCGTTAAGGTCGTTGAACGTGGCCCTAATGAGCGGAGGTGAGCGGCGCGGCGCGGAGGATCCAAATAAGCGATCACAATTAGCGATCGATCAGGGGATCGGTGTAAAAATAGTCCTCCATCCCACCGCATGCTGGCTGTGGGGAGGGAAGAACACAGAAAGTCGTCCTCCGACAATCGAACCGCCAGTGCTGCAGATCAGTGATCGGGGGACTTCATTTGCAGCGTTTAGCGTGACAAACGATAAATAACTTCGAGGAGCGACTCGACAAGGGAGGCGGGCAGAGGAGAGTGGGGGAATGGAGCAGTTGAGTGGAGTGAAGTGGAGTGGAGTTGAAAGGAAGGAGTTGACAAGGAGGAGACGACAACAGCCAACAACCAACAACCACTCGGCGACAGAACAAGCGCGAGGCACGGAAATACTCCACAATGAAAGAGAGATGTCAATTGTCGCCGCGCCAAATGCAAATCAACATGAATGCGATCGATCGATCCCAGCCCCGATCGCGGATCGCAGGAACGACCGACGGACCGACGGATCGAGCGAGCGAGCGATCGTTGGCTGGATGCTCGTGAGGCGGCTTGTGGACGGTGGCTGGTGGGTGACGGGGCGGCGGCCGGAATGCGCGCTGTCTGTTGGGAGTTTTAATTAAAATAATATGCCTACTCAAGTTACGATTGCGATCGAGATCGCGATGCCGGTGCCGATGGTGATGCCGGAGGCGATGGCGATCGGCATCCACTCGGATCCACTTCGCACCAAACATGGATCCGTGGGGTTCCCCACGTCGCTGGAACGCCACGCAATCGGGCGTCGATCTGTCCGTCCGCCGTCCCTCCATCTGCCCGATGCAGAGGCGGCGGCACCGATGGCGGGTTGGCGCAGGCAGCCAGGCGGCGAAGTCGTCGCAGTCGGCGCGATCGGGCGGCATAAATAAACATGAAACAAACAAGATGGCGCTATTTTTAAAAAGCGTAGATGGATGTCGTGGCCGCCGAACCTCCTTCGAATCCTCCGCCCCACCCCCTTCGGTCCCCTCTCCCCTTTCTCATCCTCCTTCACCGCCCCTGCTGCCGCTGCTCTTGTTGTTCTTGTCGACTCCTTCGAGTGGATGGAGTTGCTGTCGTTGTGGTTGCTGTTGTTGTTGCATCACTTGATGGATCTTCGATTAGGATCGAGTTGTTCTTTTTTAATTCAGATTTTTTGTTGTTGTCATTTCTTCGGCTCGGATCTTCGTTTTTGTCGTTCCTGGCGGACGCGAATTTTTCACTTTCGCGCGGATCTCTTTGAGATGTCGGCCAGGATTCGGCGGAGATCGCCTGACGTCGGTGACAAACGTCACGATCGCGTCACGCTTTTTCATCGTATTCTCTCGTTGGAGGCAGGAGTGGTTGGGTGTCGGTTGCTGTTGTTGTTGCTGCTGCAATCGTTCTCATTTTAGTGATTCGGCATTTATCGCGATGTCGCTGTGATTGTCGTCAGCATAGAAGCCGGAGCGATGTCGGCGTCTCTCCCATCGCTGTTCTATTTCTGAGCAGCAACAGTTGCCGCTGATCGCCGCCAACGCCAGCGACTACGGCGACGACTGACCGACGACCGACAGCGATCTCCACGCGATCGGCTCCCGATTTCGGCTCTTCGTGATTGACTTACTTAATTTCTCGGCTTCGTTTTCTCTAATTCGATTAATATCGTTGATATTGTTGTTGTTGCTGTTATTGTTCTAGTTGTTGTAGCAATGGCTGTTGTTTTTGCTATGGCGATTGTTATTGGAAATTTTCCAATAAAACGAACTGAAAGAAATAAAAACAATCCTTGGATCATTAATTTCCCGCCATGACCACCTCCGGCGAGATTCGTTCCTCATCATCGGACGACCGCCTCCTCCACCTTCCTCCCCTCCTTCGCCTCCTCCTCTGCCTTCTTCTTCTGCTCCCGCCTCCACCTTCTTTCTTGCGTCCATCTCTTTCGTCAACTCTTCATCTCCGTCCACTTCCACCGGCTCGTCTGCATCGGTCGCCTCCCGCTATCCCAATCCTCTCCCCCTCTCTGCACTCCTTTGTTTTCTGCCTGTTTTTTCTTTCTTCCTCTCTCTCCCCTCCACCTGAGCCCGATCGCTTCCACCTGCTCCACGCCAACGGGTTCCGACCGATCGCGGACGGACGCCTAATTAATGAATGAGCCAACTCAACCGATCGACGGCGACGACGACGACGACGACGGCAGCAACAGCAGCAGCAGCAGCTCCCACCAACTCCCGCGTCAGATGGCGTGTCGTGCGGCGCGACCGGTCGACCAAACGAGCGGCCGACCGACCAACCGAAGGAACGGGGAGCAACCCAAAAATGAGAAATGAAACGAAAACGACCGCAAACGAAGCGATCGCGCCCGATCCTCCGACGATTGAGCGCTCGATCGAACGCTGGTCGGGGAACAAATTAAAGTTTGCGGGATATCAGCGCGCTCCACGTGACGTCGCCTGGCCCAGACCCAGACTCCGGCAGCCCCTCCCGTCTTCGAGCTTGGCTTCTGCTGCCACCTGAGATCTGAGCATCCAAGGGTCCCTCGCTGCCTCGCTCCCTCGTCACTGCAGACACCGAGCCGCTGGCTGCAGCGGCCGATCGACCATTAGCGCAATTAAATCGACGTCCAAATTAAAAGGAAGTCCAAGGCCCAGCTCCCTCCGTCGATCAGAGGCGATCATTAGTCACGATCGACGGGCGACGGCAGCGGCGGGGGAGGAGGAGGGCATGAGAGCGGGCGGGCAGTCGGTGGATCGGTCGGGCGGATGGATGGGTTTCCCAACGATCAACGATCAGCGATCAGCGGTCGCCTCGTTTCGGAGGTCAGAGTTGAAAGCGAGAAGACCATGACCAAGACGAAGACCAAGAGGAAGACCAAGACAGAGACCGAGGCAGAGAAGAAGAAGAGCTGTTGCTGCTGCTCCCTCTCCCACACTCGAGTCGCTCCCCCGCGGCGCCTTCTCCACTCATTAGTGACTGCCGTTTTCTGAATCCGGTGAATCAATTGTTGATCGGGAGCAGATGATGGATTGCTCGGGGAACGCCTCGCCGGCCCGACGCTCGGAGCGCGGCGTCGGCGGTCGACGATCGTGGGTCGTCGGTCAGTGGGGGCGACACTCGATGGGGCCGCTTGGACTGCGAGTGTGCGTCTGTTTTCGAGTGTCTGTGTGCGTGAATGCGTGAAGGAGGCGTGAGCGCTCTCCACGTGCTTCTCTACGTCTTCGTCCGGAATTGCCTCATGGAAGAGACGGGGTAAGAGGCAGAGCAAGGGGGAGAGAGAGGAGAGCTACCTCCAGCTCCTGAATTCCTTGAGACTCAGTGGGGAGTCGACGCCTTCCTTTGATTGATATATCGATAGGTCACTTTTTCAACCCTCGATTGCACCCGGTTCTTTTCTCTAATTTTTCTTCCTTTCCCTTCATGAATCCCAGCCATGAGCCATGATTCCTCCAACAAGTGATATTCATCTTCCACCATCTTCCACCATATGCCTCTCCCAGCCTCCTTCAATCGTCTCACTCTCTCACCAGTCACCCCCCCCCCCCCCCCACCTGAATCTAATTGACCAATGATTCGCCTGGCCAAACACGACGTTGATGTCGCCGTAAACATGTCGCTAATGAGTGTTGCTGCCGCGGCTTTGGCGAACCCCTCGCGAACTTTCGGATCGCCCCTCATCTTCAAATCCCCGCCGACATACAGATGTGACAAATTCTCACCAATCGATCGATCGTCGTCGTCTTCATCGTGGTCGATGTCACCGGCTGCCGTTCGTTCAGGTCCGCTCGCCGACTTCTCTTCACGTCTGTCACGCATGACGTAAAACAAGCAAAACTCCTCATCTGGCAGCCTTCTCGCTTTCTTCAACTTCCCTCCTTCCACACCTTCCCCTCCTTTATCTCATTTACCTATTGCTCCTCCTTTTTCTCCTCCCCTCCCTCGCAGTTTCCCAACGATCGCGGCGTCTGCATCTGCGCGCTCGTCTCGCATTTCACTTCGGTCCCCGCATGCGCCACCCGTGGCGGTATCGGTGGCGCTAGAGAGCGGTTGGTGGAGCGACTGATCGAATGCTGATCGTGGTGATCGTGGTGATGGGTGACGACCGGGTCGAGGGGCTCGCAATAGACGCGAGCGCATTTCAGGCTGTCAAACGGACGAATTGCTCGCATATCCTTGGCGTCCGCAACGGTAACCGATACGATGTCGATGTGGATTCGTTCATGTCCATGCCGTTGCTGTTGCCGTCGTCTTCTGGGCCCCGGATCCGCTGCCCCCTCTCGGCCACTCGATTCTCCTCGTCGCGGCAGCCCCTCTTCTCGTGGCATGACAGGGCCCATTAGACAGTAGTCGTGAGGCATCGCATTACCAGCTCGGTCGTTCGACAAGTGCCAAAGACTCTGTCGTCGTCAGTGACGTCGTCGTCGTTGTCGTCTTTGTCGCTGTCGTTGTCCGAGCCGTCGTAGTCTTAGTTGTTGTCGTCGTCCTCGTCGTTGTCGCCGTCTCTGTTGTGGTCGTCACCTTCACTGTTGGAAGCTGCTGAAGAGTGCAAGCGATACCCGTGGTCCCCAGATTTCATCGGAGCCAATGATTGGAGTTATGCGAAATTAATCGATTGGGTTCCGGATGAGAAAACTCATCTCGGCGATTGAGCCCGGAGGAACTCCTGTCTCTTGGTCACATGTAGGGAAATCTCTATCACTTGGCAGGCACGAAGTCCTCAGCCTTCCCTGTTGCCTTTGCCATTCCCGCCTACTCAATGGCGCTGAAGCCTCCGTTCTCTGAATGGAATTCGTTTAACTAAATGCTAAATCGGATCTTTGAATGAAGTCGATTCCTCTTGGACGCAGTCGCCGCCTCGTTTCCTCGGGTCCCGTGAATGAAGTTCTCGAGCCGTCCCTGCCACCGACTCTCGAATCGAACAAATTATCTTTACCCAGGGTCCCGGCCATCACAACCCGGAGGACGACGCTCTCTTTCTATCCACCTATATCGATCTTTCGCTCTAAATAGCTCGTTCTCTGTCTATCGTTCTGGGTCCCGGTCTCCCGCTCTCGGCCTCTCGCTGAAAAGGGAATTTATTAAAACCGAATCGAACGCCGACGACAGCCGACGTTTGTCGTTTCCTGCGGCCAACGGACGTGGACACGAACTGCGACTGCAACGGACGCGAGACGAGGGAAGGAGAGAGAGAGAGAGAGAGAGGGCGAGGCTAAGAACTGCTAAAAAGCGGAATCAAATGACATGTAAAATAAATAAATGTCTTCTGAGTCAAGTGACAGAAGTTGGAATTTATTGCAGAGCTCGAGGTGGAGCCGGAGCCGACCCGTGGACTCCGAAAGGACACCGCCGAGCACGAAGGAGGTGAAGAGGGAGACAGAGATAGAACAAGAGGGAGAGCTGGAGCGGAAGAGAGAGGGATGAGATGAGGGAAGTCAAATGGAGCCGAACATTCGATTCGGTGAAGGAAACAAATTAATTAAAGAAACTAACAGATACGCTAACTTAATCTATTCATTCAATAAATCAACCCAATGCAACGACGACGACGACGCGACGCGGGAGACGACGGCGGAGGGGCCGCGGCAACGGATCCAAGATGCAAAACTCCGATCGCATTGAAAACGAAACCAACTGCCGAGGGGGCGACGGGGCCCGGGACGACGCACGACACGGTTCCACCGGCCACAATTCAAAAGTCGGTGTCAGTCGACCAAGCGGCGAGGCCTGGCGTGGCATGGCGTGGCGTCTCTGCATCCGCGTTGTTGTTGTGCACGCTGTGCGCTGCTTGTTGTTGCTCTCATTGTTGTTGTTGTCGCAGAAGGACATCCTCGCCGCGTGGACAGCGGCTGCCACTAAACGGCTCGAGTCGCTTCTTCATCCCGGCGAACAAACAGCGGCGAGTCGGGGCGTCGAGAGCGGTCGATGAAGAGAGCCAGAGAAAGGGAGAGAGGGAGAAAGAGAGATGGGGAGATTGAGAGGGGTGATCAAGGAGGAAGGAGGTCAACGAGGTGGGGGCATCGAAAGGAATTGACATCGGAGCGGGGAACGAATCGAATTGTGAGGGACTCGATATGAAGTGCTCAATGCAAGGACATCGAGGAGACGGAGGACGACGAGCAGAACGGCCGGGGCCACGGAGGGAGGGGAGAGGTAGGGGAGGAGGCCGCCGGAAGGACGGACGTGCTGGAACTGGAGCTCGGTATGGAGTCGGCGAGCGGATCGCATGTTTTTCGTTGACATGCGATTTTTTCTCCTTCCTCTCCCGGTTGTTGTTGTCCATTTTTGTTGTTGCATTTGTGGGTATATTTCCTTGTGTTGTTGTTGTTTTTATTATACGGACTGTTGCTGTTGTTGTTGTTGTTCGGCTCCCCGGGCCTCATGCGATGGACTGAGCGGCGACTGGCGACTGGCGACAGCGGTCGGTTCCTTATCGCGAGCAGGTGTCATTAACATGATTATTAATACGATTTGTTGTTGTCGCTCTCATTGTTATTGGTATTGCCGTTGGTTGTTCTTCTTTTCGTTGTTGTTCTTGTTTTTGTTGTTCTTCTTCTTGCAATTCAGTCGTGGGCCGCAATCGGTGAATGCTTTTGATGTGAGGAGACCTTGGGGCGCGGAGCGGGAGATGAGGTGAGAGGAGGGAGGAACTCGCCAATTATTGAAATAAATGGAGTTTTAAAGGATTTCGGAATTCAATCCATTAAATCTTCTAGTAAGGAAATTCGTGCAAAATCCATGGGAAATTTTTCTGCAAGCATTTTCAGAGAAATTATTTCATATTTTTGTGTTATATTCTGAATTTACATTATAAAATGCATTACGATGGCTACTAATTATTATTTATTTTTAAATTTTCTACAGATTTTTCCATTGCTTCGTGTGATTTTTGATAACAATTTTTTGAAATCACCTCCTTTCCCAAATAAACCTCATTCGACTCAGTGAAAGCTTCTCTTCCCCCCAGCCAATTTCGCTCACTCCCTCCAACTCCCTCTTTCTCTCTGGACCTGATCCTCCTCCCTTTCGAATGGATTCTGAAGCCTTGGCGCCTCCGGGATCTGGATCACGCCCCATGGGAAGCGACTGCTACGGTGAGGGAAAACGTGCGGCTTCCTGGCTTCCGCTGCGGTTTCGCCGCTCGTGACAAATTTTCCCACCTACCGTTCCACGCTGCCCTCCGCCTCTGCATAAGCAGTTCATAACCGGATCGACAACAACAACAACATTAGCAACAACATCGACGGCTAATTGCTTTGGGCCGCGCCGCCGCCACGGCCGTCGGATGCTCTCCGGCCACAGGATGTCCCGGCATCCGCGGTGGAGTCCGTCCGGCTGTCCGCAGGTCTGTCTGTCTCGCTCTGCGACTGTCTCCAACCGTCGTCCGTCGCCCATCCGCGCTCCACTCGTGCGTCTCTCCAGGGTTTTCTCTGTCCCTCTCCCTCGTCCCACAATTTGGTCCATCAGTGGGTTCTGCCGCCGCTCCTGCCGCCTCCCCTTCCTTCCTTTCCATCTGCCTTTCCATCTCTCTCGGCCTCTCCCCCATCCCTCTTTCCACCTCTGCTCCATCTCCCTTCCACCTCCCCTTCGCCGCTCTTTTCGCTTCCCTACCCGACCTCGCCAGCCACCTGAAGCCCGGGGAAACGCGTCGCATTAACGAGGAAATGGTCCGGCCTCCGCCTTCCGCTGGCGTCGCCTTTTACCGTTCCGGCGCGGGTGTCGTCTGGAGCAGCGGCCAGTTCCAACCGGACACCGAACGGCCCGAGCGTCCACCCAGCCCACGGCCCCGGCCACCTCCGAGGTCTCCGGTTTCATCGGCCGGTGTCCACGACTGTCGCTTGGGATTTTTATGAATACATTCTGCTGGCGCTGCTGCTGTCGCTGGAGCTGCTGCCGGTGGTGCCGATGCTGGTCCTACCGCTGCTGCCTCTCGCTCGGCCCTGTTGTTGTTGCCTTGGTTGCCTTCTCCCGACAACATCTCGAACGTGTTGTCGCTCAACGATGGCAATTTGTTGGCTGTCGCGCGTTGCTGCTGCTGCTCTCGTTGCTGCGGCTGCTCCCACTGCCGTCGATATTGTATTTGTTGTTGTTGCTATTTGTCATCGTTGTTGTTGCTGTTGCCGCCGCAGCCGCTGCCGCTGCCGCTTCCTGTGGGCAATTAAAAATGCATTCGGCCTGTGTGAGAATTTCCATGTAGGAAGCCGCCGCCGCCGCCGACTCCTCGAACTCGCCTTCGGTACCTCGACGACACCAAGGGTTTTGTGTTCGTTATCGTTGCTTTATTGCGTCGATAAAACCGGTCGTGAAATCCGCAAATTGTCACATTTAGCGGACGATTCTCATCGCCCATCCCTCGCCGTGACCCCGCCAAGGTGTCAACGAGTCCGCTCCCAGCATTGCTCGAGCATGCTCGGGATTTCGGAGATCCTAAGCATCACGATAGATCTTTATGGACTTCGCAACTCCCTCTCCAACGATCATTGAAAGGACTAGCATGATTTTGGTCGATAGAGTCCAATCAGAAATTGAAGAAATCACATTAATTTAATCCACTGATTGAGGAGGGAAATCGAAAAACGACTACTGTTCATGATTCATTCTGGTCGAGGGAACAGCACGATCGCGATAAGGTCCGCAATCGGCGACCAAACGATCCTCTAATGCATGTCACAGACATGGCGCGGATAAACGAATGACAAATGATCTCCAAGCGATCAGCGGCCACGGTCCGACGATCTCAATGGGAGTCGCCTGGGGTCCCCTCGCACCCCACCTACGTGCGGTTGAACCCTGTGGCCGGAGGACGGCAGCCCAGTGTTAGGAGCGGCATCAGCTGGAGTGACGGAGATGGAGGAATCCTCTCTCCCGCACCCTCGCGACCTGCGTTTGGGGCCGCTCGCTCCAACACTGCATAAATTCCGCCCCTCGACACGAACCGACCGACGCCCGGCGGCCAAACAGACAACGGACGGACGGACGGACCGACTGAGAGACCCAGAGATGCGAGGAAAATAGTGACTGAGGGAGAGGGAGAGGGTTTATCCGCGTTTGGTGGATGCGACATAAGCGACTTTATGGCATTTTAATGGCCACTTAATTTTGTTTATGGATAATGGGAACAGGCCGCGGACGCACATCGATTATTGGCGTATATTTTAATGATTATTACTATTATTATTCTTATTAAGTGCGCCGATGTTGCTGTTGTCGTTGCCGTTGCCGCTGCTGCTGCTGCCACTGTCGATGTCGTTGTCGTTGCTGCTGATGCTGCTGGTGTTGTCGGTGCTGCTCTTGGTCCATCGGTGATGTCTTGTTCTTGTTGTTGGGAACGTCGCTGCTGCTCGTGGCTTTGAGAATGTTCTTGGTACCCACGATGCGGCGAGTGTTGTTTCTCTTCTTGTTGTTGCTATTGTTGTTGTTGTTGGCGGCATCGTTGTTATTGGCGCTTCCAGTCTTCGGAGTAATTTCGTGTTGTCAATTGGGAGATAATTTACCAAATCGCTGGCAATTTCTTGTGGCAATTGTTGCCTGCTAAATCGCTGCCGTCGCCGTCGCCAGAAGTTATGTAAATCGTGTGTTGTTGTTATTAATTTTGCTGCTGTTATTTTCGCCAGTCCGGCCGAAACGATAAGGCCGTGCACGAGGATTAGACACATGGCCAAATCGATCCATCGGTCGGTCGATCGATCGGTCGTCGCCGCGTCCACTCGGGTCGGCTCAACGAGCATCGATCGATTGTGCATGGCGACTTCGGGCGGGCTTCGGGACTTGGCCGCTTAGCGGAGAAAATTTTCCCAGTACGGAGACCCCACAGCCCCTGGGAACCCAACCCTCACTCGGGAGGACCTGCCGACGACCGCAATCGGGGCTCAATCGACGCGATCGCAACTCCGCATAAACAAACTTCGGAGCCCATAAATTCCGAGCGCCGAAATTTCGCGGGCCCACGGCCGATCGATCGCGCCGATATCTGCCGAACCACCGAAGGCTGCGCGGACATATGTGTATATATAGTATATGGCATGTGTGCGATCGGTGCGGAGGCAGATCTCGTTATCAGTGGCCATAATTTATGGCAATTTATGGAAAGTGCGGCCGGCCCACAAAAACGCGAGGCACAAACCCGAAATTATGGCAGAACATTTCAATCGCAAACGTGGCGCCAACACTTCTTCGACTCGCGGCCACACAGACGCGCCGACAGACAGACAGACAGACGGTAGGCAGACAGACAGGCGGGAGGCAGACAGACGGATCGCCTCCTCGTGCAACTTTGGCGGGGAAAATGTGATGAAAAATTATTAATAAAAACATAAAATAAATAAACGAGAAACCAACAAGTTGTTATTTTAAATTGACAGGAAAATTAGTTTACACCCGAAGCTTTTTGATTTATGGCCGCCTGTCGCGTGACAGCCATCTGTCTGTGGGTCGCAATACATATCGCTCTCTGTCTGTCCGGCCGTCGCACTCGCGCTCTGCCCTCGCGGCTGCCTCTCCCACTTACCGATCGAACGTCTCTGTCGTCGAGCTCTGACACCGTGTCATCCGATCGTTCACCGCCGTCTCCCTGTCCCTGTCGTCCTGCGCCCTTCGCCACGTCTCAGGCCCCACTCGTGCTCCTGCCTCAGACTGTCCCCTGTCGCGGCCGCCCCTGCTCGCTGCACGCAGATCTGTCCGAATTTGCATTCCCACCCGTCTGTATGTCGTCTGTCTGGCGGTACAGATAATTTACTTCACTTCAACGAGCAGACAAATAAATTAATTTCTGAAGTAACTAATAAGCCGTGTGGCAGGCGAGTGCATTTCATGCTCGAACGCCTCCGCAATTTCGGCAGCGTGCACTGCATGTATTGCAGCAACGACAACAACTACAACAACGACATCAACAGCACAACAACTGCAGAAACCTCCACCAACAACAGCTAGAGTCACGCGCCGCTCACACGATCACACGACTCGAGTCGGCTCCCTCGTCGAAAGTGTTTTAGCCGTGGTGAAAAAAGGCCAAAAGAACCAACACAAAAAATTAAAGCCAAAAACATTAGCAAAAAATGTCACAAAAAATTAGAAAAAAAAAACATTCTTATAACCAAAATTCATTCAGAAAATAACACAAAAATTAAACAAAAATACAGGAAAAAATAAGCAAAAAGTGCAAAAAATTACAGAAATGTCTAGTAAACAAATTTCAATAATACGGCAAAACTTCGTGAATTTCGTCGAAGGAATGAAAAATCCAGCGTCCACGTCTGGTGGTAAATACAGTAGTCTACAGAAGTAAATCACCTTTTTAACCCCGCCGAAGGGGGCGGACGAGGTCGGCGCAACGTCTGGGTCTGCGTCCGCTCGCGCCAACGCCCCCTGTCCCTGTCCCAGTCGCAGGCAAATCGCGCGCCAATCTCGTCTCGGAGTTCTCGGGGAGGGCGTCCATGGCACGATCGAGCGAGCGCCCGTCCGACCGACCCAACGGGCGAACGACCAGCCGACAAAGCGATCGATCGAGTCGTGGCAGTAGCAGTCGACATGGGCGGTCCTCGCGGTGAGCTATTTTATGGGCTCTCAGAGGCCGGTTTAATTGCCAAGTGCGAGCGTAGTTAATGGAGCATTATCTCGTGATAACGACCGACAGGGAGGCGACGTCCCGGCAACTCCTCCCACCGCCATAGACCGATCTCGATCGCGATCTCGGTGACTGTCAAAAAGCGGTTCGGCGGCGAGATCGTTCGAAGTGATTGCGGCAAAATGTCCATAAATCACTGAAAGTTATCACAGAGTTGCTGAGAGTCCTTCCAAGCCGATGATTACCTCGCTTTAAACAATTATATCGATCATCCTTCGCGCACCCTGCTCCGACGATCGTCATCTCCACAGCCTCATCTTCGACGCCTCATATCCGCTCCGTCAGGACTCTGGTACGATCTTCCCACACGCATATCTTTCTTTATCCCAAAAGCCCTCCAGTGAAATCCCATCCAACAATTCGCCATTATGTTCAATCGACATCGCGACGTTGCGATCCGCGGCCCCGCCGTTTCCAGGCCGCGGCCATTCCGGCCATTTCCCCACTAAGTTGACACAAATAAACGACTATTAAATCAACTCATTCTCATTCTCTCGGTGCGGCCACGCATGCGTTGCAGGGACTTCAGCATAGTACGAGTAGGGGAAGAGAACGAAGGACAGGCTGATGGGGAAGGCATTGAAGAGTGGGCAGCAGGGGAAGAAGATCTCTTGGGGCAACAAAGTTTCCGCGGAAATGTCATGAATTCCGGCTCGAGACTCCTACGTATGTCTCCGGCATCGGGCCGTGGATGGGACAGGGAAAGGGTCGGACTGAGGCCTGCCTGAGGTGGTGGCTCTTCGTCAATCCCTGCCGAGGCCCTACTTTAGTCCCCGGTTCGGTCCCGGCTCCCTCCGCACCCGCCTATTCGCGGATCTGGTGTGATTTGTGTGAATTTGTGAACGAGCTTCCCTCGATCGTCCCGGTCCGGCCCTGGCTCTGCCCGATCGTCCTCCTCGCCACTCCAGGCCGCCGCCGCTCCTCCCATTCATTTGCTTCTGTCTCTCTCCGCCGGCCCAGAGGTTCCGGTGCTCGGGACTCGTTGTTGCTGCACTCGATTGGGTTCCGCGGCAGGTTCGGGCCTGTTTTTGGCAGTTGCAGCTCGCAGCCTCCCCTGCTGTGCATACAGACGGACACCGGCGGCCGCAGCCACCCGACATCCACAGCGACATCGATAACGACAGCGACAGCGACAACGACATCGACAAGAGTCAATACCGTATCATGGCGGTGGTCCATCGGTCTGTCCATGCGGTCGACTGCCCGACACTCGCGGTCTGGCTGTCTTTCGGGCGTTTCGGATCTGTCTCTCCGACCGTCCGTCCGTCTGTCTGTGTGTCTGTTTGTCTGCTTCTCGGCCCGTCTGTCCCACTCTCTGTCTGGTTGTCTGTCCGCCCGCCTCTGGCCGGCAGCTCTGGCCGTATGTAGGATGCGAAATGATGTTATGCGGTATGAATATGATTGTAATTACTTTCCATTACATATTTCGCTCGAGGTCATGTCATTTGGAGCGCGTGCCGCCACGGCAGAACGCGAGTCGACCCAACGCTCCCCACTCTCCCCTCCCCGGCCCTGTTCTCCTCTCCTTCCCCTTCCCAGGCCCCTGCTTCCCTTGACTCGCGGTCGGTTGGTTGGCAATTTGAAAGCAATTTGTTTGTATTTTATTGACTCGACTCTTCGACCGCGAATGGTTGCTGGAGGTGGTGCCCGTAACATAAACAACAACAACTACAACAAGAAGCTGGAATACACCGACAACAACATGAAGAGTTAGCCATCATCCATTCAATAACTGCTTTTGTGGTGAAAACGGCACAATGGCCTGTGGTGAATTTTCTCTTGACACAAACAAAAAACTGACTGATCGATCGACTGATCAGCAGAATGGGCTGGGGGAAGTGCGTGCGAAGGGAGGAAGGGGGTACGAGGGGATTCAGCACTTGGATATCTCTCTAAAGAAGAGTCGGAGATTTGGCGGTTGGCGCTGCAGCAACTGGTGGACAGACGAGGAAGGTCTTCAACCATCGAGATCGAATCCTTCGCTAGGGATCTGCGGGTTCTTGCTCACATTTGGGTGGTTCTTCGATGTCTCTTTCATTAATTATATCGTTTTTTCCCTTCTTCCGCACTCAATCTCTCTTCCGTTTTCTCCCATCCTCTATTGTTGTCTGTCAGTTCAACGTCATTCGAGTCTGTCGAAACGCCTCTGAATGAGCGAGCGCGGGCCGCCTCCCGCCCCTCCAGGATCTCCTCCGCCCAACCAAGCTCATGTGAGTGTCAGACGACAAGACAAGAGCAGAAGGTGGAGTTCAAGAGAAGAAGTTGAGGGGAGGAAGGGACCAGTTGAGCGGAGATTGAGCTGATGGAGCAGGAGGTTGCGTCGAAGTCGCAGCTTGAGCTGAAGTTGATTTAATTCACGACCCTCGATCATTGGGCAGGGTGCACGAAGAGGGGAGCAGAGAGCGAGGGCAGGGAGTTGGCCACGCCTGCGTGGGAGGACACGCTGATTGGCGCGAACGTGAACGCGGTCCGATCCGCATGCAAATAAGCCAGCAATCATTATCATGATTCGTTCCGCATCGAAAAACTCGAAGAGCAAAGAGAGAGAGGCAGAGAGGCAGAGGGAGTGAAAAATGAAAAATAACTCTCGCGAGTGTGAAAAAAACAAGTGTCAGTTCGCGCTCATAAAACATTTTGAAGTCCAATAAAAGTGTCAACCGACCCATCGACTCGGAATCGGAGTCGAAGTCGAAGTCGGCGTCGATGCTGGAGTCGGGGCTGGAGTCGCACGACATGCGACGTGCGCCGGCGACGACGGCGGAGACGTTGGAGGGACCGAGACCGGGTCGGGGTCTGCGAATCGATATCACATGCAGCTCACAATCAGATGATTTGTGGCTCTCATTGAAGGCGATCCACAAGTTGCTGCTGCTGCTGCTCCTGATGATGATGTTGCCATGTTGTTGTTCTTGGCCCTGATGAAGCGGTGGATGTCCGATGTTCATGTGTATTAAGTTGGCGGTTCCCGCTCTATATGTTGATTAAATGGTTGTTGTTGTTGTTGTTGAGGTTCTCACATGTCAGCTCCGCAACAAGTGGCGACTAGAATTGAACTACACGAGTTCTCGAAGGACCTTTGAGAAGTCTTTGGGAAGTCAATACCAGCTGTAGGATGTAATAAAAATGGAAATTTCTCCTCAATTCCTTACCTTGGACTTTTTAGAGGACTCCCGGGAATTCCTTTAGTTTATTTTTGTTGTTTTGTCCTAGCGCCGTCTTCACACCTTCACACACATTCGCCGTCGACGATGGCGGTGTTTGCCGTGTTAATTAAAAATTCCCATGAGGGGTTTCGCACCATTTCGGCACCATTTCCTTTCTTTAATAGAACGTTATGCCATAAAGGGAAATTCGCCCATAAACGACGAACTCTCGACCTCGCCGCTTTTCTCTTTCGAGTGCGCACAACTCAATTACACACCACCGTTCGCATGTCCTCTGGCCACCCTACCCGACACTCCCCCACCCTGCTCCTCGTCATCGCCATCACCATCGCCGCCGTGGTCGTGGTCAACAGCCCAATCAGCATTCTGTCCATCGGTGGGGCGCGATTTATGGCTCGTTCGGTTCACACCTGGCGATGCCCCGGACGGCAAATAAACGGCTTTATTACCGCGTGGCCAGACCTCCGTGGCGTTAGCGCCAACTCGCCCTCTCTCTCTCACTCGTCCCTCTCGTCTCGTCTCTTTCTCCATTCCTATTGCTGCGCCATGGAGGTGGCTGCGAATTATCCTTTGTAAATTTTATTTCCGAACTCATTACGCGAGATTCCCTCACAGGTCAATAGAGATGTCGTATCGAACTCGGTGGGAAGAAGAGGAGGGAAGGGAAGGGAAGGGGATTCCGCGGGTCTGCCCCATACCGTGGGGTCGACCATGGCGAACGCACCTCAGAACTCTGCGCCTGTGGAAACCAACGATGTTAGAATTGAACTGACAGATTCAATGGCACTCCATAAGTTCGGCTTCATGAAATTGATGAGTGTACAAGAAATATAAAGACAAAAATCAACAATTAAAAATCACTTAGGGGCCGATCGAATCTCCGTTTAAAGCGGTATCGTAAAACCTGTTGAAAAAGTATGCATAAATTCACCTGCAATAAAACGATCCCATCCCATCGATAAAGCGATTAAATTATTTTTTAGTTGAGTACTTGTGTTTTAAACTAATTTCCAAGTGTTGTAGCTTGCGGCAATATTATGCTATTATTATTCGATAATTTCAATTAATTCATTAAAAGTCTTGTCAAATTTCCACCTTATCTTATCTGAGGTCCATGATTTCGAATATTGATGGAATTTTTATCCGATTTCCAGTGTCGTTTTTTTTCAGTGTGGTCAACGCAACCCGTTCGCCGTCACTTGGAGGGGCCGGAATCGCACCTCACCAATGGAGCTCTGGACCAGAACCAGAAATCGCAAATTATCACCCGTCGAAGACGATGGCGAAGGCGCAGGAAGCGATTCGGGGCAACGCGATAGCATCGATCGGACTCGGATGGACGGATGTGTAGATCAGATGGCATGGATTTCCCGGCATTGGCCGCCACGGCAATGCGCATGAACCGTTCGTTCTCCACGTAATTCTAGCTTCCGCCAATATTTTCCACAACTCGCCATGGCCTCGCTATTGAGCCTGGTCTGGCCTTTGCCGTCGCGTCCCCCACGCCGTCGACTCCTTCGCGGCACGTCGTGTCATTCAATCTTTATTGGCATCGCAATCCCTTCTCCTCCTCCCGCTCTCTTCTCACTCTGCTCTGCTCTCTTTTCTACCTCGCTCCCCCCTTCTCCCACCCTCTCAGAGCCTGCATTATTCATGAACTGTTGGCAGTAGGAAAAAATAATTCAATTCGATCCGAGCCGAACTCGTTCCAACCTGCAGCAGCCACCGGGCCACAGTCGACGGCTCCCCTCGACTCGCCGCCACTCCACCCGCACCCGAGACCTTCCTCCCCTCTCCCCTTGCCAACCGATCGCAACGGTCGGTTCCAGAAACTCAGTTATAAATTTAATGAAATGGTTTCGCTCGCTCTCCACGGCTTGTACCTCGCTCTGGCTCCTCATCAACCTCCACCTCGGTCTCCTTCTCAACCTCAGCCTCCTTAACCTCCTCCTCAACCGCAGCCTTCTCAACCTCCTCCACAAACCCAACCCGCGCCACCCCCGTCCTCGTTGCCCACATCCGCTCACCGCAAAGGCACCGGTTGCTGGTTCATTCATAAAATTTGTGGCCTCCATCGCGGTCGCCCGGACTCACGACGATGGGGATCATGGAGAAAGCGACGACCGACTCCAAGACCGAAACCGAGTCTGGGTCTGAGTCTGCAATGGGGGAGCGGCCAAGTCAGAGCTCGTCAATGGAACCAAACGAAGATCGAGCTTGAGGATCAGGAGGGAGGATCGCGGCGGGCAGATCCCGGCGGGAGTCTGAGTAAAACGTCAGGCAGAAGCAGAAGAATGAACGACTGGGCGAAGAGGAATTCGATCATTTGTGAATCAGATGTCGACGACGCCAGCGAACGAACTCATCGCCATTCATCGATTCCAGACGAAGCTCGATCGGCCGGTGGATCGGTCGAACGGTGGATCCATTCAACGGATGGACGCGAACAAATGTCTGTCCATTCAACCATCCGTCTCTTCGTCGCTTTTCTTCCACATGACCCAGACGCGGCCTTCCTGAGATCGCGTTGCTCGGCAGACTCGTTTCATCGTCCAGTGGCCACCACGGACTCCACCGGCTCCACCACCCGCCAACACCCCTCCCTCCCTTATTGGCCACGGGTTCGCCCCCTCGCCCGCGCCCGGCCACGTCGTCTGGCCGCTCGGGACGAATTTATTTGTGTCGCCTGCTGGTTCCCAAATAATTTAACGTAATTTAAAAGACGCTTCCAACGGCGTACACGTTGTTCTTGTAGCCGACGTCGTTGTTGTTGTTGTTGCCATTGCCGTCGTCGTTGTTGTGGATTTTCCGTTGTTGTTGTGTCTTCGGTCGTCGTCAGGAGGCACCTGCCGCCGACTCCAGCAAATCCGAGCCCGAATCCTTCGCCTCAACTGTGGGTGTTTCTTTATTTGCTCTGGATTTCTTCTCAATCGTTGTCCATGTTGTTGCCGACTTCTTGTTGTTCTTACTCTCTCGTTGTTGCTGTCTTGTTGTTGTTGTTGGCCGCCTAACGATGGAGCCAAGAAATGCTAATTTCGATCTGTTCCCGGTTCCGCCCCTGCCCCGCGATGGTTTCGATGACTTCTTTATTTCATCCAGTCGTCGGTGGATTGCATTGTTGGTATTGTTGTTGTTGTTTTTGTATTTGTTGATGGTGATGTTGATGTCCATCTCCTGATTTTTGTTGTTTTTGTTGATTAAAGCGACTGGTTTTGTGAGTTATTTGTTTGTTGTTGATTTTTTCCACTTTGAGACGTTTTAAAGCGGCTGGGGGAAGACATTTTTTGTTCCAAGATATCCTTTTTCTGTCTTGTGTTTCCCTTCCTTTCTTTCAGTCTGTCCTTTGTTTCCTTCTCCCTCTCTCGTCCGTCCGTTTATCGCTAATTTAGCAAACATCCGGAAGATCCATTTCCATTGGAATCCAGCCTTCGTTAAGATGCCTTCGAGGACAGGATGACAGTCTGAGTGCTGAGTTGGGGTTCGAAGGCGGAATTAAATAAATTAGGAGGACTTTTCGGAAACCCTGACTTGTTGCACGAAGGCTTTTTGTGGAATTTACATTATTGAAATATATTAAAATGCAAATTCAAATATTTTCTCCTGAACGCCCGAGAAATTTTTATATAACGTGGTATATTGAAAAAATCTGGACAGGATTTCGACGACTTTCCACTTTTCCCCTTCACCGGTCACATTTTCCTCTCATCTTCGCCGCCCACCTTCACCTCTCACCGCCCTCCTTCACCTTCCATCTTCACCACCCACCTCCACCTGCACCATCAGAAATAGGAAAGTATACTTCGAAATCGTGATGACGAATGATTTACACGAAAAAATAAACTCTTTTCTTGGTTTACAACCTCCCTCCCTCTCACTCCTTCGCTCTCTTTCTCTCCCTCTTCCGTCGCAATAAAAGTTGAAGCAATTTCGCTCGGGGCGAAATGATTTTCTCGCTCTCGAAGGTGGCTGGCAATTATTTTTGTTTTATTTGTTTCATTTCATTAGCGGTTCTGTTGCTGTTGTTGGTTTCAGAGGTTCTCTTTATGTGAACCATGTTATTTGTTGTAGTTGCTGCTTTATGCGTGCGTGCATTTTATGCCATTGTTGTTGCTGTTGTTGTTGTTATTGTTGTGGAGGGTCTACGCGACTGCGTGCCAGCACTTTATTGCATTTTAATTGACGCCATATCAATTTGAGCACACAATGGCCAATCCCGGTTGTTGTAAAAAGAATATTGTTGCCTTTGTCGTCGACGATGTTGCATTCATCGTCGTCGTAGTTGTTGTTGGAGCCTTCAATAATGTACTTGTTGTAGGCTTTGTTGCCTTTGTCATAGAATTTCTCCAAAGCCAGATGAGGGAGAAGAACATCGAACCCCGACAGAGAGGGAGGCACTCGATGAAGGTGGTGATCAGCGAAGATGAAGAAAAAGAAGAAGAAGCAGATGGTCCACAGATGGAGTTGAAGGAAGTACGCGCCAAAGTCGGTGAGATGTGAAAGAAGTCAGAGGAAGGAAAAATCGCATTCAAAGGGAACCGAGTTTGATGATGCCAAATGGAGAGAAGAGAGAAGGGAGAAGAGAAAAAGGGGAAGAACGGGAAGATTGGGAAAAAGAAGAGGAAGGGGAAGATGGGTACGAAAGAGAGATCATTATTGCGTAGAGAGAGATGGGGAGTGGACCAAGCGAAGGCTCCCAACTGGAAGGCCACAGGGCGAATGAATGGCGAACGGGCCGCGCTGCATTTTGGGGAAATCGCGACTCATAAAAGAACGCAATCTCCCAGACGGACAGGTGGACACGGACGGACGGACGGACGGACAGACAGGCAGAAGGATGGACGCACTGCGCTGGCAGGTATTTTT
Source organism: Coelopa pilipes (assembly GCA_947389925.1). Classification (NCBI taxonomy): domain Eukaryota; kingdom Metazoa; phylum Arthropoda; class Insecta; order Diptera; family Coelopidae; genus Coelopa; species Coelopa pilipes. The sequence goes on along the minus strand of OX376699.1, from coordinate 28,580,317 downwards.
CAGCTAATTGAAATTTCCTTTTATCCATCGCACTTGATGTTGTTGTTGTTTATATTGCTATAGTTATTGCTTGTTATTGTTCCTGTAAGTGTTGCCATTGTTGTTGTTACCTCACAACAACCAGAAACAACCGTTTCTAATTAATTTTCACACTTGATGAATTTCGCCCGAAACCGAATTCGCGAAATTTGAATTGACTTTTTTTGTGTCATGGAAGTCATTACAACCAACAATAATAACAACAAAAACAATTACAACAAAAATTAAAAAAACAAACATAAAAATCCAATTTACAGCAACAACAACAACAACAACAACAAGAGCTTCATCAATGCTTGCGAGAATGCAAATCGCATCGAAGTCATTTTAATTCAATTGAGCGGCAACCGAGACTCCTCCGGCCCGCCCCCTGCCCTCCACCCCTCTTCAGCCACTCCCCTCCCTCGGGTAACGGATGCGTCCGACTGCGACGCGAGGGAGCCGAGGGCGGGGCTCAGGGGCGGTCGGCGGTCGTGTCTAAATTAAGATTCCATTAGCGCGAACTCCGAGTCATTCGCAGAGCGTGAAAAGCTGATATTAGTCTCCTCTCTGTCGCACTCGATCGGGCTCTCCCTCTTGCCGTCTCTCTTTCTCTATCACTCTCTCTCTCTCTCGCTTCAGCGCTCTCTACTTCTGCCTTTGTTTCTCCATCTCATTGTCCGCTTGCTTCCTTTTCAGTTCCCTTTGATTTTTCCTCTCCATTGAAGAGCGATTTCGCTCCCTTCGCCTCGGCCTCGCCCGTCTTCGGGCTTGCATTTCTTTCTCCTTGTGCTGGCCTCGGCCTCTCGCTCTCCCCCTCTTCTCTCTTCTTGCCGGAATGCGCGCAGATCGAGGAGAGAACATTAGAAATGCTGCCGCCAAACGACGGGCGGCGATAAATCTGCGAAGTGTCAAACGGTAGCCGCGGTGGGAGGGCCGGAGGCGGGGCGGGCTGGTGCGAGGTGGGACGGGACCGACGGTGACGAGCGACCATGGCGACGATGAGGTCAATGGTGATGGCGACGGTGAAGACGGCGGGGCGAAGGACGAGGGGGTCGAGGCGGCGTCGCTGCCAGAGTTCAACCGAACTCGCAATTTGTGAGGCGTAATTGCAACAAAGATGCTCGGCGAAAGCTTTACAACTAAGGGAATTGTTGCAATGAAACCAAAACAAGGGATAAAACAATATTAAAAAAAAATATTAATAACAAAAAACACCCGAACAAAAAGCAACAGCATGAACAAAACTCAAGAGCACGAAAAAAAAACATCAGCAACAAATACAACATTAAGAACGAAATGCACACAAAGGGCAATTCAAACAAAAAGGACGAAACCACATCGGGAACAAAAACTATATAACGGACAAAAACAACACCCAGAAGAGGACAGGAGACGATTTAGTACACTGGAATAATCTGGGAAGAGGTTCACAAAGGATGATCGAGGACGAGGATACGATGATGAAAAGGGATGGTTTGAAATGGTTTAAAAAAATATTCGACTTTATTAGACTGATTATTTTCCATCGACAACTAAATGTATATATTATAAATAAATCTTTATATAGTACATATTTGACTCCAATATTTTTAAATGTGTTAAAAATTCTTTCCTTAGTAATTATTTTAACTTTCGATCAGGAATACAGTTTTTCTCTAAAATACATTTTCATAAATAATAGCAATTTCTGCATAAATATTGTGAATTTTGTGTCATAACAAAGAAAACATTACAATTAAATTTTTCTCTAATTCAAATCTTTATCGGATTCCCCAAGCCCTCCCAACAATCCAGTGGTCCGCCACTCTGCGGGTAAGTAAATGACTCCTTGTTATAGGATAATGGCTACGACCTACACCTTCACTTAATCGTCCTCATCTCGCGCTCTCCCTCTCCCTCTGTCTCGGTTATTCTGTCTCCCTCACACGAACGCACCTCCCGGCTGATTTGCATTGAGCTGCGATAAATCAGAATTCTAACGAAACTCACCGTGAAATGATTACGAGTCATGAAAACGTAATCCCTAAATCGACGTTAAATTACGGCATTACGAATCACTCCGTCCCGCTCGCCCCCTCTCTCCTTCCTCTGTCCCTCCCTCTATCCCTCACTTCGCGTTTCGCCAACCGCTCAACCCCCGCACGGTGGAGCAGATCCGAAAGCACACACACACGCCCTCACACACTCCCACCGCACACAGTCACGCGAAATCGTTGGCGACTCCCGACAACAACAACAATCGCCAGCCACGAGGAGTCGAGAAGTCTTCCTAACATTTTCCTTTGGATGTTTTGTTGATTCGGATTTGGAAAAATGTGATTAAGTGTCGCCGGGTGTTGTAGGTGTTGTTGTTATTCTTGTTATTACAAGTATTATTATTCAACTTGTTGTTGTCATTCTGCTTGTGGTTATCATTATGGCCTTTGCAGTTGTTGCCTTGCTGCACCACGATTGACTGCTCTTAGGACGCCTCCTCGGACGCCCACCTGGACCAAATGACAACAACAACGCTGCCACTGATGTATCCAGGCTCCGATGGCGGGGGAGAAGGTGGAGGTGGTGGTGGTTTCTCGGGGAGGTGGAAGGTCGGAGGGAATGTCAGCCGCTTTATTCATTAGCCACGATGACAAATTGTGTCCGCACCGCCTGCGCAACGGCGACGCTGAAGGCAGCAGAGCAGCGGAGAAGGCAGCAGCAGCAACAGCAACATCAGCAGCAGCAGCCGAAGATGATGACGTTGGCGATGACTCTATTTTGGAGCCACCTCTGCGTCTCCAACCTCCTCCTCCACTCTGTTGGCCTCACCAGCGCCTTCTTCATTGCATCCTTCCGTCGTCTCTCCAGCACCATCAGCTTCATCATCGTCATTGTTGTTGTTGTTGTCGTCTCCGTCGCCAAGAATCCACCCACAGCGGAAAACGAGGCGTCGTCGCCGTCGTCGTCATCCAGGCGAATTTGCATAATTTGTGCCAAAGTCACATTACAATCCTCCAACGACGGCAACAACAACAGCATCGTCGGTAATAAAAACACCTACAATAACAATTACAGCAAGAAAAGCAGCAACAGTCACACCAACAAAGACACCTACAATAACAATCACACCAACAAAGACTCCTACAATAACGATTACACCAACTGCTCACCCCTCCACCCCGCCACCAACATCCGCAGCGAGCAACTGCTGCAGTTGCCGATTTCCATCTGTTGCTGCGGCTCCTTCAGCCTTCCTGGAGTGCTGTGGAGGAGTTCAGTCGCCCCCTCTCCCTCTCTCTCTCTCTGGGGAAGCATAAAGAGTTGATGACTTTTTTCCACCAGCGGATCCCGACGATTCCCACCATCGAAGGAGGACGACGGAACGCTACGGCGGACGACAGAAGACGAAGACCGACGGCATCGGGGACGAGCAACGTAAGCGAAGACGACGGAAGGCGACGACCACGAGAAGCACCACGTGGTCGTGCGTACGATTTATGCTCATTTGGAGTCACCTCGGAGCCAGCAAACTTCTCATCCGAGGAGGAAGAGAACAGGAGAGAGAGGGAGACTGCGAGCTTGAGGGCAAACTTCGTCTTCTCGTGGCCCGAGGAGTGAAAGAGAAACTTTCGCACACGGGGCGCCAGGCCTCGACTGAAGGACCCTCATAAAGCAAAGTGCGGTTAATCGTCCACAGCTGAGAGGATCGTTTGTGGACAAACAAATCCGGAAGAGAAGACGGAGATGGAGAAGGAAAACTTTTCGGGTTATTAATTTATGAGGAAGTCGTGAGCCGGCTATGGAGAGCGAGAAGGTAATATTGAAAATAATGACGATTGTTTGGAAGAGAACAAAATAATTAGTGCTGGTGGGAGGGACAACAATTGGGGGCAGAAGAATCACAGGCAAGTTGGTAATGAACTCAATTTGAATAAAGATGTGACCAAGGATTTGATTCACTTTTGCACCTTTTTTTATTTTCTAATTAGAACCGCTTGTGTTCCCAACCCTCATCATTCACAATCGTCGTCGTCTCTACAGCTGCATGACTTGATGACTCCAGTCGGAGACGACTCAATCGCTCTCGGCCCACCGGCCTGTGGTTGACTCCAGCTTATGGTCGACTCCTCCGATCGACTGCCCTCCACCTCCTCCATACGACCCTTCCTTTCCCGAGACGACCACCTTCCATGGCCATCAAGACGCCTCCTAACGACGCCATCATTTGGCCAGACACTCGTCAGAATAATTGGTCATTCACTTGATACGCCTTCGTGAGACGGCCAAGAGGCCAAGGCAGAGAGAGACCCAGACCAAGTCTATTACCAAGGCCAAAGAGATAAACATAATTCCGACTAATGGCCAATGAGTGGAAACAAGTGTGGCGAGGCTCAATTAGAGAGGCAACAACAACTATGTTCGAGAATTTGGGAACAATCACGAGGATCCTACAGAGGGCGAGAAGGAATTTGAGGGAGGGAATTAGGAAGAATGAGGAGAACTTTACAAGAATGTGAAGATAACTTATCAAGTCGTTTGAGGAAATCTCCATTTGCCATCTGTAATTACCGTCGATTCTAAGGCAGCATCTTTAGCTTCATTGTGATATAGAAAAGTCACCAAAGGAAGATCAGTTGGAAGGAAGATCAGCGATCAAGGACAGACAAGTTGCCAGATGCCAATCGGTCTGAAGATTCATTCTTTTCGCCCACGTCTCTCCAACCTCTTCCACCTTCCCTCGCTCTCGTCCCACCTTCTACATCCTGCTACAACTCCCACTTGTAGTATTGTTGCTGTTGTAGTCTCTGCTGTTGTCGGAGCTGTGATAATTTGTGGGACATCTCGTGGTGGCAACAGGCCCGTGGTCTCGGTGATGGGTTTCGATGCGATGCGACGACAGAAGTATCACCATCATCATCGCCGCTAACGACGGCCTTAGGAACAACAACAGGGCGAACAACAGCGAGAACTTCGAGTGGGCAACTGCAATTTGTGGCCCCGTCGCCACGATGTCCTTGTGTCCCTCGACCGCGGAGATCGGCGTTTGATAAGCCAGACGAGACGAGGAAGAAAGATCCGACGACTCCCAAATGTTTCGCGGCCTCCGCCCGACGACCAGGTCGATCTACAGATTGTTGGTGCTGCTGTTGTTGTGAAGGCTGCCACTGCCAGAGCTGCCATCGTTGCCACCGCTGCTGCTGGTGGTTCCGATGACGATGTCGGTGCCTCCTGCCTCCTGCCTTCCCCAGCAACCGAGTATCGCCTGATAATCTCTCGCCCAAGTGCCTCGCGTTACGACGGCGAGTCGCCCCGAATCGGAGTCACTCGTCCGGAGCCCGAGCTCTGATTTCCCCTCCGTCAACCTCGTTCTCGCCCTCGTCCGCCGTCGCTCCCGCGTCTCGGATAACAAACGATCTGTTGAAATTCCCCAACAGGTGCAGGTCGCGCTGCCTGCGCCCGGTGCCAGCTCTGCCTGTTGTGGTGGTCACCTGGGCTCGGCTGCCGGATCGAGACCACGATCCACGCGCTGCCGCCACTCGCCGACTCGATCTGGCCGCAAATTCACAGTTCGCCTGGTTGTTGTTGCTGCCGCCCGGCTGCGATGGCATCATGATGGAATCAGTGGCTTCACCTGAGCTCGCTCGCTCGCTCTCCTCCTGGCGTGTGGGTCAATCTCGCCTCTGCTCGTCGCCCCGTCTCCCCATCTCCCTCTCCCTGCTGCTGGGTCGCACGCGCTTCTCAGGTTGCTGGCAGCAAGTTTTGCCGTTGCTGCTGCTGCTGTTGCTGTTGCGGTGTCGGAGTCGGTGTCAGTGCTGGTGCTGGTGTTGCTGACGCCGATGCGGCCGAGGATCGCGCGATATTGCGATATCGCTGATGGTGCATCAGCAATTTTGCTCTGCAACAATTTTTATTGCAGAAGCATTTAGAGGTTCGTTAGTTCCCTCACCAAGACTCTCTTTCCTTCCTCTTTCTACACCCCTCTTCCTCTCGCCGCCTTTGGTTTTCCCTGGATGCTTTTGATCTGCGTCTGGAATGATTTAAGCAATGTGTTTAATTAAGTTTTGTCACCTCGTACCTTCAGTGGACGAGGCAAGGGGGATCTCGCTGCTCTTTCTCCGCGCTGAAGATGTTGTTGAGCTTGCTCGTTGCCCTTAGTGCTGTTGTTGTTGACGACGCCTTGCGGCTGCCTTCGTTGTCGCAGATGCCGCCATAACTTCAACCGGAGATCTGGCCCTGATTGCTTTCCCATCTGGCGACCGCTCGACGACGGTTCTCACACTCGCCATCGGAGCCTGCGCGGAGCACCGGCACCCAACACCGTGCACCGAGCGCGGCATCCGCACTGATTGGATGAAATGTCCGCGGCATCGCGCGCATTTCACTCGTTCCATCACTCACCATCGCATCGGTGACAATCACCATCGTCATCATCGTTAGCAATTTGTCGCCCGAAATATGTAACTGGTCGGCCATGGGTCCTCGAGTCCATGAGGCAGGCAGAGCACCTCGTTGGCGACTGCGATCGGATCAGGATCGAATTGGTTACGGGGATCACGGGATGAACTGAGATGCCAGGGAGATAATTTCCACGGTGTTCTGCTGGAGGAGGAAAAGGTCTGGGTCTTGCCAAGATTTATCTGCCTATATTTCTTTGCTCATGATCTGCTCTAGTTTTCTGTTCTTCCCTCCATCTCCACCCATTCCACCCTCTGTCCCTCCTTCTCTCCTCCCCCTGTTCATCGCCTTCGTCATCTGCGCTCGATTCGTTCGATTGGGGCCTCGTTTGTCTCGCCTGGAAACTAATTTTACACTCATTTAAACCGAGGCCACCGCCGTTCGGTTCCCCACGGCCCCACCTAGTTGGCCAGCCCAACCCCCCGCCTCCTCCATCATCTGGTCAACGGTCCACCGAACTCTCTTCGCACAGAGACCAAGCCGGGACCAGAGCCAGTGCTTGCTATGGTCGCACTAATTGGAATTCGTGCAACCTGCCCTTGAAGCTCCTGTGATGCACGAGCAAGGGAGAGAGACAGACAGAGAGGTGTAGAGGGAGGGAGAGAGGCAGACCATCAGGGAGACGGTGTCCAGCGTTGGGTGGGGGTGACGAAGTGGGGAGGGCGAGGCGAGTTTCCTGCGATGAAACCCATCATAAAATCTTTGACAAATTCCCGTAGGTACGTGGATCCTCCTCATCAGCAAAAACAACAACGACAATGGCTGTAACAACAACAACAATAACAACAACAATAGCAACAACCGCAGCATCCCCAACAACATCAGCATCGGCAACTCCCAGACACAGAAGACGCCGATGGTTTTTGCTCGTCTCCCATTAGGAGCCGTTGCCAGAACCGCAGTCGCCACCGTCACCAACCGAACAGCATCAACAACCACAACAACAACACCTACAAAACCAACACTGGGACCAACAGAGCAGCAAGAAGTGGAAGAAGCAGGAGAACGAGAGCAGCATGAGCAAATGCCTTTAATTGTGGAGTTTTTGCCCATCGTCCGCGGCGGCGGCGGTGGCGGTGGCGACGACGACGACTTCAGCGAATTAATGCGAAATCCCCGCACCCGTGGACGCCAGTGGGAGCAGCCCAAGCAGTCGGAGGCGTCCGTCGCCCGGCCATGTCTATGTCGCTGGCGTCCTCTCTCGATTAGGATGTCGGCTGGGGATTCCTGCGAAGCTAGAGCTTATAAGGAGCGTCTGAAGAGTCCGCTCGAGACCCTCCGTCTTCGAATGAGATGATGACGATGGACGACTGACGACCGACGACGACAGACCATGGACGATGAGATGGGCTTCAGGTCGCCATCACCGGTGTGGCGTCAGCGACGAGACCAGACTCGAATCGGAGAAGATCGGGCTCGGTTTCTAGGCCACGGGAAACGTGAGACGACATCGGGGTTCCTCACAATTGTATGATTATTTTCCTCCAAAAGTCCCACACACGCTCTGCGAGGGCGAGAAATGAGAAAGAATAAGAATAAGAGAGAGATAGAGAGAGGGAGAGGTCATAAATCACGAAATCACTTGATTGTCACAAATTAGTCGCAATCAATTTCGATTCGATATCAATTAAGCGATTGCTTTCGGTTTTATTTTCAATCAGTTGTCGTCGCTCCCACAGCAACCCTCGCTCAGTCTCGCTCGCCCTCTCTCTTTCTCCTTCCCGCTGTCTCTCTCTCACACACGTTCTTTCGCTCTCGCCCACTCCGGCTTCGGTGTCTGCTGCTCCACCCGCATCCAGACCCGGCCCAGACCCGAGCGAAAGGCGTCATCGAATGGACGCCGGCCCCGGTTCTCGGTCCCTGCTGTCACGGTCCCCTTCGTCGGGTCCCCCTCCCTTTCCTGGTCGTCGCCTTCCCTGGGCTCCGTCGTGGTCCGGACTCGCGGTTGGTCTGGCGCTCGGTTCCATTGTCGTCGATTGTTGCTGTCGTTTTTGATTTCATCGACGATTTCATTGTCGACTCCGCAACTTTCGACGATTTTGTTGTTGTTGTCGACTTTGTTTTTGTTGTTGGAGGCGATTTTGTTCTTGTTGATTTTGTTGTTTTTGTTGTTTTTGTTCCTTTCGACAATTCGTCGATTCCGATTTCGTTGATTTCATCGATTTTGATTCCTTAATTGATGTCGCATTTGTTGTCGCCCGTGATGTCGGCGGCACTAACTACAACAACAACAACAACAACAACCACAACAACAATAGCAAGTGGTCTCTATTAAGCCCTTCGATCGCAGCCGACCTCCCCCCTGCCGCCTGCATCGACCCGGATCGATTTTCACGACATCGACTCCGACTTCGCCGCTGCCGTTGAAAGCGAAAGCAAAAGCATGGTGGTATCGATGCTGCTGTTGTTGTTGTTGCAATATTTATTGTCGGTGAGACTGTTGTTCTTGTAATTGTTGTTGTTGTGGCTTGAGTTGTTTGTCCAATTGACACCAAGCTGCTGGACGATTTGTCGCGAGGGAGTTCAAATGATCAAATCAAAGGCGTGGGCCGAGAAATCGTCGAAGGAAAGGGTTTTTGTTTGGAGAAGGGTGAGAAAGGGAGCGGGCAACTGAGGAAAGAGGGTGTGAGACGAGGGAATGAGGGAAACGAATTGTGAGGGACGAGGAGAAAAACTGTGTTTGAAAAGGCAGAGGTTGTGATTACGATTTTGATTTTGATTTCCTCGCGACCATCGATCAACGAGGCGAGCCGACGATCGGCGGGAGGCGATAATGACCAGCATTTCCATCATCGTCCCGGTCATTAGAGTCAGATCGGCATCGGCTTCAGGATCGAACCCGAAATCGAGCTTGCGATTGCGATTGGGTTTCGGTCGTAAAACGGAACGAGTTTATAAACGATTGTTGTGCGATCGGTTTTCAATTGGTCTCCACGACTACTCGATGGTGGTGGATGGTGCTAATGATGCCTTTAGTCATCGCCGTGCTGAGGGCGAGGATGACGGCGAGGGTGTTTCTGTTGTTGTTGGTGTTCTTGAGTGTTCGTCTGTCACACGCCCTGTGCGGGAGGTGGGCGGAGGAAAATCGATACGCCGAGGCGATACCGGTTGCCGAGATCGTGGTGGCGGCGATCGGGGATTTCGGTGATCGTAGAATCGTAAATGGACACATGTAGTTTAAAAAGCGATAAATTTCATCGAATCGACCACGACGACGACAGTAAATTTAGTAAGTCATTACTTTAAAAATCAGTTCAATAAAACTTCATTCAAGAAATGAAACGCCGGGCTTTCAATGAGAATGCGACAAATGGAGTAAATGAAGGAATCATGTCAATGATCGTGTTTTTCATTTTCGAAAACCACCGAACGCAGGACAATCAGCAGGAAAAAAAACAATTAGACAGGAAACTCTCCAAGAGGTGTGAAAATGGACAACAAGAACAATTGCAGAGGCCGCCAAACAACCTGCAATTAGTGAGCATAAGAGCGACAACAACAACAACAACAACACAATTACACGAAGGCAACACGGCCAGAAAAAAAGAACAACAACAACAACACAATAAGCATTATCCTGTGATAATTCACGGCCCTCGGCGTGAACGCAAATGAAGAGAGAGCGAGAAAAAAATCCAACTCCACACCGAGCTCGCTGCGTAAATCAAATTTAATTGCGGCGTTGCCACATCGCAGCCCAGACAGGCCGGGAAGAAAAAGCATACGTAGATGAAATGGTGACAGTGGGAGGGGAGGAGCGGGTGTCGAGGACGAGGGGCGTTGGAGAAAATAAACTGCGTTTAGCGAGCTCGCGAAAAATCCCACAGAGCACAATAAATATTTTTATGCTTTATGAGATGTCATGCGAGAGCAGCCAAGCAACAAAAATCACACCAAGAACTACAAAAACAACAACAATAACAACAGTGACAACAACAACAACAACAACAACAACCTACAGACACAACAACTTGCAGAATATGCGGAGATCTTGCGGGAACCAGATTCAGACAAAGTGCGTGCGGAAGGAGTGAGAGAGCAAGGGAGAGCGGGAGGCGTTACCGAGCGGCAGAGGGGGCAGGTGGGCGTGAGGGAGAGGGATGAATAATTGGCTCGGCGCTGATGACAATTTTGAGTTATCGCCCAATAAAGAGCGACGACGACGACGTGGCCGACGCGGCGGGCTGCGTGGGTTGCGGAGCGAGGTGAGGGGGCGTGGCAGGGAAGGAGGTGGGGGAGTCTCCTGAGTTGCGGTTGAGCGGCCCTTGTTGCTGTTGTTGTGACTCTTGTTGTTTTTGTTGTTGCTCTCGATGTCGATGTCGACGTCGATGTTGTTCCCGATGTTGCTTAAAAATCTGTGGCGAATTTCGCTTAATTTTCAGCTCAATTAAACGGAATGAAGCAGCGGGAAAAACAAGCAAACCTTCCGTGGAATCAACAACAAAATTAATGACAACATCATCGCCATCACAGCAACAACAGCAACGGCATGGGCAACAGATTCGCACCTCGCAATCGGGCGAAATGAAAGTCGTTTCGTAATCAACTCCTCCGCATCAGCAGCAGCAACAGCTACAGAAGCATTGGCGCAACAACAACAAAACATTGCAATCGATCCTCAACCGCATCCGAATCGGAATCGCAATCGAAATCGGCAACGTGTTCGCCGCTTGTATGGCCATTAATTCCGGCGATGCCACCGATCGATCCCGATCCCGATCCGCCAGCCGATCGCATCTGGCGCGGGATGCCGCGAATCAGCGCCCAACCGACTCCAACCGAGCCGATCCGATTCGATGCGAGTGATGCAACAATTTACCAATTCAGCGCGAAATTCGATTCGACACAGGAGCGAGGACGGCAGCCGAGGGCCTTCCAAGGGACTTTTCCCACTTTTCTGCTACTAATCGGCAGTTTTTATAAATTTCATGTACCTATATTTATTTTTTTCAAAAATTCTGCTCTTTTTTCGACCCCAAATCGCTCCCTTCAACTCGTATCTCGTGTCTTTGACGATTTTTACTCCTATTTTCCGTCGTGTTCTTCTGTGGGCACCTCGTCGAATCGATTTCTGGCCTCGTCTACCATCCCTACTCCCTTTTCTTCCTTTCGGTCCGTTGCCGGTGCATCGGAAACCCCGTCGACATTCCGCCCAATTCGCAGCGCGTCTCGAGATGCGCGATGCGATTATCGCGTTAGCAAGCAATTCCACTTCCACAGCCTTCGCGGACTGTGCGTCCGTCCCCATCGCACTTGTCTCCCACTCCACCTCCATCAGCATCGCCCACCTCGTCCGCCGCCTTCGTCCCAGCCACCTTCCTTCGGCCCATCCTTCTCCCTTCCTGCAGCATTTAAATTCCTCCATCGGCCGCAACCTGATCTGCATCTGCATTGCCGACTCCTACAATTGGCCAAATCGCTTTTGGTGTCGACGCCGCCGCCGCCGCCGCCGATCTGCGATCTCGAGATCGTCGAACCTCAGACCACGATCCGCAGCCCCTCGATCCTCACTCCTACCTACCACCTCCCCCCCTCCCCACCATTCGAAATACACGGCTGCGATCCTCCGCCTCTGATCCTCGGCACTCGCCGTTGCAACGCGATAAGCGAGAATTAAATAATTTTACACTTGGCCCAGGACCAGCACCGACTTCGCCTCCGACTCCGAGTCAGACGCATGCGATTCGATTATCCGCACCGATTGCCCGGCTAACGAGCTCTCAATCTGGCCAACATAATTGGCCAACTGCGCACCGCACTCGGGTCCCCACTGCGAGCTGCGAAGTCATCGCGTCGTCGTCGCCACCTCCAGCTCCTTCCTTTGCATGCGAGCGCCGACGGGAGCCTCCTTTGAGCTCCCGGCCTCGCAGCTCCAACGGCACCCCCCCCCCCCCTGCCGCTCCCTCGCTGTCGTCGCCCGCCTCCTGCGTCTGGAAATGGAATTTCAATTGTTTTCGCGTTGCCAATTGTGTGCGCGCCGGCATCTGCGCCGAGTCGCGTTGGCGCGGAGGAGTCGACTAATTGACAAACAATCACTTAAACGCACCCGGAGCCCAACCTGGCCGCGTTCCGCATCTCGCCCTCTGTCGTCACGAATTTTGTGTGTTGCCTGGTTTTGTGCCTTCTCCCTCCTCGATGACTCCTTCGTCTGGTCTCCTGCTCCTCGATGATCGATGGGATCCCTCGCACCTGTCACATATGCACTTGAAGACGAAGGTGTCCTGGCAGAGGACGTCCTTCGTGGAGTTCATTCCAGGAGTTTTCCTGGACTAAGCATGTTCTTCTTCAGTTAATAAAAGTCAGTTAATAAAAGTCTAAGAAGTATCTCTTCACATGAGGAATATCGGCAAATTCAATCGCTGTTTTCCACATTCTTTCGTGGACCCCTGTCGACCTCGCCGCTGGGAACCCGGGCCGACCCCGGGGAAGGTCAAATGCAGAGCACATGCCACGGACCACCTCCCTGCCATTCAGGGCATTTCCGATTCTCTTTGGGTCTCGCATCAAATCCGCCCTCCTGCGTCCGCGTCCTCAGAGCGGCCGAGCGGCTGCTGCTTCCCATTAAAAGCAATTTTCGATTCGGTTCAAAAATTCCTAGCCGGAAACTCGCCGACAGTATCTCGATCTCACTCTCTCTCTCTCTCTATCGCCCTGTCGCCCTTCGTCGGCGGTGACCCCAATGGAAGCCGCCTCGGGAATCCGCCCGGCGTCCGTCGATGAGCCGTCAATGTATCAATTTGGCGCGACAGTGTTGCCACGCGGTGTTTACCGAAGGTTGTGCCAGCCGGCGATGTTGTTGCGGACCAGTGCTGCCAACAGCAGGGCTGTCTTCGGCCGTCTGCGACGCCATTTCAATATCGATTCGTTGCGAAAATTGGATACGACTTCGAGTGCTGGAAATAGTGGCAAACCAGAAATTCCAAAGCCTGGCCACAACACAAACAATCAGTGGGAACAGCGACAGCAACAACAACAACAATAACAATAACAACACATCGTCGACGACGATGCTGAGAGCCAAAGGTACTTGTTGGCTCTTGGAATGCCGAACGAATGGTGTAATTTTATTGAGCAGCCTTTGGAAATTGAAAAACCATCCACAAACAACAGCAAACACAACAACAATGACACCAACAACATTGTGCACAAAACCGATTCAAAGTCAAGAAACAAGACGTGAAAGCGGAGGCGTGGCCACCCTTCACCTGCGAGTAGGTGGGGGGAGCGGGAGGCGCGCGATTTGCAAGTGTGAGTTTTGAAGATCGATTCCATGATCGATTTCATGGGGTCAGCGGATGGCGAGAGGTCTATCTTTCTATCTGTCTATCTTTCTCCGCCCGTACCTCGCTCTCACTCTCTTTCTCTCTCTCTTTGATCTCCACCCACTCCTGTGTCGATTCCTTTCGCCTTATCTCCATCTCGCTCTCAAACAAAACTCTCCGCAAACAATCGCCATAAATATTTCATGAGCATGCGTGGCACGTGAAGGAGGAGGCCGAGGCAAGAGGCCGAGGGAGGGCTGAGAGGTGAGGACCGTGGGGCACGAAGAAGGGCCTCGATATCCAGAAGCGAGGAGGATGATCGGAAGGAGAAGGTGGTGCTGGCCAAGTCGATCGGTCGGCGGTCGATCGGCTTTGTTCCACTTTTCGCCTACAAGTCGCCGACTTGAAAGGAGCCGCCTCGGACGGAAGGGAGGACGGTGAGGAAGAACGGAGGACGGACAAACGGATGGACGGACATGGCAGAAGGTGGCAGCCAGATCACAGGGAGCCGCCCGACTCACTTCGGCACTCAGTGGTCGGCACCTCCACCGTCGTCCGCTTCTTTCCCTTTCATTCCCTCCCTTTCATTCACTCCACGATCGACTGCCGAGGCCCATTGAATGGATCGCTCGATTGTTCGCCCTGGACACGGGAGGAGGCCGCGCAGGACCCACGGCTTGATGGACAGGCGGGCGTTGCTGCAGCTCCTGTTGTTAATGCTGCTGTTGTTGCTGATGCTGCTGCTGCTGCTGGGTCTATTGTTATTGTTGGATTTCCTTTTGTTGATATTGTTGCAGTTGCTTTTCTGCTCCTGCCAGTCAAGTGGAGGTCATTGTCTGGCCGCCCAGAGGGAGGGGAGCCGCCGCCCCTTCTCACCGGGAATTGGTGGGTGTTGAGAGCGGCCTCGCGATGCCTGTCGCCAGCTCATCTCCTGTTTGTTCTCTCGCCGACAAATCGCGCCGAAGAATGGACGACAGGTGGACGGACAGAGCTACAGGCAGCAAGACAGACCAAAGGACGGACAGGATGGGTCGGTTCAAATGGCAGCCTAGAAGGACATGGCGATGGACAGACAGATAACGCGATAGATTTACGAAGCGGCGCGAACAAAAGTTCCCTCGTTCGTTCGACTGAATTCGACATTTCTGTCGGCGAGTCGAACAGCGGCGGCGTGGACGAGGGCGGAGAAGGGGGAGGCGGGAGCAGTGAGATGGATGTCATGAAAAGGTGGCTGTAAAAAGGGGGCAATCAAAAATCTGTAATTAAAAAGCATGCAACAGAAAGTGCAATACGAAGTTGCAATACAATTTGAAGTAGGAATAGGAAATGGGAGAGGATGAATTAAAAGAAATGAAGAAATTAAAACGGAATAAATCCAGCAATAAAAAAGAAAGAAATGAAAAGAAAGAAATACAAAAAGAAGAAATTAACACGAAAGAAATAAAATGGGATGAAATTAAAAAGGATGAAATTAAAAAGGAAGGAATAAAGAAGGAATAATTACAAAAAATAAATAAAAACGGAAATGAGGGAAATAATAAAAATGGATGAAATAAAAAAATGAATTCAGCAGAATTAAAAAAATTAAAATTACATGAAATAAGATATAAGAACTTAAGGAAGAAATATAAAAGTATGCAATGAAAAATGATGAACTTATGAATTAGTATGATAAAAGCTAAAGAATGTAACAAAAAACAGTTGATTTAAAATTCCCATAAAGTAGAAAAATTTAGGAAATTCTAACGCACGATGAAGAGCAGATTGGAAGAAACTGAGGCCAAAGGAACAAAAATAACTTCCCAGGAAACCCTTGTCAGCTCGCATCAGGCCCTCAAGGAACCTCTTCCGAAGACCCCTCGGAGAAGGCGCCGCCGAGCCCTCAGACCGGGAATCGAGTCCATGAGTCCGCCAAAATCACATTGAATCGACTCCTCTCCTCCTTTCTCCTTCTGCCCCCGTCTCTGCCGTGCACTCCTCGGCACATCGCGTTTGGCTCGCGTTGGCGAAATTGGCAACGCTCGCGGTTTCGTGCTGTCGGTTGGCAACGCGGCAACTGTCGGGTGTGCGTTAACACAGATTAATATGTCCAATTACTGTGACAAAATTGCAAAGTGTCAGCCGCGTCTGGCGGCGGCGGCGACGACATCGATGGCGTCGCTGATGTTGTTGTTCTTGTTCTTCCTTGTGCCGTTGTCGGCGGCGTGAGTGGCGAATTTAAATTTAATCGCACGCACACCAACGACACGGCGACACATTGCATGCAACAACAGCAGCAGCAGCGGTAGCAACAACAACAACGAAACAAAACCCGTCAATAGTGGCGGAGAGGAGTGAGGAAGAGTTGGGAGATGGTGAGGAAGAGAAGACAGGGAGAGGGGCCGAAATGAGAACTTGTCTTTGGCAAGCTAATTAGCGGGATTTCTCTCTTGCCTCGGCTAGCGAGGCGAAGGAGCCGCCGTCCTGGGCCTCGTTTTGGCTTCCGCTCCGCCACTTGGTCCACTCAGTCCTCGCTGACCGACTGCGAGCTGCGGCACCCTGCACCGCGTGGAGCCCATACAGGGTGGCTCCGCCCAAACTGAAGCTATTGAAATCCAGGAGATCGAAGAAGAACTAATGAGGAAAAATCAAATGTCGAAATTTTGAAGAAATTAGAAAATATTACAGAATTCTGAGTTTTTATTACAATAATTACTTTTTCTTTGTAAATACTCCCAAATACATTATCTTTATCAAAAGAAGGAAAAATCTATCTAATACAGAAAAAATATCTACGATTTTATGATCTTCATGCGTGACAAAGAAATTCAGAGAAAATAGTTTTTAATGACTTTTTTTTTGTGCTGGTATAATTGTTTTTGTAATTGTCATCATATAGTCATAGTAAAAAAACATTTAATTTAACATTTTGATTTTCATTCCTGATAAAGAAATTTAAAGAAAGATTTATCATCTTTTTTTTAGTCTTGATGATGACAGACGATCTTTACAGTAATTGTTTTCATTATGAAATGATATAAATTGTAAAATCATAATAACATGATAGAATAGAAATTGAAACCTCCTAGTGTAGATATGTGTAAATAATTAAAGAATGGAAAAATTCAACTCCAGACTTCACATTCCCGTGACTGAAGCCAACCATTCAGGAACTTGAATTCTAGAGCAAACCGCGAGGCTTCACGTGTCACGTGACTGCCCTTTAGTGTTACAGCGTGTAATGAAAATAACACCACCGACAACCACAACGACAACAGACCGCAACAACAACGATGAGAAAAATAAAAACAACAACAACAAACATAACACCACCAACAACCTGAGATAACAACATCAAAACGACAAAAGTCGACACAAAAAATGTCACTTGAAATTAAAAAGTTTGTCATCGCGCGAATATCTGGATGCAACAAGAACAACAACAACAAAAATAACAGCAAACCAACAAACACAAAACGACGAAAATAATAAAAACAAAGGGTTACAAAAGCATGCCAAATAACAACCAACACCAACAACAATGCCAACAATAGCAACACTATCAACACAGATGAAGCAAAACAAACAACAGTGGAGGAGAACAAGAAGAAGAGGAAAAAATGGTACGCTTATCACGTGACTCACATTTAATGAATACGAAATGCAACGTGAAGAACGCGCCGTGCTGCAGGTTCCGACGGCCTCTTCTTCCCCTCCTCTGCGGCCTCCTGGATTCCTCCTCCTCGTCTTCCTCGACTTCCTCGTGTTCTTCGTCGCCTCCTCTTCCTTGGTCCTTCTTTCGTTCCTTCCTTCTCCTTCTCCCTGGGTTGTCGTCGTTGGCTTGTGACGTTGCTGCGCCTAATGTTGCCACGTTCCGCGCCCGTTGGGTGGGTTCGGGGCCGCAAGACAATTGCCATAACAACAACAGCAAAAAAAAACAACAACAACACTAAAAACAATGGAATACACGCACAACCTGTCGCGTATTCACATGCCGGATGAATCTGCAACAGCTGCAAATAAGTTGTTGTTTCTTTATGTTCATGTTTTTGACAATTTCTTTGTTTCATCCACGTCTTGTTGTTGCTGCTCTTAAATTGTTGTTGCTGTTGCAATTTCTGTTCCTCGTGCCAGTGAAGTTTTTGTCGTTGCAACAATTGAGGTAAAAAAATTGCACATTTTTAATTAAAACTTGTGGGGGGCGGCTGGCGGGAGCAGAGGGGGAGGTGGTTGGAGGAGTGAGAGGCACTGCGGCAGAACGTGATGTGGGTTGGCGACGCGATCGCCCCACCAGGAGGTCGTCGCTGGTCAGGTTCCGCTGCCTTCTCCAGCTTTCCTTGCGCCTACTCCAAATATTTTCCCTCTACAGTTTTCTCCGCCACCTGCGTCTTCTCTCCATCTCGCCTTCTCCTCCTCCCAACGACTTGTTCCGAGTCCACCCGTTCACCATCTCCTCTCACCCCCTCACCCCCCTCTCCACTGTCTGACCCATCCTTCGAATCCTGCTACACCCTTCCCTTCCCGCCATCAGCCAGCAGAAGCCACCGATTTCCACGCAATTATCGAGTTTTTCCTGCGCCCGACTTCGCGTTGAATTTTTAAGTGTCTCCAATGCGAAGGGTGGACGAGCAGGGCAGAGGCGGGGGCGCTGAGATCCTCCGGCGAATCCCCGAAGTCCGGGGATCGCGGTCGACGAGGAACGCAATTTCCTAATTTGTCATGCGGCGGTGATGAACATGAAATATTCGCATGCCGCATCTTGGCTGATGTCCATCGGTCGCCCTCCTCTCCCGGCTCGATCTCTCTATTGCCTCCTTCCCCACTCACTGTCCCAATCTCTCCTTCCTCTCTTTTCCCCCTGTCCCGTTCTGCCCATGCAACCCACAAGCTTCCAGCCCCCGTCTCCCTCTGGCGTTCCTCGTCTTCCTCTCCTGGTCATCAGTCGATCAACATGCAACTTCAGGCAGAAGCAGCGGTAACAACAAAAAGTCGAAAATAACAACGAGTGAGGAGCAACAACAAGTCGAGAGACTACAACAAGTCGGAAGGCAACAAGTAGACCAACAACCAACAACCAACAAGTGTCTGGCCCGCGCACGAACGAAGACGCCCCGAAGACGAGTTACGCATGCGCGTGCGCAGCCAGCCAGAAGGCAGCCTAGAGCCGAGCGGGGAACACGCAGACAGCTAGACAGACCAACAGCGAGAGAGACAGACCCACAGACAGCCAGACAGACAGACAAGGGCGATCCGCTGCACTCTGCGGTTGGATGTCGCTGTGGCTGCTTCTGCTGCTGTTGCTGTTGCTTCTGCTCTGCTGTTGCCTCGTCGTTTGCGAAATAATTTATCTTTCGCAAATTTATTGCCAAGGCTTCCACCACCTGCGCACTTTTTCCCAATGCCGACTGCCGGTCGTTGGGTGGGGGCCGACGGGAAGGGAAGCCGGTGGCCATAAATCTCGCCCATGTCCAGCAATCGACGCGCCGACGTGGGACGACGACGTCGGCAGATGGACTAATGTTCACAAAGAGACGAAACCTTCGTTCGTTCATTGAGGGGGTTGCTTCGGTTCAGGACACGTCGAATGGTGGGCGGATCGTCAAGATTAACGTCAACCAACTGTCCAGAGGATGAGGTAAATCTATTAATAAAATAAACAAAGTCTGTGATTAAATTGAAAAGTTGAAAACGGAGTTGTAGTTGAAGGGTGAAGGAAAGTTGCCGGGAAAGAAGCCAGCAGATCGATTCGGGTGTTACAATTAGAGAGTTGAATGGAGAGTTGAAAAGGCATAAATTATAGTAAAGGCTGAAAATGAACCAATGTTAAGAAAGATCGAACACGGAATAAGAAGGATGAATCAGGAGATGAATTAGGGACGTGGAAGAACCCATACACAGAATTGGGAAGATGAGCACAAATCAATCCAAATTGCATCCATCCTGAAGGTAGTTTCAGAAGAACGAATGGCAGTGCCAAATAAAGAAAGAAACAAATGAAAAGAATTGGAGAACAATCAAATCCCATGGATTCCTCTCCAGTCCGTCGGCTTCGCTGCCCTCCTTCGACAGATGTAATTCCATTCCCGAGTTCGCGACCCGCACTGAGAGCCACTCGCAGGCTCCACTGCTGGACTCGTCCGCCGCACTCGACCCCGTCCGCGCCGCCGGCGATTGTGTTCGACCCACACCAATCGAACACGGATCCACGCACCACGCAGGCAGACGACGGCGACGACGACGACGACGCACCATGGCAGAAATGGAGCACCTGTCGGCGCACAACGGACAGACAGACAGACCGATGGATGGACCGGACCCCGGCGGGCGCTGGTTGACAAACTCGTTTCCAGCTCCAGCTCGCGATTCGTGGAATTAAAATTTTATAACCTCGGCCCCAAACAAATCGAAGCCAACCGCGGCCGCTCGAATGACAACCACGGTAGAGGGGCGTGGCGAGGGGTCGGTTCGGGAAGGGGTGGGTCGGAAGAGGCGGCCGAAGACGCCGACGACGCCTGCGTGCGACGCAGCAGGAAAACAACAGGCATTTTCATTATTATTATTGCCATTCCACCCGGCTGCCGTCCGTCCGTTCGCCCCAGTTCCTCCGCCTGACACTCCACCACCTCGTCCATCCTCCTGCCTGACTGTCCATCTGTCCGTCCCTCCACCACCCGCTCGTCCACTCTTCCTACACCAATCGATCCTCCTTCGCTCCTCCACCCGCCCGACCGCCGTCCGCCGCCGGATGCGTCTCGTCAGCTCGTCGGCTGAACGGACGCCGTCTGCCAACTCCCCACGCACATGCGTCGCGTCGCACAAGCGGTGGCCACGGAGGGAGAGACCGAGGAGTCGAGGAGCAGCGACCACGACACGATCGCTTTTCGATCGGTTGGAACGTGGAATTCGCAGTAATTGCACTTGTTCCCCGAGCACAAGTCGCTCCAGACGCAGACGCCGCGATCGAGACGAGACGAGACCTCGGTTTCGGACTCGGCGACAAACAAGGCTCGAACAGCCACCGAGGAGAGCAAGTCCTCCTTTCCTCCTCTTCGCCGTCGTCGGCGTCGTTGCAGGTGCGTTCAACAATAACTGCAACAACTACGATGGCGACGACCAGGCATCATATTTTTTCCCATTTCGCCTCCATCTTCCTCAGCCGTCGAGTCGTCCGCGTCCTCCTCGTCTTCGTCGTCGTCGCCGCCACCGCCACCGCCGCGGAGGGAGGTCGTCGCAACGTGGCCGAGATAAGTTATGCAGCCGATGCAAAGTGCTTCTCCCCGGGACTCCCGAGGGTGCCCCGTCCAACCCCCGCAACGTCGCCTCCTCCGACTCCAACTCCTGCTGCAGCTCGCTTGACCACGACGTCATTAGTCGCCGAGTAGGCGGCACGTTGCGCCGGCGACACTGACACTTTGTCACCTGCAGGACTCGGAGAAAGAGAGATCGCACCGAAACCCAGATAGAGAAAGATCGAAGGAGAGGAAGCATATGAGGAAGAGAGTGAGAGATGGAGAGGACGCGATTGGCCGGGGACGGCGGTGATAAAACGCCGTCGTTACACTTTAAATGCCCGGACACTTGTTGCGAGGGCTCCTCGGAGCCTACGCTCGGCGGATGGCGGACCAACAACGACGCTTATCTCCGATGGCCGGGTTCATCCCATAAATAAGGATCGACGGATCTGGAGAAATTAGCGCTACTACAAATAGAACTCGTGTACTTCATTTGTTAATAATAGACAGACGACAGACGACTCAAGGTGGATGGATGTGCCAAGAGGAAGGAATAGAATACAGAAATAAGATAATTCTTAAATATGGGTTTTATTTAAAAATAAATTGCTAATTGAGCGACCAACTCTTAAATATTTCCTAACCTACCACAGAGAGTGAGCGGGAGAAAGAAACTTCATCACTGTACAATGTAGGATCGATTTAATCCCATGATGAACAGTAATTGAGACATTTCCAACCACTTGTGCTCGTTTAAATAACAATCTGAAGAACAACAGAACCCAAAAAAAAAGAAACACCAACGAGACCGCACAATAAATGAACCTAATTCCACGCGATCACAATCCATTTAAAACGCAATTTAGCTACGGAAACCCCCACACCCGAACAGGTAGACAGCAGACAGACAGACGTTGTCGGGGCGAAGTATCACCGATTGATCTGTCATAGATCAAACACTTTATGATCCGTAATGGACATCTTCATTGGGCAGACCGTCGACCATTGACCAGTGACCAGTGACCACCATAGCCAAGCCATCCGATCCATTGTCGTGAGCTCGAGATCAGAGCGACCAACAACGATCAATTCATTTGGATTAAGGAATCCCAGAGACCACGACCAGCCAGACGAGTGGATCGGATTTTTCCTCTACCGGCGAAGTCATATGTATTCATGTGATTTTGAATATCAAAGATTATACGATCAAATGTCGAGAGATCATTTAAATGAAGTTATTGGAGGCTCTCGGAACTTCTCGTCTGATTTACGAGCTCCGCGGCGTGTTTGGTCCGACGGCGATATCGATACCAAGACCACGACCAAGACCACGACTCAAGACCAGTACTTGAGTAGACCAAGACCAACCAAGACGAAGGCTGGGACGAAAACCAGGCCCGACGCGACCCAGTGACGGGGATCGGGTTCGAGGTGGCGATCGGAATAAAATTCGAAAATTATGAATTGCGATCGGTTGACAATTTACGAGTTTATTTAAATTTTTATTGATGTGCAAAGTGAAATCCGGCCAGAACTCATGTTCGACATCTATAGATCTATACAAAGACATTTACGACCGTGTACGATCTGTCTATTTGGCCTCTTATCGGCGCTGGTTTCTCGACGACTTTATCGTCTCGACACGAGTGGAGGAGATCGTTTGGCTGACGTTCGATTAAAACGGAATCAATAAAATTGCAAAAGTATTCATTTTGGACATTTGTCATGCAGTTTTCTGCCTTTGATGAACAACATAAGAAACTAAAAAATAAAAGCTTTTTTTAACAATTGCCACATTGCCTCCTACACCTCGCCCTCACCCTTCACACCTTCATCTGGTTCCTTCGATTCCCACCGTTCAAAAATCGATCTGTCTTTCTCGCGATCTCTCCAACAGTCGTCTCTGCCCCGCCTCCGCCCCTTGCCCTTGTCGGCGTCAATCTTCTTTTTCTCTCCGCATGCCTGACCTCGATTATGACCGCCCACATGTCGGCGATATGTCGGTTGTTGTTGCCGCTGTTGTGGTTGTTATTGTCAATTCAGATCCTCCCCCGCTCGCATGCCACAGGCTCCTCGCGTTATCGCATGCTCGCAGCTCGGTGCGGCGTGAGAGAGTTTGAGCCGTGGACCTGGACGCAGGGCCCATGGCCCAGGACCCGGGCTCCAGCGCACTCAGACGCACTCGTGGTGGACTTGTTTGAGTTGTGTTACAGTTGTTGTCATTTTTTGCTGTTGCTGTAATCGGGTAAATGTTGTTGTTTTTATTGTTCCTTATCGGACAACCTCGCCTGCTCAATCCCATTGACGTCGACGGCCGATGCTGAAAGAAGGAGGTTGCATCGACATGCTTTTCACTTAGCCCAGCATTATTTTATTGATATCAATAAATGTGTACGTTGTTGCAACTGTTGTTGTTGTGAAAGCTCACGAAGGTGACAATCGACGCCTAAGGAAAACTCCTTCTCGTCCGGGCTTTCAATGGAGTTTCCTTGTAATTCCTTAATTATTTTGACTCCACAGAGAGAGAGAGGGAGAGAGCGAGACAGATACAGTGTTCGTTGCAATGTTATTGCCATGTTGTTACCGATGTTGCTGTTATGTTATATTTGCGTCTGTTGTTGTCATTGTTATTGTTGTTAAACACATTTTTCGCTTTAATTTAAGTTGATTTTGTCATTTTTAGCACGCGGCTGCGATAACTGTTGCCTGTCTACATACATTGTTGGTGTAATTGTTGTTGTCATTTTTGTTTTCGGGATTGTTGTTGTTGTTGTTATTATTTTTCTTGGGTTGGTTCTTATTGTTGTTGCTGTTACATGTCCAAACACCACAACCATTAGTTTTATTATTTATGCACCTTGCGGACACCTCGTTCGATGGACTTTTTGTTCTTGTTTTTCTTGATATTGTTGTTGGTTTTGTTGTTGTTATTGTTGTTATTATTGTTGTTATTATTGTTGTTGTTGCTGTTGTTGTTGCTTCATTTTATTTACTTACAATATCTGAAAAATGCTCCGATATCTCTTGAAAGCCCCGACGCGTTGGTGTTTCTCATGGACCCGCAACCACATGTGTCATGGGTTCTGGGTTTCGTTTTGTTGTTCCTTATTTTCGTTTTGATTTTTCTCTTCTTTACTCCTCACCTCCGCCGCCCCCTCCACGGCCCACAGCTTCACGTCGCTGAGTCCGAGACGGGGCGATTTATGGCTCGCCGAACAGTTCGCACTTTAACGGAGGCTCGTGTGCGACTTTTGACGTCTCCCGGCTCGGTCCGTCCGGCCGTCCGGTCGTCTGTCCTTCCGTCCATCTGTCTGTCTGGCGTCCTCCACTCCATTTGGTGTCCGAGACATGTTGCGTTTTTGTGTTATTGATGTTTTTATATCGCTGTTTTTTTTTACATTAAATGTGTTCTTTTTTATTAAAAGAGTTGTCGTATTGGTTGGGTTTTCACCATGTAGTTCTTGTGTTTTTACCATGTAGTTGTTGTACCTTCTCCATGTAGTTGTTGCGTCTCTTTGTTGTAGTTGTTGTTGGCACGTTTTGCTGTCGTTGTCCTGGTTTCGTTTGACATGCCGCATTTTTCCAACAGCCTCCACTTTTAGGCTTTTCGATACGCGATTCGATCACAATCTTTGCCGAAACGGCGAGACGGCAGAGAAAGAGACAGGAGACCCACGATATTGGGGACTTATCAATGCCTTCGTAGCATGGGAGACCTTAGAAGGGTCCCAACTATTCCTGCTATAGACAGAAGTCTCCTCATCATGAGGGGACATGGTGGAGAAAAACCATTAAATTAAAAAAGTTATAAAGACATAATTTATTAATTTGTCTCTTAAAGCGCTCAAGGATGCTGCTTCGATCTCTGGGAAACCTTAAAAATCCTCTTGGCCCCTCCATCAAACCCACTGATCAGTGGAGAAAGAAAACGAAATCGATCGATTCGATTGACGTCGACGGCTCGAAGTCCGAAGTCCCGATTTCCACGGCCTCCAGTCGGTGGCGCTCGAAAACAAACCTCGCCAGGCATCACTCAGTCTGTCCATCGATTCCCATGCACGCGTCCTCACTGTCCCGAGGCAGGTCCAGGCCAGCGACAAAAGAGGGAGATAGAGAGGGCGATCGTCGAACCATTAATAACTAAACTTCGACAAGAGGAAGCGAGAAGGAGGCCCACGTGTTGTTGGCCGTCATAAAGTCGTTCGGCTCAGCTGTTGAGCGAACGAGACGTGCAGACGTGGGGCAGGAAGAGAAAGGAAGACGTAAGGAGTAATAGAGGAAGACGAAGAGGGGTCAAAGCGATCAGTTGGACAGGATTTTATGCTAATTTTATCACTTTGTGCGACTGTCGTTTCTGTCACCACGGCGACAGCCCATAAATACTCATAATTTATTAATTTCTCGCAATGGAATCAGTCCACAGTCCATCCTCGTCCTCATCCTACCCTCTCTCTCTCACTCTTGCGCTCTCCCCATCGGTCATCATCCTCATCTCCTCTTCCGACTCACGTGACGTCGGATGGGCTACGGTTCGATTTGATTCAATGCGAGGCCAGGCGATTCGGCTTCCAATGGTGTAACAACAACAACAGTGTTCAGCAGCACAAGAACAACAAAAGGCGACAATAATAATAACAATAATAATACGAGCGACAAGCAGAGAACAAGCAGGAGCAAAAGCAAAAGTGCAGCAAAAGCGACTGCAACATTTTCATTCGCTCGCATCCCAGGGAGCGACCGCAGCCGGCAACAAGTGTCTCCTCCCTCCTGCCCCCGATGGTCAGGTGAGGAGCGGACGGACAGGCGGACAGACAGTGGACGCACGGACAGACATATGGCAGGACGGACGGACGGACGGACGGACGGACGGACGGACGCCGCCAAATCGCGAGCGGCGACCGAACAAAAGGAGCCCCAAGTGCGATTGTCTGCGGATCCTCCACCTGTCCCCGCCTCCCGCTCGCCCTACTGCCCTCGCTCCCTCCGTCCTCTCGCCCTCTTTCACGCTCGTCCACTCATTCTCTCCTCCTCAGGCCCCTGCCCTTCCTCCTCTCCAGTCCCTGATGGAGCTTGTGCTTGGCACACAAAAGGCTACCGTGTTGGCGCTCTGACTGCAGCAACAACCACAGCGACGTCGGCTAGGCTACAATAACAAAAATAGTAGCTACAACAACAATAAGGCAAGCAACAATAAGGCACATCGAACCAACAGGTAGTGCAACGAGGAGGCACCGAAACTTATGAAGTGAACTGGAGCGCAGGTCCATAAATAATAATTTCATCATTGAGCGGTGATTTATTTGGAAGCCCCGACGTGGATGAGGATCACCGGCGGCCGGCAGAGGGGCGCGAAGGTGAAGAGGAAGGAGCACGAAGCTGTTGGAGCGTGGTGGGCTTGAGGTGGGCTTGAGGCGGCATGGGAAGAGGACGAGGTTGAGGCTGAGGCTGAGGCTGAGGACGATGACGGAATGAGAACGAGGACTGGGACGAGACTGTGGCCTGGGACTCGGACTCGGACTCGAATACGATGTGGGACTCGGGCTCGGACTCGAACTGGGAATCGGCCTGTGACTCGGACGCAGACTCGGGCTCGGGCTCGAGATCGGCTGGACACTGGACACTGGGTGTTGGATGCTGGACGCTGGACGCTGGAGCCGGCGAACGCCATAAAAGGCGTGTGCGTGTTGGGCTCCTGCATCGGCGGCTCCGCACTCGATCGCCCGATCGTCGCCCTGTCCATCCGTCCGTCCATCTGTCCGTCCAACGGTCCGTCCGTCTGCCCATCCATTCACCAGGCCGATCGTCCCTCCACACAGCACAACCGTCCGTCCGTCCGTCCGTCCGTCCCTCTGTCCGACTGTCTGATTCTCTCTATGCCTGTCCGTCCGCTCGTCCACGGTCCGATTCCTTTATTTTGTGGCACTTTGGAGCACGTTGCGTTTCCCCGGCCGAGCCGAGTCCGAGTCCGGCGGAGCCTCGGGAATCTCGGGGGCTGTCATAATTGTGAGCAATTTATTGTCAACCTTATGATTTATTTAATTATTCCTTCGACATCGAGGGCGCAAAAACGAGCAGAGCGGGACAGAGAGAGGGAGGGAGGAGCAGAGAGCGGGGTGGGGAACCTTGCGTTATGGGAAATTATGTGGATCAATGGAGCGATTTCGCTTCCGGGTGTTGATAAAAGTTCACACGATGATTTATCGGCCCTTGCCTTTGTCTTTGTCTTTCTCTTTCTCACTCTGCTCCATCACCTCTTCTAGGTCTCTGTCCCTCTCCCCCCGTCTCTCTCCATCGATCCCTTCCCTCCATCCCTCCGTCTTAGAAGCAGGCGTCTTCCGTCGTCTCTCGTTCGTTCCTCTACCTCAGACCTTGTCTTGGATTCGTCTCCGCTTCTCTCTCCCTGTCCCCTCGCTCCTTCGCTTCCTTTCGTCTGTCTGTCTGCCCCACGTGTCCTCTCTTTAAGGACATTCCTTGCGTACTCATTAAAATGCTGCGAGGTCCTTCTTAAGTGCAGAACTTCGGCGCGGTTTTTTGGTACTTTTCCAGATTGCATTGGCTTCACTCGCCCCTCCCTCGGTCCCTCCCACCACTTTCCTTTCCCCTACCACCTCCCCCGCCCCCGCCCCCGCCCCCGCCCCTCTCGCTCTGCGCCGCCTTCACTTTCGGCTGCTGGTACTCGCGGCCGTTGTTGTTGTTGCCAGAGCAGCTCCTTTAGCGGCTTCTGTAAGAGACGTCGCGACACGTTGTCGGCGTTTGGCTCGCTGTCGTCGCAGGGGGTGGCACGAGGGGGGGTGTTGGATGAGGGGGAGGGGTCGGGGTCGCTGGTTATCGAGGCGCCTTCGTCTAGGATTTTGCCTTCTTTGGAAATGCTTTTTGCTGATTTCTTAATGCGATTCTGTCGCCGTCTTCCTCGCTCGTTCTCGTGTTGTTTTTGCACGCGTTCTTGTTATTGCTGTAGTTATTGCTGTTATTGCAGTTATCGTTGTTGTTGTTATTCATTATTGTTGTTGTTACATTTGGTCTAAAAGGAAAATCGTTTTTCCGCGCAGATGAATTATGAAATAATTTTCTCTTGCACAGTTTCTGCTGTTGGTTTTTCTTGTTCTCGGCCATGTTGTTGCTATCGTTCTTGTTGCTGTTGTTGTTGGCCACTTTCTTGCTGTTGGCCACGATGCCACGATGGTGATATTGTTGTTGTCGTTGTTGTTGTAGTGACTTCTGTTCGCCGGTGTTGGCGGAAGTGCGAAGAAATTTAACGGTTTCTTGCTTTTGTCTCGCGCGGGTTGAGAAAATTGTTTCCATAATTAAATGGATTTGTAACTTGAGCTCTCGCTCTCGCCCTCGCCCTCGCCCTCTCTCCCACTCACTCCACCCTCCCACCAAGCTCACAAGGAGCCAAGCACTGGGGCGGACGGAGAGCCGGGAAATGGCGAGGGTGGAGTCTGGAGCTGGACGCGGAGGCTTCTTGCTGAGGGTGTTAACGAGATGATTCCAATTTAATTTGAATACTCTTGTTTTTAGGGGAAAAAAGGAGAGAAGGAAAAGAAAATAATTAAGTAAATTTAATATCCTTAATATTACTTCCTTTTCCTAGTGTTTCCATGAGCAATTATAGAAGATTTAATTCATAAGTATTGCAATAAATTTCAATTAATTTGCCTTCACATAAGCACTTATTTTAGTTTTAATTATATGTCTCATAGAGCTTCCCTACAAATAAAATTATTTTTTTTTTACAAAATTTATAATCGTACTTTTTCTGTCCTGCCATTTACTAGAGAGTCTGCGATTTCAATTCTTTCTTCCAAGGAAATTTATTTCCGGTTTTCTTCAACAACAATCACAACAACAACGACAACGCCGTCCACCGCCTCCAGAATATTTAATGACCACGTCATCCCATCGCAGTCGTTCCTAGTGGGCTTTTCAGCCAGGCATGAATCACAAACCTGCAGGTTCCACTGATTTAATCTGCTTCCTCCTGTCACATCATCCACATCAGCCTCCACGATCGGGGAGAGACGGAGCCAGGTCGGGCAGCGAGCGAGGGCCGGGACCAGGGCGGAGACCGGAGCCAGGGCTTCCACGTTCCCAGTGGGTCGTTCGGCCACTCCGGCCTGCTGCTCCGGCGCGATCCGATCGGGCATCAATGACGTGTAATTAGATGCTGTGGAGCGATACGAGGCGCGGCTGCGAACTAACAGAGTGCATTAGGTGCAAATTAACAACAACAACAACAACAACCACCACCACCACCACCGCCGCAATATCTTCCACTATCACAACAACAACAACAATAACCATAGCAACAACAATAATAACTGCGACCCATACGAGCCGCGACGGCAACTGTGATCGCTTAATTATGCAGCAATGAGTATTTAATTAAAACGTTTCAAGCTGATTGCGCCACCTCGCGGCGGCAGTTGGCAACGCCACGACACTATCGGCAACATAGCACAATAGCTGCAACAACAACGACGATAGCAATGATCGCACTTTCTTCTCCATCCTTCGCCGACCCCGGGCCGCCTCCGCCGCCGACTTCGCGTCCTCCCAGCCGTCGACGCACATTCGCGGGCCTCGCCAGCTGCGGCGGGAGTCGTCAGCGTGCGAAAGCGTCCTCCGCCCCTCGCCCCTCATCCTCACTTGAGCACTCATGCCCGACGATAAGGATCTGGGAAGTGGAGGCGAGAAGGTGGGAATCGGCTGGAGCCGGCGAAATGAAAGCTTCCATTAATTAATTTCCATCGCAGTTCACTCGAGGGGCGGTCGGGGGCTGCAAGGCGGCTTCCAACGAGGAGCGAGGACCCAGCGTCCGCCTCCGATCCCCGACTCCCAGACGCCGATCGGTCTTCCGTTCACATGGATCGGACTCGTGGTCATGGCGCGGATGTGAATGAGTCGAGCCGCGGTCCAGCTGTGGTCCAGGCGGCCCGCACTCGAGACCCGTCCCAGTTTCCGCTCGAGCACTTAACCCTTGAACTACCTCTAGCGATGACTTCCCACGGGTACGAGAAGGAAAGACGAAGGCTCAGGCAACGAAATCCCACCGGGAATTCCACTGGAGAAGCCTTCGTCGTTGAAGAGTTAAGACCGAGCGGTGACCTGTTCGCCTGGCCAACTACAGAACAACAAAAACAACAATGAGAACAACAATAACTCCTCTATTCATCTAGCATTGCTTTCCAAATGCAGCTCCTTCTGATCGCTCCTCCCCTCGTCCTCCTCGTTATCTCCTGAGCTGATCTTGACTTTTGTTATTATGCGTATGATTAGCCGCCTCGCCCGATCTCGCCTTAGTCTTGACCACCGCATCCCACCGCCACTCCTCACTCGCCCCTCGCCACCCTTCCGCCTCCTGGCAGCGATTCTGAGCACGCGGCATGCATATAAATTAATGAAGTGCGGAAAAGAAACCCCCAGCCGCGAGATGAACTGTTCGATGTGTGTTTTGTGGCTCGCGATCGGAATCGCGATCAGCGCAGCAGCGTACAGTGAGTGCGGGAAGTCGTCGTACACCTGGGACAATTGCATTGAAACGAAGATTGATGGATAAAACCCAGAAGTGATGAAGAGTATTAAAATTACATCGACTATTAATAGATTGGACAATTATAACAAGAATGGTTGCATTATACTAAACACCAATTTTAATATTATTGTAATTAATAATATCGAGAAATTCCGATGAAGGTGTAAATAAACTTTTCTGACCCACTGTAAATATGAAAATAAATCATGTGGGGAATGGAGAGAAGAGATAAAATCGCATCATATGAGGAAAGGATTCGACTGCGCCGGCGGACGACGGGGAGGATAATCGGGATCGAGATCGGAATCGGTATTGGAATCTGGGATCCGAATCTGGATTAGTTGATCTCTCTCCAAGTTGTTCTTGTTGTAGCTGATGATGATAATGATGATGGTGTTCTTGATTCTGTTATTGTTGTTGTTCCTGTTTCAATTCTTGATGTTGAACATTTTGCTGCTGATGATGATGTCGCTATGTTAATTATCGTCACTTGATGCTCAAGAATTTCATTCCACCAACTCTCCAGCCAGCTCTCGTCTGAAGCCTCGTCGGATTTCGGTGAATTTCGTTAAACCAATGGCCATCGAGGAATGGGGTCGGGCAAGGAGCTGAACCGAGTGATGCCATACTATTAGAGAGTGTTAATTTGCATCGACGTTCCCGACCGTCGTTCGCTGGCCGTCGAAGAGGTTTCTCCGAATTCCACTAAAACCCGTCTCTTTCCGCGAACTTCCGTTCAATGGAAATAGATGGAAATTCGTTGCACTCGCCTTCCTCCCTCACTTTACTGCATCTCGAACCCTCGAACTCCCCCTCCTCGATCTCCTCGTCAGACGCCACCCCCCACCCTCAATCGTCGATAAATGCTTCCTAACAGTCGGCTGGCGGATCGCGTTATCTGATGGTGTTCGATGGCTGTAAACCTCTGGCAACGCTCGCAGCATGACTCGAGATCCGACACACTTGCCGCAGCTCCCGATCCGCTCGTTCGCGTCCCTCCTCCCACCGACCCCAGTCCGACAGACGCTTGCGTGCTGCCGCCCACAACATGTAAGCAGCAGCCCACAGGCCGACGGACGATCGACGGATGGAGGGACGAAGGGGGAGCCGGTCGGAGCGGCAACTGGTCAAGTCGTCGTCTCGATGAATTTGCATATCGCTGGCGTATCCTGCCAACCACTTGCCGTCCGTCCGTCCGTCCGTCTGTCCTTCAGGCTGTGGACGAGTGTGGGTTCGCTCGCCTGCCGCGGGCCCGGGTCCGGTGGCCGGACGCGCTGCTCGCAAGGTAGCTGTGCCGCCGACGACGACAACAACGACGACGATGACGACGGCAACTCCTGCTGCTGCTGCTGCTGCTGGCTGCGATCGGGGTCCCACTTAAATCACCCACCTGCCGCGGCTTCTGCCGCATGCGATGTGCGTGCCGTGGTCTGATCTGGTCATCGCCGTCATGGTCGTCATGGTCGCAGCCGACGTTCTCGCCTCCACCTCGTCCGGCACTTCAGCCTCAACCCTCAGCCGCCGCCTCCCTCTCTCGTCCTCGTCCATCCTCCGCATCGACGCCATCGCCATGGCCATGGTTGTCCTCCTCCTCGTTTGCGCTGCAGCACGAGGGAGCCCATAAATATGTCCGAACGCAGCGGTCGCAGATCTGTCTCCCCATCTGCATCGCCCTATCTCCCTCTCTCCTTCACACACGCTCTCTCGATGTCCTTCTCAGTCTTTCGCGTCTCGCGACGCACTCTGGAAAATCGATCGGCTTTAATGACGCTTTATCAAAAACAATCTGATGTCTACAATTTTCCGCTCCGGCCGTGGAGGCGAAGCTGCTGCGTTGGTCGCTCCTTCCCTTCTCATCTCATCGCGCCCCGTCCCGCTCCCTCTGCCTCGGCCTTCCTCGGAGTCCTCTGCGTCCCCGACTCGTCCTGGTTTTCGGTTTCCTCCGGTCCCGGCTCGTCATCGCCCGCTGCTCTTTCTTGTTTCTGCTCCTTCTCCTGCGGTAGTGGTAGTTGGTGTTATTGTAATATTTGTTGTTGTTGTTATTTTTGTTGTGGTCTTAGTTGTTGCCCTCCTGTTAATTGTTGCTGTATTATTAGTCACTACGGTTGTTGTTATTTTAGCAGTTGTTACTGTCATTGTCGTTGCTTCCATTGGTTTTTTACACTTCGCGGTCATTTGGATACGTCGTGGAATGTGGTTTTCGAAGTTGGAGTTGCTCGCAGATCGATTTCTGAACCGTTTGCATTGAACTCCAAAAGTTTGGGTGGGAAGTGAGGGGTGGTGCTGAGGAGAAAAACCAACAAAATGACCGACCAAGGAGAACATTTTTGAACTAACCTTTTGGAGCACTTTTTCTTCAACCTCCGATTGAATCGGTCTTGGGTCATGAGTTTATGACCACTATTAACCAAATATGGGACCATCGCTTTCCGTAGAATCCCCTTCACCGCCACCTGCCCATCGTGCCCGCCCCCGTCTCCATGGAAGGGGAATTTTCGTAAATTTCGCAAGCAACAACAGAGGGGAGTCGCGTTGGAACCAACTCCTTGAGGCCAACTCCCAGACCTGAGTCACACCCTCTCACCCTTGTCCCACTCCACCACACTCCACTCGACGCAGGTGTCACCCACCTCTTTTTGTCTCTCCGTGGAGCAGCCGGCCAGAGGTCTCGCTGTGCGCGCGGTGAACCCCAGATGAACCGCCGACGAGAATTCCGCTGAAATCTCCTTGGCCAAGGGGACGCCGGGGCGGAGGCCGAAGTCAGTCCGAACCTGGCCCCCATTCCGGCCGCCGAGGTCCAGCCTGGTCCGAGGAGGTCTGGCGCAGTCGCCGGTGCCCAGGGAACGTGGTCTCAAGTGTCCACCTGATTCTATCAGTGGCCGGTGAGAGAGCGTGGTCATAAATTGTGATTGCGCAGCTGATTTGCTCGTTGGTTGGCTGCCTGGTCGGTTGGTTGGTGGTTGTCGGTTGGCGGCTGGCGTTGGAGCGTTGAAATGAGTGTGGGATGCGTTCCGAGATAGGTTCCACTCACACGTTGCAAGCACAGCCACAACCAGTCCCGAATCCGACCGCGTCGAGCCCCTGTCGAGACTGTCACGCATGCGCGAGGTATGCAAAGACGAGGTGTTGGTGACGCCGAGCCGAGGACGATGGGTGGGGAGGGCGGACAGGCAACAAGGGGAAGCTGGCGGCGGCGACGACAACGAGGAACGGGAATGAGACGGCGGCAGCGAGACCGACTCCGCCGACGAGGTCAGGGTGGACGACGGCGACGGCGACGGAGACACGCAAATTACTCAATTTCAATTAAAATTCAACTCTGCCTTCGCGCCGATAATTATCGAGGCCCTGACGGATCCTCTCGCCATAGGGCGCCATCTCCGGAGCAGAAGAAGAACAAGTGCGAAGGAGTCGGTGGAGAGAGAGAGAGAGAGAGAAATTTAAACCTCTTTAAAGCCGAGGCTCGACGCTTTCACGGCGCCATGCTTAACGGAGTCCGTGGAAACCGAGGGAATTCCTCTGGAGACAGCGGCCGGACTTCCTTGAAATGCGGATTCGTTGCCAAAATCGGTGCAGCTTCTCCTCCTCGTTCTCCACCTTCCCCTCCACCTTCCCCTCCTCCTTCTGCGCCTTTGAGCCCTCCTTTCGGTGGTCATCCGATCCACAGCGAGGTTCATGAATTCAAATGAACGCAATCCACACCAGGAGGAGGCGGAGATCGGAAGTTCAGGACGAGAAGCACCGTCACAGGGCGACGAGGGCGCGGCGAGGAGGGCGACCTGGGCATTACTGGTGGACTCCACGATGAAATTAATTGAAAGTTTCATTTGATTTTGACTGCATTTAAAATTTTAAAAATAGCCTTAAAAAGTCAATTTTAGTATTTTTATTCTTTTGTTTTAATCCTTTTTTCGTACAAAACCTATTTATTTAGAATGAAAATTGTTCAAAACAAAAAATTTTTATTATATTTATTTTTATTAATATATTTTTCAAATTCAAATGAATACCAATATTTGTTGTTGTTGTTTTTTGTTTTTTTGCTTTTGTTTTAGTATAGTTAGGATGCTGTAAAATATGAAAAAATCAAAATATTTTACGTCCCTTCTAGCAATAAACATTAGCAGACAATTGATGAATTTCCCCCACTAATCCACCGAGTGGTTTTGACTTCTTAAGACCTTTTCGGCCCACTGTGCCCTCTGAAATGTTGGCATTTGATCCTGATATCCTTATTTCCGCTACTTCCAATACAGCAATAATACCATAATTTCTTGCGTACAGCAGTCGCTGGAGCCACGAGGTTCCGAGGTTCACGATGGCGAAGTTTTTTCAATTTCAGCCACATTTCGGGACGTGGCATTGTTCTTGGAACCATGGCAAATGGGGTGTTTCGGCAAACAACCCACTTAACTAATAATGTCCTCCACTCCTGCTCGGCCGTCCATCGCCGTCTGGTCGACGGTCGGTCGCTCGACGGTGGGTCGCTTGGTCGGTCTGTTGTCTGTCGTCTGCCGACGCGTTGTCGGCGACTGGTCCGCGTCGTCCGCCGGTTGCTGCCGGTCCAAGGTCCTCGCCCCGGGTCTGTCCTTCAGGCCATCCGCCGGTCCAACCAGCCATCCGTCCTTCCGTCCGTCCCTGCTGCCATGGCATACATGACAGGATATTGGCGGCGGATTTCCCGGCGATTTTTTCGCATGTGATTTTAATATGCAAACGAAACGACAGAGCCACGGCGGAGTCAGGGACGTCGAGCGAACTGAGGAGACGCGCACAGGACAGAGACAGAGCTGGAGAAAGGAAAGTCGGAAGGACGAGCTGGAGGACAGACAACGGAGAGATGGCCAAATAGAAGGATGGATGGGCAACAGGGAAGAGCGGGATGGACTGCGAGGGCGAGGGTCAGCCAGACCCGTATGAGCGAGCGAACGTGCGAGAAGAAGGGAATCCGTTGGTTTCGAGTGAATGGGCAATTTTTTTAAAAAGCCATTCGAAGCGTTGCATGGGAATTGCTTCGTTTATACAAAGCTCTCCCTCGCTCTCCTTCTCTGTTGTTCTTGTTGTTCGGATTTGTGTTGTTGTTGTTCTCGGGCTGGAGCAGCGCCATGCCCCGAAATGACCAAGAGGCAGTCTATGAATCGGATTCCTCTACGGTTTTCAAGTTTTTGGCATTGAACCGGATGTCAGCAGACAATGAGCCCGCCATAAAACATCGAGAATTTGGCTACTTATTTTTTATTTCACTATTATTATTCACTATTTTTAATTTTCGTCTCGTTCAACCACCACCTTCCCTTGGCCGACAGCCCTTCGCCAGAAATGTGAGGGAAATTTCGGCCAAGAGGAGATCGTTAAAAACTTTTCATTTTAATTAACTTTTGAATCTCGACTGCTTGTAAAGTAATTAAAAACCACTGAGAGGGAGAAAGACAGAGAGAGAATTGGGTAATGGGACAGTCAGAGGGAGAGAGAGGGACAGAGGTGGAGACCACCCACAGGCGAGAATTTCTCGGACATCCTTCATGCGGTCTGTGGGCCAAAATACATGCGTTTTCCCACCTTCCTCCAACCACTTCTTCCCTCCGTCCTTCGCCGGACTCGATGCAGTTCTCCTCGCCCGTTTGAGTGAGGAGGACGTCGTCGTCGAGTGTTGCAATCGCTAAATCAATGACTTCATCGATTGCCAAAACCGATTCGCAACCATTCGCGGCACTGGTTGTAGGTGAAGCGCATCCCGCTCCTCATCGATGTCGCCCTCTCGGTCCTCTTCACCCCCTCTCACTCGCTCGCTGCGCGGTCGAGAAAGTGTGAAAATAAAAATGAATTCGAACGGCTCCACTGCCACTGGCCTCCCACCACCCGCCTCTCGCCTCCCACACCGCCCACAGCCCGCGGGCCCCACGCGCGTCGAAATGTTTGCCGCTGTCTGCGGAGAACGCGGTTGTTGTCATTCTCGTTGTTGTTGCGGTCGTTGTTGTTGTGGCTGTTAATGGTGGCACAGTGGCTGGTTCTGTTCGTGTGTTGCTGTTACTGTTGTTGGTGGTGGCGGCGATGCTGATGCAAGTGTTATGACATGTCGAGCAATTAAATTAATTTCTGTTGATGCTCGAAGATTTGCAGCAGCAATAATTGCAGCTGATGTTGCAGTCAGTCTGTCCGACGACGGCGGCGGCGGCGGCGATGGCGGCGACGACGATGACAACGTGACGACAGGCGGGCCGGCGGCAGCTGCCGGGTGGCGGCAACGTGTTGCCGTCTCGACAGGTCGCGGCGATTGGCCAGACGAACGAGCAGGACTGACAGACAGATGGTGAATAT
The DNA here is from genome assembly GCA_947389925.1 of Coelopa pilipes. Classification (NCBI taxonomy): domain Eukaryota; kingdom Metazoa; phylum Arthropoda; class Insecta; order Diptera; family Coelopidae; genus Coelopa; species Coelopa pilipes. The sequence continues at coordinate 28,543,538 of OX376699.1, read as the reverse complement.
TTCACGTCGCCTTGGGAATGGCAGACGATGCTGCACCTTCCGATGGGGGCCGATCGATGATTTATGGCCGTCGGCGTCCCTGGGGAGCCCCGATTTCTGGAAGGCCCTTTTAAGGAGGACCTGGGTCTGACTCGACCTGCCTGCTGGGAGCGTCTTCGACTCGTTTCGACTCTAACCAAAAGGATCTCCAAGACGCTCTGGCGAAAGGAGTTTCGCGTCAGTGGACCTCGTGTGACGTCATCGCAGTTGCACGCCGTCGACTTTAGTTCCTTAAATTCAGCCAAATGCAGCCCCGTCTTCAGGGCCACAAATCCTCCCTTCGTCCTCCTTCGGGCTCTCCTCGCCGTCTCCGCCAGCTCCGTCCCCTACTGGCCGACCCATCGCGCGGATTTCAATATAAATCAATTCGGCCGAGCGACGAGACGAGTTTCCTTTTTATGCAGCCGACGAGAAGGAGCAACATACGTTGCCTGCGAGGTTGCCTCGCTAGCTCTTGCCCTCGTCCACGCCAAGGCGGCGCCCTCCTCTCGTCCTGGGGCGGGCGCCGCATTTCAATCGGCGCGCCCAAGGAAGCCGAAGCAGGGAGTTGAAGCAAGCAACGAAGGAGCGACTGAGTGGGCGGCGGCAGGCGGACGGGCGGGGTCGATGGGGTGTTGGTGGTGATGGCGCTGGCGATGGCGTTGGAGCTGGGGCAAGTGCACAAATGCCAAGTCAAATTGAAAGGATAATTCGGCCGCGGACGCCCTCCCGGGATGACAGCTCGAGAACGCCTTCGAATTTGCCAATTGCCTGCTGCTGCTGCTGCAGCCTCCAACTGTCCTCCCCCGGATGCGCCGGGCAGCCTCGCCGACCGCCGACCGCCGACAGCCGACTGCTGTGCCAGCCGCCGGCCTGTCTCTCTCGCTTTCTCTTTCTTACCCTCTCACTGCTTCTCGTTCGCTCGACTCGACGTTACGGCGCACGTAGACGTGAGTCAAATTTACTTGCGAAATGTGAGCGGATTCCTTAAGAAAGCCGCCGGGACCGGATCCGGGTCGGCGGAACTGCTGCAGCACGTTCCGGGATTTGGCCGCCGACGAGCGGACGATTGGGTTCCGGGGAGTGGGCGGCAGGGCGAATGATCGAGTTTTTCCCGCAAACGCCTCGAAGTCCTCGGACTTCGTCGAGCCCTGCTGAGGGTCGACAGTTGGGATTTTAATGAAGTAGTTCTCGCCGTCCAAAAGGGCAGGATCAGAGAGAGAAAGAGGGTGGGGAAAGAAGACGGAGTAGGAATTTTGGTTACTCCGGGTCCTCCTGATCCTTTTTTATTTACACTTGCCTCGTGGGCGATTTATTGAATCCAGCATTCAATTTACGACCCCGAGGAGAGGGTCACTCTCTCTCGCTCTCACTCACTGACTCCCCCCTCCACTTTTCTTCATCTATTGCTGCATCCTTTGTTCTTCCTGCAGATTCCTTCCTGCCTCCTCCATCATCATCCCGTGGCTGTGCGGCTTCCGGACGCGTCCTGATAAATGATAACCACAAACGAATTTACTCACAGCCCTTGCTTCGTCCCTCGCCTCGCCCTCGACCCCTGCGCCCTGACCGACTGCTCCGGCAGATCCTGCTCCAGATCGGAGCCACCGCCCGCTCCTCCCCCGCAGCCACGGCGACGACCTCCACCGGCGACTGCTGGAACATTACGTATTCCACACACTGCGGCGCATACGTTCCCGACATATTGTTTCGTTTATTTCGGCCGCCGCCGCCTCCACCCCCCGAGTCCGCTGTCGCCTTCCCCTCGTCCTCTCCTCAGCGGCCTCCGCCGACTCCATCCAAGGCCTCGTACTCGCCCTCGTCCTCCTCGTCGTCGTCGTCGTAGTCGTCGTAGTCGTCGTCCTCGCCTCCAACTCCTTCTGCGATTCCGACAGCGACAGGACATTCCGCATGCCAAAGGATGCAGTTTATGGAAGCGGAAACGCGCACACACAGCCACACGGGGAGCGAGATCGAGAGCGTGGTGGAGGAAGGGAGAGAGAGAGAGGGATAGATAGAGGGAGAAGGAGCAGGCGATGCAGGAGAGCTGGACGAGCGACACACATCGAGCGACTCGGGCCGAAACTTATGGACCGACTTCCGACAATCGGCAGGGCACCTACGAAAAATTCAACTACAACAACAGCAACGACGGTAACAACAATGCCAGCGATTGTTGCCAGCAAATTGTGCAACAACATCGATAACAACAACAATGAGCACCAAGGAAGACTAAGGCAGCAGCAGGGCCAACAACACGAACCAGATGCAGTCAAAATTATACAATTCATGCGATTTACGAGCGATTCGCGAACCGACCCGACCGAGCCGAAGGGACACGAACCGCGGACGAATCGAGGCGAACCGACCCGACCGGTCCGATCCGAGCCCAAGCGACAGGACCGAGTGAACCCGATCAGCCGCGTGGAGGCGACGCGCGGGCGAGCCTGAGGCACGAACCAGGAGGACGACCAGAACGAACCAGCAGGAAAGGTCGACCGAGCAGGAGGAGAACGAAAAAGGACGACGAGGACGAAGGAGGACGACGAAAGAAAGGCGGGGAAGAGGAGGAAGCGAGCACCAGCCTCGTCTGAATTGTTGGGGCAGGTCCCGAGCCAGCCAGCGACCGAACAGGCAGCGAAAGGACGAACGAATGGATGTGGATGAAGGGACGAACGCACAGGGACGAGGACGAGGACGAGAGTTTGCAAGACGACATTTTTCTTGTGGCAAGTGCCAGGTCCTCCGCCGCCAAGGATGCGGCGCGGCTTCCGGTTCCACAATAAATTTCCTAACCACGTTCTGACACCGCGCCGACTCCGAAGCGCCCGCTGCCCGGTCTCTCTGGCATCCCTGGGCGCCCCCGACCGCCTCCTCGACGCAATGCAGTCGTCGGCGGCGGGTCCACCAGCGCCGCCGACGTCAGCTGAGCGGGTGTCGGCGGGCGGACAGAGGACGAGCAAACCAAAGCCAACAATTCAAATATTCACTTAAAGTGGTTGACAAAGTCGCAACTTGGACTCCGACTTCTGGCCGTCCGTCCCTTTGTCGTCCCTTTGCCACGTTGTCATCCCTTCGTTTTGTCCTCGTTGCCGGATCCGATCCACGTGGGAACCCGGGGAGGCTCGCCAAAGTTTCGCTAGGTTTGCAGAGTCTCCCGGCGACACTTGGCCACCGCTCAAAGGACACAGGGCCGGGCAGACAGACAGACAGACGGACGGACGGACCGACGGACAGCGAGGAGTCACCGAAGTCACTCGTGGCGCAGCGGCTCCGCACACGGGGGGCGACCACAAAAAACGGAAGCTGTCGAGCCGCCACCCGCTCACCTCCGATCGACCCCCACGGCCGCCCGGCAGCCCCGGCGTACTGCGGTCTTTCCTAACGACGCGGTCCCTGTCGGCAGCATCGTTGTTGCTGTCGTTGTTGTTGCCGTTGCAGCCGGCGTCGTGGGCCGCGCAAAAAGTCCAAGTCGCTGGAATCCCATGAACTATTCATGGCCTCCACGCGACTCGGGTGCAGCGCAGGATGTCACGACACGATCCTTGCCGAGGTCCAGCCGCCCCCCGCCCCTCGGCCAGGATGCGAGTCCTTCCTCTTTGGATTCCCCCACCTCTGGTTTCCTCCACCTCTGGATTCTTTCGGCTGCTCCGCTTGGCTTCTTCTATTGCATTTTCTTCCTCCTGTCTCCAGCTCCGGCTCCTCCGTCCTCGTCGTGGTTGCTCCTTTTGGTTTCCTCCATTGTCCGTGGCCGCAGATACTGCCCTGTTCCAACCTGTCCCCTCTGCTCCCCTCTTCTATTTTTCTTCCTTCAAATTACTTCGAAATGAATTTGAATCCGTGAAGACAAAAAAATACTTTTTTTATTTGTTGTTCAGTCTTTTTCCGGATTTTTTCACGTTGTCTCTATTTTTGTTTTCTATTTTACTTAATTTTTCTCAGTTTTCTTTTCTCACTTGTTTGGTTTGCTTTTTTTTCGTTCCGATTTCTTCTCTTTTCTTATTTTCCTCTCATGTTGTTTCTTTTTATTTTCTAGTTTTTCGTTTCTTTTTTGCCTATCTGTTCTTATTTTCTTTCCACCCATTTATTTGTGTTCATCCTTCGAAGCTCGATGGACAGGAAACAGGACACGTGTGACCGGAAACAATTGTTGCAGGGCTTGACGCCGGAAGCGACAATTCGTGGCCACTCGGAAGGGAGTTTGAGGGAGGTCAAGGAGGTGTCGTGAGTGACCTTGAGGGAGGAAGTTGTTGGAAGTGATTGTGGTCGAAGGGCGGAGCGAGGGCGATGGTTTGGAAGGGATTCTGATTGCGAACTAGGGAGAAACTTCGAAGTGCTTTCAAGTGACCAGGATAATTTTGGGTAAAGTGGAAAATTTCAGTCCTAGAATTCAACCTCAGGCCACGGAGGATAAAACCAAGCCCAATGAAATCGCGATCCACTTCCCAACGACCTCGTAAAGCCTAACCAAAGGCCGCCGAACGCCGTGACCCGAACGAGACCTCCCTTCGGGGACTCAATTGCCAATTGGGCGACCTCTGAACAAACTGATCCCTCTTGCGGCGGCCTCGCTCGGACTCCCCGCCGGGCCCAATGTAAATTCGCTAAATCGAAGCTTAATTTTTCCCCTCAGCTATTCGGATTATTATTATATTTTTACGATCCCACTCGTTTCTCGCTCCGTTCGCCGTCCCTCGGTCCCCTCCATCTCCTCCATATGTCGTCTTCACCTCTCAGGCTTCTCCCTCCCTCCCTATCTTCATCTCCACTCCTTGACTTCTTTGACTCCGGTCCTCCTTCTGCTGTCCTTCTCCCCTCGCGTTCGCTCCCTCTACCTCATCCCCTTCCCCTCTCTGCCCGTCCCTTCGCCATTTGTCGTCAGCCTAATCCTCGCGACGGCGGCGAAAGGACCGAGAGCATAAAAATAAGTTATAAAATTAATATTAAGAGTCGACGACTCCTTTTAGGGCTCCCCGCATCTGGTTGTTGTTGTTGTTGTCTTGTTATTGTTATTTTCATTCTTATTGTTGCTGTTGTCGTTCATATTGTTGTTATTGCTTTTGTTACTGTTGCTATTACTTGTGTTGTTGTCGCGACTCATGCCTGAAATTCCTGGAAACTGAAGCCAAATCCTCGTCGCACACATTAACAGCTCATTCGGTGTCCTGCAGGGGGTCCCGACCGACGTCGACTCTGACTCCGACTCCGACTCCTCCACTGTTAACCCTTTAACGTCCCTCCTTCATTCCCCTCCTTCATTGCCTCCTGTCGTTGTCGCTGTTGCTGCTGCTGCTGCTGTTTCTGTTGTTGTCGCCACCTCCGCCGACGTCGTCGTCGATCGGGCGAGGTGGCGCTTCAGACGGTCCTTGGCTCAGACTGCTCGTGGCCTCCTCCGGGGGGACCTCGGCCGAGATCCGGGGACCCACGGCAGGACACGAGGGTGGCCCCGCAACCCTCCCCGTTCTTAAGGGGCGGCGACTCGGGGTCGTTGCCGCAGTCCGAATGCGTTATAAATTTTGCCGCCGTTGAAGGGTCCTATTATGATATCATTTTACAGCCCGGAGTCCGCTGCCCGAGGCGGGGGAGACGCGAAGCCCCGCGGGTTCGCTCAAAGGATTCACCAGGGCCCGACCAGACTCTGGACAGTGGGCCCGACGGCGCAAATGCGGTCGAGATGGCGAGCGAGGCCCGTGGCCAGGACGGCGATGGCTGCTGGCGCCATCGTGCGGCCGTTGTGACAATTAATGTTGTCGATGAGTTTCTTTGCTTTAAATGCCAATTGTTGTTTTTGTTGTTGTTGTTGTTGATATTATACATGTTGTTGTAGTTGTTGCCTTTTCGGCCGTTTTGTTTTTGGTTTTCGGCATTTTTATTCTGTTTTCGGTTTGTTTTTCTTTTGCCTGTTGCCAACTGAATTTTCGTGTTCATTTCCCACTGCTGTTCTTGTTGTTGTTGTTGTTGTTGGTTTTGTTTGTGTTTTTTCTTCAGCTCCTTGTTGTTGTTATAATTTTTTTATCCCCTTGTTATTGTCATTGTTGTTGTTTCTCCGAGTGTTATTGTTGTTTCTCTGTGCGTGTTTGTTGTTGTTTCTTTGTCTGTTTACTTGCTTGTTGTGGTTGTAGTTGTAGTTGTTATTGTTGTTGTTGTCTGACCTTCCCCCACTTTAAGAATTATTGTTATTATATGCTTGAGATAAAATCACATGTGGACAATGCCAGAGGCAGCACCAGCACCAGCACCAACAACAACAACTGGCAGCAGAAGCATCGGAGCCGTCGTCGTGGTCGTCGTCGTCATCGGCGATGGTGGCGGTGGCGACAACAACAACAAATGATTTACTGCACAAACAGGGACAATTCGTTGCAACAGCGGGAGCGGCAACAACAGCAACACAGCAACAACAGCAGAATCAACAGCAAGGAACGCATCCATTGAGTCGGCGACGTCCATCGTCGGATCGTAGACAATATGTTGCTGAAGCCGGTCGTACGTTGCCGCCGACCACCGCAGTGGACGAAGGGCTGCGAAGGGCCGCAGGAGGATCGGAGTGAGCGGCGGGGAGGGAATTAAAAATAATTATAATTGCTCCCACGATTTTCTGTTCAGTTCGGCTCGGCTCGGCTCGGCTCGGCTTCGGTTCTGAGAATCTCGGCGACTGCAGCATTTTTGCGGTCGACATATTTTAATGAGATTTCCTCATGTGCCTGATGGTGTCGTTACTGATCTTGTTGTTGTTGTTGCTGTTGTTATTGTTGCTTTTGTCACTGTTGTTATTGTTGTCGACTTCATTTTATTGTTATTGTTGTAATTTTATTGCCATTGTCGCTGTTGCCTTTGCTGTTGTTGCTGCCCTCGACCGACCCGACTCGACCCGACTTCGACGTTGCCGGTGGCTGCGCGCGGCAGGACCTCGGACTCGTTGTTGTTCTTATTGTTGTTGTTGTAATTATTATAGTCTTATTGTTGTTATTATTGCACTTGTTGTTCTTGTCCTTTATCGCACTTGCAGTTGTTCTTGTCCAATGTTGCTATTGTTTCCTGATCCTTTTATTGTTTTTGTTTCGGGATCTTTCTGTTCCTGTTCCGCTTGATAATTTTGTTCTTGTTCCTCTTGATAATTTTGTTGTTGTCCCTGTCTGTCTTTTGGTTCAGATTTCGCTTCATCTTTTTGTTTCGGTTGACGATGTTGCCGATGTCGATAAGGACGATGGTGGTGTTGTTGTTGCCGTTGCTGCAGCCGAGTTCCTTTTGTGTTCTCTTTGTTGTTTTTGGTGGTCCGTTGTTGCTGTTGTTGCTTCGTTTTAATGGCGACATTTGATTAATTGACGACGTTTAATTACGCTGACGCAGCAACATTTATGCTGTCGTCTCTTATCGCCCCTCATTTATCGCCGTGAAAATTACGGCCGCCAACAGGCCGACGTGTTGCTGGCGACAGCCTGGCACCAGCAACAGCACGTCCAGCTCGGCTGCTGCTGCACTCGCTGCTGTCTCCCGTTGCTGCCGGCCATCGGTGTCTGGTGTCGCCAACCGTCGCCTCCGCCCACCAATGCGTGGGTTGTCGCCACAGCAACGGCAACGGTAACGGGTACGGCACAACAGCTACAACAACCACATCTGGCGGCGTCGGAAGTCGACGGCGCACTTCCGGTGATCGACTTCCGGCGCTCCGACGATGGATTGCCTCCGCGATTGCGATCGGCGAGTGCGCCGGAGGCAGCAACAGCAACAACAACAGCAATAACGCCGACATCTACAACGACAACAACTCAACGACAACATCTCCACTGCCAACAACAGCGACAGCAACGGTGGAAAGAACAACAAATCGATTACCGTTGCTCCGTAATCGCAGGCTTCCTCTGCTACAGTCGCTGTCGACGTCTGCGTCAACGTCGTCATCGTCGCCGTCTCCCTCGCTTCGTGTCCTGGCGTCGCCTTTTGCTGCTCGTGCTTTTGCGATCGAGACAAATTGATGGAGCCGGCGATCGAAGTGATTTCGAATTAAACAGCGACATTAGAAACAACAACAACATCAATCGCCTGCCCCCCTTCGACGCCAACAAGAACAACAAGCGAAGAAATTAGATGAAGGCTGTGATTGGCAACAATGTTGCTGGCTGTGGGCAGCAAACAGCAATCAGCTGCCGATGCCGATGCCGCTGCCACTGCCGTCGTCGCCACCGCCACCGCTCCCGCTGCCACAGTGGAAGTCGGAAGCGTTGCCATATCATTAGTTTTTGCATGCACTTCCTCTCCGGCCAGCGGCAAAACCCTCGCTGCCGCCTCCGCCCGCCGCCCGTACCGCCCGTCCCGCCCACTCGTGCCGCCAACTCGTTTGTCGGCAGCCTTGAGCGGTCCCGAAGCCTCCTTAATCGAAGATCGCACATGAGGACGCGCCAAGCTGGGGCAAAGGCGTAAGAGAAGGGGAGGTGCGGGGGAATTCGGCGGATCGAATGAAAAAAATGTCCGCAGACGCAATAAAAATGCCAGCGACGGAGCCGACGTCTGCGAAGGAGGCTGTCGAGACGTCTCCCTCTCTGTGTGTATGTGTGTGTGTGTGAGGGAGCTCATAGTTTATGTCAACAACACATCATCGGTTGGCGATGCTTTCGTTGGTGTTGTTGTTGTTGGTTGCGACCAGCCGCCTCGTTGACAACAACAACAACAGTTTGGTCGCTGGAGCAACTCTCGCTCTCTCTCCCTCCCATGCGCTGTCCATGTGTGCGACGGCCCATGCCTGTGTTTTTGTTTGTGTAACCATGGGAAGTCTGTACTTGAACTTGCTGTATTCACTTGTTGTTGTTGTTGCTGGCTATTTGACGCAGCGGACACTTTGCGAATCTTCAACTACTTTTTGTTTTTGTTCTCTTTGATGTTGCTGCCACTGCTCGATGGGCGTCTTTTTATGAGATTTTTTGCTTGTTGTTGTTGTTGTTGTTTTTCGATTATTCCTTATTTTTTGCTGCTGCCCCCGTTGCTGCTGCTGTAGGAATTGTTGTTGTTGTCTGATGTTGACGTCCTCGCCGTTGCCGCTGCGGCTTCTGCTGCTGTTGGCCATTAATTCATTCAGTGCAATTTATCACTTTTGGTTGTTTAACACATTAACAATGTTCATAAGGAAATCCCTTGTCATGTCCTCCTGGCATCCTGACGTTTTAAAGTCTCGTCCGATATCTGTCACAACTTATTTATTTAGATTTTCAAAACGGAATCCTCCCACAACAGAATTCAGGGGGAGAAATTAATGAGTTGAATTTGAATCACGGATCCTCGAATTGGGCATCTTTTAGTGGATGCTTCATATTAACAATAGCTGTTAGAAACTTTCTATAAAGCCACACGCCACGAGTTGTATGTTGTTTGTATTTCGGAGGAATATCCGAGAAATATCGGAGAGCCTCATCCGCATGCAAGAGTAAAACACGAAAACAAATACATCACGTGCACCCTGTGCTCGTTTTTGGCACACATGCACTCGTTCGTATTGCAACGAGTTCTGAATTGTCATCGCTACTCGTTTGACAGTCCGTGCGACTTCAGCGAGTTTGGAAAACACCGACAACGAGTAGCGAACTCGCAAACTTCGTTTCTGACGTTTCGCTGGTTGGACGAGTGGTCTGCGAATAAGACCAGAAAAAAACTAAAATAATATCGCGAAAACGAGGCGACCGATGATCGAAGAGGGAAACACAATCGGAGAGAACAAGAGGTAACTCGCATTCTTCACAACGTCTGTGAGAAATTCGTGCGGTGGCAGCAGATCCGCCGCGGAAAAAAAAACTCTTTGCGAAAAATTAATATTCATTCGCGAGGAAAAGAACAAGAAAAAAAGTTGGGATTCGCCCGAGACAGCGATTACCGAACCATAGGCGCGACAAGACCTGCAGAACAAGACCCGGAGACAGCGGCTGTGAGCACAATCGAAACGAAGGAGCAGAGCAAAAAGGAGACGGAAGACAGAACGTAACACATCGGCGAAGAGAAACGTTTTCCGGGCGAACTCATCGGCGAGCCAGACGGCAGACAGTTGAAAATTGCCTGGACTGCAAATAAAGAAATCGTCCAAATCGCGTCGTACCCGATCGCCGAGCGAATCCCTCAGCCATCCACACGGTCCACAAACGGCAACGCGGAGCTTGCGAAGTGGTGAAACGCGAAGAAAATGGAAAGCGTGTGTCTGAAGTGGAGCTAAGCAGTTGCATCTGGAAGCAATCGGATTGCTCATCAAAACAACGTCGACCACGATCCCCGACCGTCTCCCTCTGCTGGAACGGCACCATCGGCTGAGCCAGCACCGAGCTATACTCAAGCAGGGGAAAAGGAAAGCAACTTCCACCACCACCACCACAAAACCAACGAAAATGCTCACGTTGCTGCAAAGTTAATTAAAACATTTCTCCAACCACAAATTTATTTGATAATTTTTTTTCGGTTTCCTTGGTTCGTTCGCCACTGATTCATACGCAAATTGTTCTTCATTTCCCCGCCACCCGGCGCAGCTACACCGTTTGACCCGTCACCGCCCCCGTCATCAATAAGTTCAGAGTTCAAAGCAATTCATTTGGTTTTAATTGCAATTCGATTACAATAATCGCACGTATACACAAACCCGATATCAGACAACACACAGCGCCGGTGAAGCAAGTAGTCTAGAGGAGTAACGTCACTTATCCATTGTGTGATTGTCTGCAACGCCATTCGCAGCCGCCCCGCCCACACGTTGCGCGTTCCGCAGCCCATCAGCCACAACGAGACCACCCTAATCGAGTCCCCACAGCCCACCAAACTACAGCTTTAATTCGTCAACAATGTGAGTCCCAGTTCTTTATATCAGTTCCTATTTTCATGAAGCATCATTCTCAACGACACACCGACCGCGATTTAAGCCCAAACAGAGTACTGTCCTAGCTACGCATCATTCACTATCGCTGCCAAAGAGAGTCAAAACAGAACAGTGAAATGGAGCATACAGCAAGATCTCCCTTGCCTTCCCTAACTCGTCGTTGTCCGAACATGAACCTTTCCATTGTCTTGGATTCATGAAACTGATTATCTATCAGTGTAAACCAAGAGCTTTGCCTCGACCACGGTTACGTTGTTGACTCCAATATAGCGGCAAGGTGACGGCAAGGAGTACCCGGCAAAATGTGACGCAGTCACTCTATGTAGTTGCAAATCACTTCTTATCAATTGTCATTTTGGTGTAGAGCGACATGCGATAAGCAATTAATTTCTGGCATTCATCTGATAAAAAGCAAGAGTTTGCCTTAAGTTTTAACCTACATTATTGCAATGCTTTGAACGTGTGTAGTTATTTTTGTCGACTACCAGATTAAACCTAATATAGTTGGTAGTTTCATACTAAATTATTCTCTTTCTATATTGATTCGTTTATGGCTTTATTTCGATTACTTCTTACAGATGGTTAAAGAGAAACCAAATTCAACACGAATCTACGATAATGATGGCTTTCGTCGACGTGCGGCATGCATTTGCGTGCGATCCGAAGCGGAGGCAGAGGTGGGTTTCACATGCCATACCATCTTATGTTGGGAAAGTGATTTAACTTTATTTCACTTATGTTACAATAGGTTCTGCTTGTAACGTCTTCTCGGCGTCCTGAGCTCTGGATAGTACCTGGGGGCGGTGTCGAACCCGAAGAAGAACCCTCGGTGACAGCAGTTCGCGAGGTGCTCGAAGAAGCCGGAGTCGTTGGGAAGCTCGGTCGCTGTTTGGGAGTATTCGAGGTTCACTTTAAACTGTGAAATCTGATGAAGTTCAAATTAAAATTGTTTTTTATCCTAGAATCGCGATCACATGCATCGCACTGAGGTTTTCGTAATGATCGTTACTAAAGAGCTAGAAGAGTGGGAGGATTCTCGCAGCATTGGCAGGAAACGCCAATGGTTCTCGATCGACGATGCCTTGGCGCAATTGGCGTTGCACAAGCCAACCCAGAGACATTATCTAATGCAGATGCGACATTCAAAATCAAATTCGACCTCAGCCAACTCCCCGCCAGCCTCACCAACTACGGCGTGAGTCGATATTGGATTCGTGCCGACAATGGTCAACGATGATAACGACAAACATTACGACGCTGCAGGCAACACTTAAACGTCTTCATCAGTCCACTCACTACTTTAAGGCACTAATATACACGAAATACGGAAAACGAACACTTACTCATGGACACATACAGTGAAACATTTATAGACAATTAAATCCATCAACAAAAATACATAAACACACTCAAATACACACTCAAGAACACACACAGATTCAGTTAATATCGACAACATGCATACGTGAAATTAACTAATTTAGTAATAACAAATTACATATTATATTATACATTTAAATATTAAGTTAAAAGATATGGAAATGCTAGGGAAGCGGAAATTCAAAATTTAATCCAATCGCGCGTATCGAAAGAGATGCGAAGCAACTCTTCAACATTTAAATTAAGCAAAAACTTCTAATTGTAAATTTTTATTGAATTTTTCTACAATTCATTTAATACTTTACACTTGTATCGAACAAGAAAAATCGTAAATTTAAAAGGGAAACAAACAAAAATCATATTTCGGAAACAATGAATCAAATAGAATTGTCATAAAAAGGTAACAAAACAAATGAAAAACTACTGGTAAGCTGAAATCACACTTTTTTGAAAGATTTTTGCTTTGGTTCACGCCGCGAATTATTATTGTCTATTGCCAATTCGCAAATAAAGCATTGTTTTATATATGAATGTGACGTTTTGTGTCTCGTACGAATTTGTAACTGAACGTTTTGATTTCGAGAAATCATGTTAACATTTTTGATGTCTTATGTTTTTGGTTTACATATTTGTAATATTAATATTTTGGATATTTTACGCTCTCCGAAACAAAGTGCACACATTTTCTACTATGACATTATTATATGGAAACTTAAGAAAAAAAAATACAATAAATAACAAACTAAGAAAACACGATTAGAGAACACTGAAGTTCAAATGATGGAAAAGAATGCTATTGAAGTTGAAAATGAAGTTGAACTTAATTATTGTACGAACGTAATAAGTGAAAGATATGAAAATGATATAAAGTTGTTGCAAATATAAAGTGAAATAAAATGAATCAAAAAACAATTAAATTAAACTAAAAAAAAAAAAAAATACGAAACCAACTTACAGAGAAAGAATTTAAATGCTTTTTTAATTCGAAATTTTACATTAAGCCATTGAACAAGCGATTTTGTATGCAAATATTTAAGTAATAAGGCTTGAATGATTTCCCATTGAATAAACATCGACTTTTTCATAGCTCAGACTGTTTCTCTCTGGTCAAAGTCCCACTGTTGAACCTTTTAAGAGGACCAGCATAAAGTTGTGCAAAGATTCTCTTGTGGTCCTTTATTAAATCTTCTTTATAAATATATGTTTTTTGTAGTTTCAATATCGATCAGTAAATTTTCAAAGTATAATTTGATCACACGTAGTCAAGTAATTGGCTTTAGAATAAGAAGCAGCTGCAGCGACAGCTGAAGAAAAAAGCATACAAATCAGTGCAGTCCATCCCAATCAATCCCACTCAGTTTTCGACGTCCTGTCCCCGCCCGACGAAATTCAGCCGACGCCCCTCCTTCCTAAGATGAACCAACTGCTCGTACAGACGCAGACTCAACTTCTTGGACGGGGCCAGGGCGCGGCCCGGCTGTTGATTGTCATTCGAGGGTCGGATGCATTCGTCGATCAGACTGTTCAAGCTCCGCGACACCAGCGACGACGACTCGAGGAGCCCAGAAAACAGGCCCGGCCGACGCAGAACGTTCTCGCAGTAGATCTGAAAGTTGTTGTTCTGCTGCTGGCCCAGGCAGAGCTTCCGCTCGGGATGGCAGAAGCCCCGGCACAGGTGCCAACTGCAGTCGTCGTCCGAGCCGCAACGCGACCCATCCGAGAGCATCTTGTCGATCTGGCTCTCGGTGTAGACGTGCTCGGCACTCTGGTACTTGATCCGGAACCTGAAACTGGAACATTTTACTTGAGGCTTTCGACCGCCATCCCAACCAACCTCTTGTCCGACGACCAGCCGAAGAGATTCGCCTGCATTCTGCACATTCGCAGCGGCTCCGGCTTGATCTCCTCCAGGTGGAAGAGGTACTCGAAGATGCGGATGGACAGGTCCAGGCGGGTCTTCCACGTGTTGCTGCTCGAACAAAACACTCAATTATTTCTCATTAGTTCTGTTAACAGCAGGGTTTTAATACATTGTGTCCGTGACGATGGTTTCGGTGGCGTAGTAGGGACCACAGGAGGCCAGGACACTGGGGAACAAGTAGTCCTCGTCGAAGAGCTTGCCCATCATGTAGTTGTTGTCGTTGAAGAGTCGCCAGAAGCTGAGCATCTGCGGCGGACTGTGCTTGTCGATCTCCTGGTTGACCAGAGCCTCAATCTGCGAGAAAGAATAATGAGAGTTGAACGAGTCCTGTCAGTCAATAGCGTCGGTGAAGGGAGCACCGACCATGTTGTCGTCCAGGGTGACGTTGTAGGTGAGCGTGATGTGCATCTTGACGATGTGGTAGAAGTCGCCGATCGCCGGGTACCTCAGGCGTCCCTCGCTGTCCGTCCACGTCAAGTCGTCCCGGATGGGTCGGGCGAGCTGTGGACGAGACGCGTTCGAATTCACTTAATCAAAATCAATTCGAAGAGAAGGCGTTCCATACTTTTATCGAGTAGACGTCGGAGTCCTTGGACGCCGTGAAGATCGTGGTCTTCATATCGTGCTCCGGACACTGGAAGTCCTTGAAGGTCTGTTGCGTGGTGCTGCACAGCTCCTGGCACAGGTCGCCGCTGTACTCGTGCTTCCGGTAGCGGGCGCACTGGCGAAACAAGTCGTTTTTTTTTTCAGACTCCAGACGAGGTCAGTGGGTGGAAGGCGGAACTCACCAGTTCCTTGTACAGGCCGTGCGACATAACATGGTAGCAGAATCTCAGGTTCGTGTACGTGAAGCAGAGGACGCCGATGAGGGCCAGCAGCAGCGTGAGCAGGACGACGAGGCCCTGGTAGTGGGAGCGCAGCCTCCAACGGAACACGAAGAACATGGCTCCGGATCAGAGTAAACAACCCCACTTTTCCACAACCCACACACACTCAGCTCGCTTCTGACTTCAGGGAACCGGGGCTGGAACTCACTCAATCAGTTCCACTGTCGAGCGTCATCGTCTCGTAGGTGATGGAATCGAAGGTAGTCTCCTAAATCGGTCGCTTTCGTGGTTGTTTTGTTATTCTATGAATTGTTGATATTTATATTTTGGTTCCTGTACGAGGGACGCGAGCGTGGTTTCCCAGAGGACAACGGGATGGGCTCAAAACACATCCTTGTCAATGAGCTCTCGGCGTAACGTGGTCCCTGGCCGGCGTCTGCGCACCGTAGGGCACTTGTATGTCATCGATTACAGTCAGTGGCAACGCAATTGGGCCGAGTGTGTAATCGTGGGTAACCGGTACCCGGATAGGGCCAAGAAAATTCATCACAAAGAACTTCGCTCTTGGGACTTATTTCAAGATTTAAATACTTGGTGAAAAAACCTTGTAAAGATAATTTTCGATTTCTCCCAAAAAACCTCAAGATGATGCGAAATAAAAGCCATCGGTTATTTTCTTAACGTATTTTCATTTATTCTTCATTCTTTTTGCTAAATTGAGCAAATATAATAATTATTTATAATGTCTCATTATTATTATTATAATAATATTGTTTTATCATTAGTATTAAGTGATCCTAAAGAAATGAATTAATTAGTTTAAATATTTCAATAATTGTTCAATTATTTCTCCTCATATTATTATAGATTATTTTTTGTTTTCTTCTCATTATTTCTGTTCTTTATTCTAAACGCGTTTTATTTTTTGTTTATATTTATGTATTATTTACGTTGATTTTGTTTGATTTGATTTAGTATTTATTAAGTATTACCTAATATGAATGTTTATAAGTTTTGCTTATATACAACATGTATTCCTTATTGTTGTTGTTGTTCTTGTTGTTGCAGATTCATCTATTATTAGTTATTCATTATTGTATGTGTATGTGTATGTGTCATATTATTCAGAATTATAATCTGTTTCATGTTGTTGCTTTTGCCTTGTTGCATGAGTATTAACAATTTCTCTCTCTCTTTATTTAGGAATAATACTTGATGACGTTTTTGTATTTCTGTTTTGTTCATTTTCTCAATCAATATGTGACTACAAACCAATGTGGGTGTATGTGTGAAAATACCACTACTTGAAAAAGAGAAACAATAACAACAATAATAAGAAATGAGAAAAAAATAGACAGCGTGAGTCTCTTATGTGTATTTGTTTAGACCTAAGAATAAGATGCAATTACCTAGTTATCTCACTAATTGTCTCGTAATACCCAACTACATGTTAGTTAATTGCATTTGTTGCTTATTAACATTACTCCATTACACACTATCCATTACTTCACTAGTTGACGAACCGGGTCGATCCATCAGAGCCCACCCATGCATCGTCCTCTACTGGGTGTAGTTATTTGCTTTAGTTTGAGTTAAAACGCTGATCTATGTACATTTAGAATAACGCACAACATTAACCTAGTTCGGTTTTGGAGGTACACGCCTGAAATACTGAAGCGCTCCCGATCCTGGGCTCACCGGAATCGAATCCCGGGAGACCTTCTGGACCCAGAGAAGCCTTCCTCGAGCGATTTCAGTATTTCAAGTGTCGACCGGGTAGAAAACTCACAACCAGAGTTAATATCGTAGGACCTCACTGTGCGGCCAGTGATTCTTCATCCTTCATCTTCCTCCTCCTCATCTTCTTCCCCTCTTGCTCCTCGACTGTTTTCCTTTGTGTGGTTTTGACACGAATTCCTTAACTATCTTAAGTTTGTCTTTGTGTTCAATTAAAATTGAGAATTTCTCGCTCTAAATTTCTGTTTAATTTAATTTCGTTCTCCGGAGACTTGGGTTTCTTTTGATTTTTATTCGTCGGCTATATATTAATAAGAACAATAATTATAAAAAAATAATGTTGTTTGCAAAATAATAACTAAGGTGGATAAATAACATACTGTGGTAGATTTTCAACTGGTTTTCAATATACGTGCAATATCTTTCTATTTCTTATATTTATTCATTTCGTTAAGTGTTTTTTATGCTTTATTAACCTATTTACAAATGTATTAACTCGTTCTGTTCTGCTTGGTTTTGGTTTTCTCTCGTCTACTGTTTATATATTT
The DNA here is from genome assembly GCA_947389925.1 of Coelopa pilipes. Lineage (NCBI taxonomy): Eukaryota > Metazoa > Arthropoda > Insecta > Diptera > Coelopidae > Coelopa > Coelopa pilipes. The sequence goes on along the minus strand of OX376699.1, from coordinate 28,526,261 downwards.
GTTAGTTGTGTTTTCATTTTATTTTATTCAATTTAATTAAAAACCTTTTTGGCAGTGCATTGAAATGTTCACTATTTTACGAAATAATTTTATGCTAAATACTTTAAATATTAATTCCTTTACCTTCAACCATTTCATTGTTAGTTTTCAAATACATGTTTTAGAATTGTTTGTTCTTCAATTATTCTTGTTTATTTCTGTACACCTTATGCCATAATCCTTAGGTACGTTTTATTCAAAACAAAATGACGTCTAATTCTTGTATAACTGTGAAAAGGAACCGTGGGAAAATAGGAGAAAATTGATGGAAACCAAGGTCTTATACAAGTCCGTACTGATCTTATATACGACGTTTATATAGAGCGGATTTTTAAATTACAAATTATGATATTAAATGGAAGACAAGAGCTTTTAATCGAATGTTGAGAACAAGTTTCTGAAAACGATTTCAGACAAGATAAGGAAAAAGGTAAATAAATAGGAATTTAAATAATAATGTATTCACAGTTATTGGGAAAGTTTCAACAGTTCAAGAATATTTACAACTTATGGATGCCTACTTTTCGAATTTCTATTACTCGATTTCTATTAAATCTACTCAGTAAATGGTATGAAAGCATTGCTTGTGGTACAAGTCCAAGGGTCGTGTTCGAACTCAAACTGAAACTCGAACTCAAATCTCAAAAAGTAGTCAACGAATTGTACTAAAAACCTTCAAATTAATTCTCCGAAATATTCGTGGCTTTTTGTTTTTATGAAAAGTAACAAAGGTTAATCTAGTGCGATTTTCACTAATTAATTTACACTATATTGTTTGTTGTAATGCTTTAATTAATTTACTAATCAATTATATCGTGTTACTTGAAATCTTACTAATTAACTACTCGAATATTTTATTATGTTTCGAACGGGTTTTATGGTTACATATATATTTTTGTTTTTTTTTTTTTGTTTTTTGTTGATGTTTTGTTTTTGTGGTTTTCTTATTTTGATTAATTTCTATTTTCAAAATTGTAACTAACTGTTTCGTATATAAATTTAGAATATTTCAATTTTATTAATTTTCATAAATGTTTAGTTTCATTAATTCGTTTTATATCAAAAATTGTTTACATCATAATAGTTTACGTTAACGTTTCTTTCTCTATTTAAAAGTGCGTTTTCTAAATACTCGTTCATAACTCTTATTACTCATTATCAATATATATATATTTATATATAATAATATTAGATTGGTATTGGATCTGGATTTGAAATAAACATGACTTTTTACCACGGATACACCATGGCAGTGATGGGACTTGCCGTATTTTTTGATGCGTTTGAGTGTGTGTGTAATGCCGATGATATATCCTTTGAATAGAAATGTACAAAACCGAGGTGGAAACTATTTCAACCGAAGGCGAACCTCGTCCACAAAGGACGATCGCATGCATGCATATATGTCGATCGATCGATCTATACACAGACAACAGACAACGTAAAGTAGGCAAGAGGGAGCCGGAAAGGAGAACATATTACACATACTAGAAATTGCAGTTCTTATGTTGTTAGTGTAAAAATTTGAATAGAAAATTAGATGCTTAAAAGTATAAAAAACCTAACATTATAAATGCAATTTTATATGCTATTGTATATAGGTTTTGCATCATCGTAATCAATCATCATCAATTTGTAATGAATCGCAATTCTTCACAATTACTTGCTTTTTTCTTGTTGTTCTAGTGTGAGTGTGTTGTTGTTGGATTTGTTTTGGGTTTTTCGTTTTCATTTTGGTTTTGGTTTATGTCTCATTTTGAAATCTCACTAAATGCTAATTGTTTATTATATATGTATTTGATTTGCCATTTGGTTGCTTTTTGTTTTAGTTTTTCTTTTGTTTGGTTTTTACATCGCTAAACTAACACGCTCTAGGCTACGGTTGTAATTAACGTTATGTTGTTGACGCCACCTCACCCTACGTTTCTCTCCGCGACTTCCGCTTCCGCCAGACTGTTACGTTAGGTTCCCGTCCCGTCCCGTACCGTCGTTCACTGGTCGCAGGTTGGCTCAAAGTCAGCCGTTCTGTTGCCTTCACGCTTGATCCCAACCTGTAGGTACGCGAGGAAACGATCGAAAATTTCGCGATTCCGGGGACCGAGGACCTACGAAGGACCTCCTTCCGTTTTTGAGAAAATTCGCTACGGGTTCGCTACGGTGAACAGAGGGGATTCAGACTACACCACGGACTTTTTTGACTTTGTCGTCCCCTTTTACGATCTTGCTAGCTTTCTTCATTCACGGTAGGTGTGGTTTTTTGTGTGTTTGGGGCAAGTGTGAGTATTCTAAGGATTTGTTTTGCTTGTTGTTGTTGTAACATTTTTCATAGGTGTTTGGTTGTTGTTAATATTATTGTTGCTGTTGTGTTTTGGTTTTTGTTTCTTTTTTGTTTTCTCTTCACTTGCCTCATGTCTAAATGTCTAAATTTGTTCTTCGCCATATCTTAAAGTATGTTGTTGTTGTCGTTACTGTTGTTGCAATTGGTTAAATATGCTTCATTAAAATAGTCGTTGTGTGTGTGAGTGTGTTTGGTTTTTAGTTTCTCCATCATTGCGATAATTATTTTAATCATTACTTATTTTCTCTTACTATAATTTCTACTATTATTATTAATTCTCTTAAAAATGCGGTTGTTGCCATTGCGGTTGTTGTTGTAGTTGTTGCGTCTTGACGGGAATGCCTCAAGGGTGTGAGTGTGGGTAAGTGAATGTGTGTTGTTGTCAGTATATGAGTGATAGCGATGTCTGATCTTCGGTTTTGTTTTCGTTTTCTCACCTCCGATCATAAGACAAGAGCTCGCACAACAGTGGGAGCGATACAGCGGGGGAGACAGCGCAAGAGAAAGAGAAACCGACAAAGAGCGAGTGGACGACGAACGGGCGAGACAGCGAAAATGAGCAGAACTTTGGCAGTGAGAAATTAAAACATCGTACATCGTCTGAGATCCTTACAAGTACAATTCTTACAATTACACCTACGCATCTATACTTAGCATGAATACATATATGGTTATGCATGAGATGTGTATATGTGTGAGTGTGATGATGGTCAGTGAGAAGAGTGTGGTTGTGTGTGTGTGTGGGTGAGTTGCGATATTGCTTTTCGAAGATTGAATGAGCTTCCGATGAATGAAGCCGGCTTCCGTTTCCGCTCCCGTCTGAGGCCACGCCACCGACCGCGGATCTTCTCTAGTTCGGCTGGTCGTCAACGCCTTCATTGTCTACGTCCTCATCGCTGTCGTCATCGCCATCGATGCTGAGGTCGTCCTCATCGCTGTCGTCGCTGTCGTCACCATCGTCATCATCGTCGCTGTCGTCGTCCTCGTCCTCGTCGTCACTGTGGCCGTCAGGCGCCCTCAGACGGTGTCCATCATGAGGATCAGGATCCTGAGCAGCATCAGAAGTTCCAGCCATCGCCTGACCTTGGGCGCCGCCAACTCCGACTCCGTCTCCGCCGCGACCTGGAACCGGACTCGGGGACTCCTTGCGCAGAGCCACGACCACAAACCGGCGTCCGAAGTACGGCGAATCTGTGCGGAAGCAAAGGAGAACGGGTTGTTGTTCTTGTCGTCGTTGTTGTTGCTGGGCGAGTGAGTGGGGGAGGTGGTTGGGGCGCCTACTTCTTGCGCAGGAAGTTGCGGGCGCGCTTCCGCACCCGCCTGAGGGCCGAGCTCAGCTTGGAGCCCTCGCCGTGGTGCGGGTGCTGGTGGTTGTGCTGGTGATGGTTGTGGTGCTGTTGATGGCAGTGGCCGTGGTGCGAAACCGACGCGGCGCCGCCCTGTTGCTGGCAGCAGGACGATCGCCGGCCGTACGCGCCCGATGAGGGGTCGATCGTGGCCGAGATCGAGGACGTGGTCGCCGGCGACCCGGGCGAGCGCGGCGAGAGCGGGGACCGCGGCGAGAACTGGCAGCTGCTGCGCTGCGACAGCAGGTTGTTGTCCGAGGCGGCGTCGAACGAGTCGAAGGAATCGACGCCGACACCGATGCCGAGGCCGACGTCCGCCGGCTGGACCGGCGACTGTAGGGACGACGAGTACTGGCCGTCGGTCTCGGGGGAACCGCAGCCTGGCCCCGAGGGGATGGCGTCGATGCCGAGCGGCTTGTCGAAGAACGAGTTCGCCGACATGTTCGTGTAGTCGTAGCTGGGGTACGTGTACGGCAGGTACCCGGCGTGGTGGCCCTCGGCCGACACGAGGTTCTCGCGCGTCGTGTTGATGAACTTCACCTCGTTGGCGTTGCCGGCCTCCCCGCTGCAGCTGCTGAAGACGATGTTGATGTTGTTCGTGCTCGACGACAGGTTGATGTTGGCCGGCGAGCAGCCGGGCGGGCAGCCGCCGCCCCCCGCCACCCCGGCGTACGAGGAGTCGCCGCCACCACCTGTCGAGTTCTGGTTCAGGTTCGTCTCCTTGCTCGAGTTGCGCCGGAAGCGACCGGGGGCGTCGTAGCCGCGGGCGCGGGCCCCGTCGCCACCGCCACAGCCTCCAAGGCCTTCTCCGCTGCAGGCGCCGTGGTCGAGGGGCGGCGTGGCGTTGTTGTTGTTGGCGAAGTTGTTCTTGTACTGGAACTCGAGGGCGTTGCTCGGCTGGAAGGGGTAGTTCTTGGAGTTGTTGAGGACGTCGCCCGCCCGCCCGTGGCTGCCCTTCGACAGATACTGGTGGATGTCCTCGCTTGTGATCTGGAGGTCCTGGTCGAGGTACGAGTTGCACTGGATGTAGTTGCTGCAGCAGTTGTTGAAGGCCTCGGCCTCCTGGTGGAACAGCACTGTCGTCGACTCCTCGAAGTCGCAGCTGAACGGGCTCTCGCGGCCGCGGCACTTGCGCGACGACGCCGAGGACGTGGTCGGCCGCTCGTGCTCGTAGGAGAACTTGCGCTTGGCGTAGGCCTGCGAGGGCGTCTGCGGCGCGTCGACGCTGCGTCGGTAGCGGTCGCGACCCCGGTCGCGCTTCGGCTCGCGGTTCTGCACCGCCTCCTCCTCCTCGTCGTCGTCGTCCCCATCGTCCTGGGTCGTGTCGCCGTCGCCGTGGCGGTGGCCGTTGCCTTTGCCGTGGCCATGACCGTGGTCGTGACCGCCGCCGACCGCACCCTCGAACTCCGTCGGCGACTTGCCGTCGGCCAAGAAGCTCCAGCGGATCGGCGAGGGCGAGCAGGCGTACTCGGGCAGCTCCTGGTTGAGGGCGTCGCGCGAGGACGACGACGACCGCCGCTCGATGGTCACCTTCGACGGCGAGACGACGACCCGGCCGGGCCCCTCCGTGGTCGCGCCATGGTCGCCGACCTCGTCGCTCGCCAGATGCTGCTCGGCCAACTGCTTGGCCCGGTCGAAGATCGACGTCAACGAGCCCAGCTGTGAGTTCGGCCCGCTGGCGTTGAGGCCGCGCAGCGAGATCGAGGTGTAGCTCGGCTGGCGCTGGTGCAGGCGACGGCGACGACTCACCGCACCCGAGGACGACTTGATCGAGTTGTTGCGGCTGAGCGAGGAGCGCGACCCGTACAGGCTGGTCGAGTCCGTGTGGTAGCAGTAGTCCGAGGAGGTGCAGCAGGACGAGGGCCGGCGCGAGGAGGACCCGTAGAGGTCCTCAGCGAAGTACTGGGCGAGCTCGGTGCGCGAGTTGCTGCTGCAGCAGCTCTTGCGGACTAGGATCTCCTGGACCTCGCGGTCGGCGCAGAGTGGCTCGTGGCACGTGTTGATCGAGGTGCTCGACACGTCCGTCGTCGAGCGGTGCCGGCGCGAGCAGCCGCTGCCGTGCTGGTGATGGCGCGTCGTCGTCGCCGTCGATGCCGCCGCTGACCCCGCCTGGTGGTGGCTGCTGCGCCTACGCCGCCGATGGTGGTGATGGTGGTGCGGTGCGGATGAGGAGGATGGGGCGTGCGGCGATGAGTTCGTGTTGGTGTTCGTGATCGTGTTGGTGGCGGTGACGGTGCCGGTGCCGTCGTCGTCGTCGTGGTCGTCGACGTGCCCGCGGCCGTGGACGTGGCCGTGCGACTGGTGCGGCGACGAGTGCAAGCTGTGCGAGTGGTGGCTGTGCGGCGAGGCGTGGCGGCTGTGGTACGGACTGGGCCCGTGGCTGTGGCTGTGGCCGTGACCGTGGCCGTGATGGCCGCGGTGCTTCCGCGACGACATCGACGTCGAAATCGAGGCCGTGTCATGGTGGGCGTGACCGTGGCCGTGATGGTAGTGCGGCTGAGGCGGATCGTTCGGAGGCGACTCGTGCTGGTGGTGCTGGTGAGGGTGCGGTGCGGGATGCTGAAGCTGGTGCATCTGAGGTTCATCACATACGACTTCTTTGTCATAGCTACAATGTACGTGATGATGTTGTTGCTGGTGTGCTCCTGTAGATGCTGATGTCTGCTGTTGGTGTGAAGAGTGATGATACTGCTGTTGTTGTTGTTGATGCTGTGGCTGTTCAGCGTTCGTCGAGTGGAGGCTGGCAGTTTCAGGAGGTGAGGCGTTCCTCAGTCAAGGCCCGCTGTTCTGGCAAACAGGTACTTGCTGACGAAGGTGATGGGGCGCAGAGGCACCGCTCCGGCCCTGCTGTGTATTTCGGCCGCCTTCTAAACAACGCTCGGATGCAGCTGTTCGAGGCCGGAAGAGAGGACGAGAGATTCATTAGTTTCGGCCGCAGGATACATTCAAAGAGATAGAGGGCGAGAGAGAGTGGGTCAAAAGCCAGAGTTTCAGCTGGGGCGGGGATCCTTCCGAAGCGAATTCAACTTTGTGATTCCATCCTTCGGAAGGATCCTCCGCCACGGTTTTAGTAGTAGGTGAGTCTCGAACAGAAATTGCTTATATTGGCTTGGCTTTTAATTTCCATATCAAGTTTATTTTGATTTCTTTGTGCTTCAACGTAAACGAAAGAAACAGTTATTCAAAAATCTGTAGAAAATACTACAAAGTCTACAGAGAAACAGAACAAGTGCATGCGGTAAAACAATTAAAAGCAATTAGTTGTAAATATATTTATATATATAGTAACATGCCAACAATGCTCATGCTGCATCGTATCTGAGCTAAGGACATGCCCTCCAATGGAAAAGTTAATGGCGCATTTAGTTTCACGTATGAGGGTTTCATGAATGGCTTTTGTCCGATTAATTGGATTCCTGTTTATGATCACAAATTCATTACCGAATTACGGCATTGCCAAGTTAATGATGGGTTGAGTGCGGTTAATGGATTCGCTGACTAGCGCAATATGAATGGCGGATGATTTGTAATTGAACTTAATTATAATTAATATCCTCCGGTTAATTACTTGTCGCTTCCATGTCGCCCGGACATCGTTGTTTTCGGTTTTGGTTTTGCCTTTGCTTTTGTGCTTTCAGCGGCTGCATTTGTTCATTATTGGCAGTTATTTGATTCGAATTCGAGAAATTGTTAAATTATATTTGATTTTGTGCTTTGTCTTCGTGGTTTCACATATTGATTTTAGTGTAGTGCTCTTGTGGGAAAAGTCAAGTAATTTATACATACATATTTTTTTCATATGGTCCCCTGTACACCAGTCGTAATTGGAATTTTTTAAATTTTGTTTCAAAGTTTTGGTACTTAATAATATTTTATAAACCCCAAATAAAATCGAACCCCATTCTAATCAGTCATTTCAAATTTAATTCTTTTCACCAGTTCGTGTAAATTAGCTTCCAATAACCAAAGAGTCCGTCCGTCCCCTCGTTCCATCACAAACAGCTCTATGATAGTTAACGATTAGTTTGCATCCCAAACTCCCGTCCTTCCAATAAACCATTTTTATACAATATGTTCCCATTCCATAACAATAAATTTTAAAGTTACAGTCCAATATTTATTTCTGATATGTTACGGTTCCCCACTGGGGCCTCCACTAGACTGAGTCATAGGATCAGCTTCGGTAGTCGGTACCCGGTCTGGTCACCTGTACCGGTGAGTGGTTTTCGGTGCTCAACGGTTAATGTGCAATTGAACGGCGTATATGTGTGTTTGTGTAAGTGTGTGTGTGAATACCAGAGGCCTCGAGGCAATCGAGAGATCTGTATAGTGAAAATGTGTGTTTGTGGTTCGTGTCCTCGCTTTTGCTATGACATTTGAATAATGTTGCGGTGACGGTGGTGCCTGGGGTGGCTGTGGTGTTCTTGGCAGTGGTGATGGCGGCTTGTAGTAGTGATATTAGGAAAATTGTACCTGCTGACGTACACATTCTTCCGTGCGCCGAGTGCCTCCGGAAGCTGTCGCGATTGTACTCGTGGTAGCACTTTCGCATAGGAACTGGCGTGTTCATGTTAGTACCGTAGTTCGTGTACTGGTATTGGTAGGCGGAGCTGCCGGCCAAACTAGTGCTTGGTCCCAATAAATTGGAGCTATCGCTTAGCGGGTAGGGACCCATGCCTTCAACCGTCAATGAAAACGAAGTGTTCCCAAAAACTTTAGTTTTTCATTTCAATTTTTATTTTTTGATTATTTTTCAGTTTTTGTTTTTTTATTGTAAAGCATGCATATTGTTTGAGATATATATTTTTGTACCAGGTTTGTTTTCATTCAGTAACGCAGTGTATTTATTTTATATCCAAAGGCATACGAAGCGAGATCCATGAATTTGTTGCGATTTTTCCAATTTTTCATCCAATTAATTAATTGATTATTATTATTTTGTTTGTTTATTTTGAATTTGTTTGATTTTATACCGAATCAAATTTTGTTTTCATATCGCAAATGATAATAAGAATATTTGATTTTTGGTTTGTTCATATGAAATAAGAAATAAAGTAAAATAGATTTCATGAAAGAATAGCATAATTAAGAGATTTCGACATAGAGTTATACAATACCAAACTAAGACGTCACAAAGATAACTAAAACACGGAAATATAGGATCCCAACCTCCTGCTGCTAGTCCTTGATTGACTTCAGTCCTTTGTTTAATTATTTCTTGTAGTTATCGAGCCGTTAAAGTATGTCATTTTCATTTTACTCATTATTTATACAATTTCGATTGGGTCCGTCAGTTATTCGAATGATCCTTCTCTCGTCTTTTAAAAAAAAATTAAACGAAATTCCCCATCTTCACGAATAATTGTTCTCTTTGATCTACTACACATACTTCAAACCCCTTTTACAGTATTCACCCGAAGTGTCAAAGTTCTCTACGTCTAGTAAATTAGTATAAAAGTAAAAAGTACATGCTTCTAAGCAAAATCTAGGCCGCGTTGCCGGCCTCAAAATACACCAAGTGGCAACGCCGTGGCAAAAATCAACGACAGACAACGAGTAGGGAGTGGAAAAGAAAACACAAGATAAAGACATAGACAAAGACGTAGAATTACGATGGTAGGATGCATGAGATGTGAGATTGAATGATCAGTAGAATAAGGAAACGAACGAAGGTTCAACGAAAGTCAAAAGAATACGAAATCACGCCAATTGAAATGAAAACCAAACACAATAGGGATGGAGGTATTTATTGTATTGATTGAGTAGTAATGCAGTGTGGGTTGGTCGAGGTAATCGAGTAATCACTGGACATTCGACAAACGGAGTACGTTACATGGGTGGCGAGTGTCGCATACATACAAGTACTTTCTGTGTATAGCTGTGTGTGTTTGTGTGTGGCATGTTGGTGTGTACTTGGGTGTATTGTGGTGGTTAGAAAGAATAGAATAGATATTGATAAATTCTTACGTGAGTCATGTTGGGTTTTTTCCTCAGATACCATCAATGCGGCATGTTCGATGCCAGAATTCATACTTTGGGGCTCCAAACTATTTGTGCAGTTTAGCATACTCCTGAAATTCGCACACTCTACGATTATGTTTTAAGTGTATAGGTATTTTTAATTTTTAAGATATAGTTCAATTTTGAATTCAATTAGATATTTGTAGATCTTATCTTCAAGTTGATTTTAAGATTTATTACTTTTTTATTTAATTTAAACAAACTGATCGTGGCTAACAAATCGTGTAGGTGTTTCTCTATCTGTGTGCCGGTCGCAGAGTGTGTGTGTGTTTGTGTGGCTGTGTGTTTGAGTGCTTGTGTCAATGTCGATGTCGGCGTGTGCTGCTGAGTCTGGTGCGAGTTGCTGAGAAGTCATCCTTCTTCCTCATCGAACGGGTCACCCCAAAACATCCCAACATGAGAACTCCAGTTAAAATCCATTCTCGTTTTTATGTTGAAACAATAGATTTATTCAAAAATATAATACAAACATAAATCAACTAACGAGGCATACAAATTAAGGCATAAAAATTAAAGCATTAAAATTAAAGCATAAAAAATTATGATATTTATAAGAATAATAATTAGATTATATTAATGATATTACAGTAGCGAAGTTCTGCCACTTTAAGTGTCGATTACAGCGACATTAAACTCATAGTTTGCACGTCTCCGTGAATGAAGGCCTTCCAAAGGCCGCCATAGTCGCGAAAACGATATTTTCGAGACAACGTTGGGAACACTGAGAGACTTAAGGAAGCAAAAACCATACGGGGAACTTAAGGCGATCGACACGGGCTGGGGGTCCTTCAGAGCTCCTTGGGTCGCTCGGACCTGTTCGTGATCTCGATGTCCGCGGTCGAGGTGTGTTTGGAATCGTCGTCGTTCTCATCGCTGGACGATGATCGGCGATCGTCCGTAGAAAATCAAAAGCAAAGGAAATGAAAAAAAAATAATAAAATAAAATTAAAATTAAATTAACAAACAAGGAAAACTCAACTGAAACTGATGATTAGTGCGAGTGTGTGAGAGAGGGAGAGAGATATAGGAGGAAGATAGATAGATAGAGGGAGCGAGCGAGCGAACGATAGGCAGAGCGAGACACAGGATTGACACTGTTGAATTTCAAGGATTTTTTTGTAAATCTTTTTTGAATCATGAACGGCTGCTAAACACAATAATGTGATAGAGTGGCAATAGAGTGAGATAGGAACATCGGGTTAGGGGAAAGAGAGCATGAAGAACAAACGCTTGATGGGTTTTTTGTTTTGTTTCGATTTTCTGTTGATTGTTTTTTATTTTTAATTAGTGTTTAAATGAGTGATTTTTATCGATAAATATTTATTGTTCGATTGCGTAAATTTTAAGATGTGTTTTTTTTTTTTTGGTTTTTACAAAGAGTCAATAGAAAATTAGCTGAGATAAAGTTAAATATTTTTTAGTTTCATCGATCGAGTATCGTAACAAGCATTCAAAGCATTCAAAAAGTAATGAAATTCTTAAATTTAAATTCATAAAGAAATCGATTACACTGTAAAATATATAGTAAATATATATATATATGAAAGTAGTAGATATATAGATAGGTAAGTATTTATTGTAACTAAAGCTGTTTGATTGAACTCTTGATCGTCGGACTCAAAACTACGAAACGCTACGAGAGGTAAAATTTTGTGTTCATTTTCTATTTTGGTGTTAATTTGTTGTGTGTTTAAAATTATTTCTTTTCACAATAGTTCAGCTCGTAAAGGGTTTGGCAAAAATATTTAAAAATTGCAAAAGGTTTTTTTTCTGCTCTGTTGCGGTTGTTGTTGGTTTTTGTTTTTTTCGTTTTTTGTTTTTTTGTTTTTTGGTAATGGGTATGGTGTGTTGTTCATCATGCAACTTACCCGTACAGTCTACTATCTCGGAAAGTCCTTCTGTGCGTCGAATGTTTCGGTTTCGATTCAATTCGATTCGATTCGGTTCGATCGGTTTCGATTTCGATTTCGTACGATTGCATTTCGTATTCGTATTCATTTAATTTCGAATTCGTGTTTCGAATCGTTTTCATACACAGCAGAAATATTAATTCAATGGAGGAAATATTTCGAAAATTATTAGGTAAAGTTTCTTGGTTTCGATATTTGGATTGATTTAATTCGATTTTCTGGGGAGCGATATACGAGCTCTTTCGAAAGTCTGGGTGGCGGATGGATTTGATTGCAGATGGTGTCAAAAACAAAAACTCAGAGGTCGAACGAACCAAAAGAAAGTAAACGAAACAAAGGCGAAAACGAAGGAACGGAAAATCAAACGCTCGATGAAGAAATTATGACGAACGACGGCGGAAGACATTCAGAGATAAGCGATTCCCTCATGACGACATCCACACACGACGACGTCTGCCCACAACCACGCCCTCGGCCCTGGTGAGTGCCACGCCCACGCCCACGCCTTGCCCTGGGACCTCGCCCTGGTCGGTCGGATGGCGTCCGTTCGGCCGCGAAACCCTCGTCTCCCCGGATGATGTGCGGTCCAGTGCTCGGTGTGTGTATGAGTGTGTGCCTGTAGTGGGCGTGGCACTCCAGACTGCCCCCTTACGCTCGATGCGAGTCGACCCGCGGTCCCATAAGCTTCCACGAAACACATGACACATGAATGTTTCAAAATAGAAAGAGGTGAATGTATTGAATTGTGAAATGTTCTAAATGTTGAGAATAAAATACTTGTTAACGATCAGGAGGAGTCTACTTATGTTAATGAGGTTTTCTTGCTGTTGTTAATATTATTTTTTATTTTCATTAGAAGATGGGTGGGCGAGGTAGGAGGGGAGGACTGAGGGAACATACCTTCCATTGCCGTGTCTGAAGAGCGCCAAAATTTCCTCGAATGTCTTATTCTTGGTCTCAGGAACCTTTTTGTAGGTGAATATCCAAAATATTGCTAAGAATACGCTAAATGGCAAAAATGTATAATTGTCCAGTGCAGTCTAGTAGAGAAGGAAAACCTCATTCAATGTGAATTAGAGAAAGTTGGAAAGAAAAAAGTGATACCGACCTTCATACTTGGGAAACCAATTCCGACGACAAAGTTTGCCATCCAATTGACGAGAACAGCGATCGCCATGGCGCTGGGTCGTGGTCCTTGCGAGAACAGCTCGGCGGTGATCATCCACGGTATGGAGCCGGGTCCGACGGCGAAGAAGACCACGAAGCCGAGCGTCGACGCCACCGACAGGTACGACATCCAGTCGATCATTTCCTGTACATAACCAAAAAACTCCTATACAAAACGTGAAGTTACCGATTCTCGATTGTTTGTAGGCTTTTTATATTTTTCTTCTTTTCTTTAGTTATTCCTTTCTTTTTTATTATTGTTAAAAAATTTGTTTTTAGAAACTCAAAGGAAGAACCGAAAACTTGAAACGGAAACTCGACTCAAAATCAAAACGAGAATTCAAAATGAAAACTCGAAACGAATAAATCTAGTTCTCTTTGGAATCCTGATCCTGAGTCCTTTGCAAGGCATCACATACGGCTGTATGTGATCACGTCACAAAATTCTACAAACCGTGAGTTTTTGTACACGTTGTACACATTCCACAAGATTATTGCAACATTATCGTTTCAACTAGTTCTTGGTTACAGTAGTTACTTATATATAATAGGTATATTTTTATGCATGAGTTGAGTTCTTGGAAGAGTTCGGAAGTCAAGTCAGCGGGTGGGTGGAGGGTTTGAGGGTTGATTGGCATATTAGTAGGTTGTTAGGTTGATTGGTTGGTAAGTACTTTCAAAGCTATGCAAGAACATTTGCCGCTAGCGATCGTGACCGATCCTAGTGTGGACTATATGGCTATATGCTAGTGTGGAGAGTTCTTCTCGTCGATTGGAGAGATTTCCCCAAATGCAGTTGCTGATTAAATTGCTTGCTTAACTTGTTTTTAATTCTAGGTTTAATTTTCTTCTGATTTTTTCCTTTCGCTGCCTTCGTGTCTCGGCCGCGTTTGCGCGGCATTCACGACACTTCGGCGCCAGAGTGCGTGCGAAAGAGATAGTGAGTAGTCGGTGAATGAGTGGGTGAGAGTGAGACAGAGCAAATGGGCTAGAGCGAGTGGGGGACGTTCCACAATTGAGCCTGCTTTGGGGGGTTTTCCTCAACTGTTCTTCAAGCGTTTCGTTGCTCGTATGGTGTTCGGGACTTGTGGAACGAAATGGAACTGGAATGGAACTTGGAACATCTTAATCTAGCTAGCTAGAAAGGTTCAAATCAAAATCGTGTCTGCGAAAATGCGTGTTTCTTTCGTTTTTGTTTTTTCTCTTTTTGGTTTATTTTGACTCTGATCTCAAATAAAAATCGTTGCCGAATTGCAATTTTACGCGACTCAGTGACGATTTGCTCCACTGTAGAAAGCAGGTGGTGTTCGTGGGTGTTTGTGAATCGTGTTCGCGTGGCCACCGACGCCATATGATCACATACAGAACCTCGAGGCGATCGGCGAAAGGCTTGGCGTGGTGAGTTTCTCGTGGTGAAGAGTTGGTTCTAAACAACTTTTGTGTGAAGACGTGTATGCGAGAGAATGTGTGGGCGTGTGTGAGTGGATGTGGATGTGGACGTGGCTGTGTGATAGAGAGAGCGAGAGAGAGATAGGGATAGAGCGCAACTGTTGCTATCTCTCCCAACCTGGTGCAAATCTTTTACAGTGTTTGACTCTGGCTTGAGCATCTATTACCGTGTGGTGAAATTAAACGGTACTGAGTGGTGAATTCCATCAACAAATTATATAAAAAAACAAATTGGAAAAAAAAATTTGGGAAAAATAAGAAAAAACAAAATAAAATTGAAAATTTTTAACTAAAAATCGAAAGCGAAAAAGAAAGTGAATGAAAAATAAAATCTCTTTGTTTAGATTTATGTTTTGTTGTTTTGATCGCCGAGGTAAAAAGCCTGCCAAGTCGAGAATTTTTTCATGTTTCAAGGGGAGAGACGGATGGATGAACGAGCTCCCAAACAACATCAACACAACCATTATCATTATCGAGATCATCATCCTGATCATCGATTGGGCTCGAAAGAAGCCCCTGGACGAAATGGTCCACCTTCCTTCTAGAGAATCATTATTATATGATTCTCTATGACTTCGATGGCCATTTCATCCCACTAGCGATGAAGGCAAGCTCGTTTATCCATGAACTTAACCTAGCGAAATTTTGTGAAAATTAAATCTAACATTTCTAACGGTGCATGCTACAAATCAAACCAGACAAAATCAAACATACAACATTTACAGAGCTTCGAACTGAGGTCTATCGGGGTTTTAACGAGGTGGCTGCTGATTCGAAAGTAATGGTGGTATATTGTCTGATCAATGATTTGGCTGGTACCGAAAATGGGGCCTTTAGACACCTTAAAATATTTTCTTGGAGAAGGAAATTTGAATTTGCTAAAAGGTTTATCGAAAAGAGAAAAACGTAAATTTGAATTCTAAACCTTGAAGCTCTTCCGCTAGTTTATGAATGTCTGAAAGTCGAGGAGTTTTCAATGGTTTTCCATGCAAAGTATATCGTTTCAATCGTTTCCATCTTAGAAACTCATTAGCAATGAAAAATTTGTTCTTCCTTAACATGGAAAGGTATTGATCAAGACTTCTCTTATTATCCAATATCTGATCTATAAACCGATGATTGCGATGATAATCGGGTAAGGAGAAACTTCGGAAAACTAGAGAATGTCTCGAAAGTCGAGGTTTGCCGAAGGTACGCGAAAAAATCAATGAAAAGAACAACAAAAACCAAAATACATATCATCGTAGTTTCGCTAAGTGTGTCTGGTGCATTCGGTATTGGTAGCATTGACGGAAGCTCGGTGGAAATTGGTGTGTATGTGTATCTGTGTGTATGTGTGATGCCAGTGGCGGTGTGTGGGTGTCGGTGCAGGGAAGCTCGTGTGCGAGTGGGTCACATCGAAGGCTACAACAAAGGCAAGCATGCATAATGGGTGTGGAAGGAACGATTAAGGAGTCGAAATCATGCAGTCGAACTCCAAAACTCTACTTGACTAATTCAAAGCAGTAGCTACAAGTGCTTTAAACTTGTCTAACATAGCTTAAAATGCAATTATTGAATGGATATTACTACAGAGGACATATGATAATGTTAAGGCTGATCAATACTATTGTCAAGACTTTAAGGCGAAAACTCAAATCGTAGGGTTCATTTCAATTGCTATTGCTATTGTTTTTGTTCTTCATTCCAAATCGAACTGCAACACAACGTCATGCATAAAATACGTAGTAGTAGTAGTAGTTGTTGTTGTAGTAGTATTGGTCATTCAAGTAGTCGGGAGTTGCGTCGCGAGGGCTCGTCCTGGGGCCCTCGACCACGACTGCGCTCCTCCCCGTCACATACAAACCGCACACACGGCGCCGTCCCGTCTCGATTGTGGTCCCTCCACGTGCGTCGGGTTCGTTTAGGAGCTGTGGGGCGGGCAGGGTGGAATTTCGTACTTGCCTTAATTAAAAATGAAATCGTTATGAATATGGAGAAGATGAACATGCCACCCAGTCCGTAGAGGTGGAGTGTTCGACGGCCGGTGCGGTCCATCAGGGGAATGGAGACCAGAGTCATTACAACCTGAGAGAGAGAGAGAGAGAGGGAGGTAGTGATAAGGTGGTAAGGAGAAAGATGTGGTGGGTCCTGGTCCTCACCATAATGGCGCCGATGCCGATGGTGGCGAACTTGGCGCTCTCCTCAGTCAGGCCCGAACTCATGAACAGCGACGTCGAGTAGTAGAAGACGGCGTTGATGCCGCTGAACTGTTGGCTTAGCTGCATCACGATACCGATGATCAGTGGCGGCCGCAGGGTCGGCGAGCAGATCAGCTCCATGGTCGAGATGTGGCTCTCGGCCTGCTGGGCTCGCTCCTCGGCCCGCATCTCCTCGATGTCCTCCTCGACCGAGCTCGAGGCGCGCAGCCGTCGCAGAGCTAGATTAAAGAAATTGACGACTAAGTGTTTGGATGATCGAGGGGGATGTTTTTGGTTACCCTTGCGCGCCTCCTCCTCCCACTGCTTGGTGATGAGCAGATAGCGCGGCGACTCCGGACACACCGGCAGCAGTATCAACTGCAGGATGGCCGGGCAGATGGCCAGGCCCAGGAGGACGGGCCAGCCATCATTTGTTCCTAGAATTTGTTCGATTCCCAGCACCTGGGATAATAGTAAACCTACAGTCACAGCCAATTGATTCACAGTACCTAAGCCACCGCGCAGATTCAGTGGCGCTATCTCGGAGATGTACATTGGCACCAGCGATGTGTTGAGACCTGCAAATAGACCAATTTATATATATATTTGAGGCAATTTGGAAAAGGGGACGAAAGAATCTCACCGCAATTTACACCAATTATAAAACGACCAAGGAATAACATTTCATAGGAATGGCTCACTTTCGTGAAGCCCATCAGGCAGGCCCCCGAGATGCCCAGAACGTTGTTGAGCAGCAGGCCGCCCTTTCTGCAAGTACAGAAAAGAATTCACTCATATAGAAAAGATTAAGACCGATGGTAGTAAAGGTTCGTGGAATTTGCAGTCGTACCTTCCGAAACGATTTGCCATCCAGCCTCCGCTGAACCCGCCCAGCATACCGCCAATGGCAAAGATCGATACTGCCACCGAGTACAGCTGTTGTATGAACTCCTCGCTAATGTCTTCGCCATAGCGATCCTTATAGACATCCTTCATGAAATTCTCGATATTCTTTTCGGGTGCATTGATCACTCCTGTGTTGTAGCCGAACTGCAGCATTCCCAACACAGCCGAAAATATCGAATATGTCAGGAAGAATGTGAGTCCCTGTTTGTCATACACACATAGAAAGAACGAGAGAGAAAAAAATATGCTTCGGTTAGTGATTTATTTCATGTTTGGCTATTTGCATTTATTTCCACTATTTATTTCTCAGTGCGAAACTAAATTCAAGTAAGGTTCTAATTCAAGCGAATTCATTGCTCATGCCAATTAGGATAAGGATAACATGATGATGATGATGTAATGGATGAATGTACAGTGGAATGAGGACCACCCCTCTAGTCAATCTTGTGACTGGTTTCCATTGGACTCGGAAGGATATTCTAGTGGACGGACAACCGTGGACCTGACTTTCGAGTAATTTCTATGAATTTATGATTTTGTCAATTTTCCTCGATTTTTTGTTTCAATCCAAAGTTCACCCCGAAATTTGTACAGTCATTTTGATCATGAATTTTGTGATGAATAGTCGTGATGTCAACGTAAAATCGAAATAAATAAAACCACTTTTCTGAACAGAAAATAAATTATAAATTTTATTTCGAAGACAAACAAAAATATTCGCTAATTTCTAAAATCTAAACTAAACACAGTATAAATATAGAAAACAAAAATAAATCATCGCTATTCGCATAGAAATTTTGAATTTTCGTAACGTTTTTGTTGGAACTGAAAAATTAAACAAGCGTCGTTTTAGTTATTGTTGTTGTTTTTGTAATTGTTTGTTTCTGTCGCCAACATATCATTCACTCCGCTCAATAGATCATTAGTTCGCTCGTTCATCGAGTTCACCGAGACCAGAATTTAATTTATTTTTCAATTAACACATGGTCCATGAATCAAGTTAATTTTCAAATTAATTACAGATAATTATATGCGCGTTTTTCGTCGAGAACAATGGGACAATGGGCGAGTGCGAAATATTGGCTGACGTGTATTGTTGTCGTTATTTGGTATTGTTGTTGTTGTTGCACACACGCCCACACACACACACATAGATATGTATTTGTATACATGACGCTGTGGAACATCATCATAAATACACATGTATATGCGGGGCAGGGGGGTTGGAGCAGTTGGAGTTTGTAGGCATGTGAGTATTTTACAATAATAAAAATTAAATCAAGTATTAATTACACAACATGGCAAATAATTTAAGCTACAAACTTGTTCTAAAAGTCTTAGCTTCCGCCTATGTGTGTGCTCCTCCAGCCGGTCGACGTATTCGCGCAGCTCCTCGATCTCCTCCTTCACCTGCTGCACGGTGTCCAGCTCATGCTTGATCGCGACCATGTCTCGCTTCACCTGGAAAAGTCCAAAAATGGAACTCATTGTTCTCTCTTTTCCATCCGTCCATCCTGACGTTCGCCTGTTCGTCGCACTCACCTCGGAGACCTCGCTCTGGCAGCTCTCGACGGACTTGGTCAACTCCTGCAGCTGGGTCCGAATCTCGCACAAGGCGACCGTTGTCTCCAGATGTCGATCGCCTCGTTGCAGCTCATCCAGTTTCGCTGATAGATTCATGCTCATCACGCTAACTTGCTTTTGCAAACTGCGCCCGTCGGTCCATCATTTCCATTTCCGGTTAGCAAACGGAAGGGGCGGCATGACGTGACGTCACGTGTAGGGAACACGTTCGGGTCACGCAACAGAAAGGAGGATGTCACAAAGAGAAGGCAACATTGGGAGAAAGGAATTAGCAACGAGTTCGATGCAGTTTCGCACGGAAGTGAAATGGAACGAAAATGTCTAGATGTGATTTATTCTGCTTATAAGTATCGCACAAACACAACCAAACGATAACGAAAACAAAAATGTGGAGAACCAAACTAAAGGAACACATGGAAATAAGAAGAGTCAAGTCAAGAGTTAAAAGAGTTTTATTTATTTATTTATGTGTTGCATTTGCATTCAAACTTTGCGATCTCGATGCAGTGGCTAAAGTTGTGAACAAAAGAAGACAACACAAAAATATGTGGAGTAGAAGAAGAAGAATAAGAAAAAAGGAACGAAAAACTTAAAACTAAAAGAAAGACATTCAAAAAGATATGTCTCAAATCGGAGCCATTCTAGTAAAAACTTCACTACAGTCGCGAAACAGCCATTGGGCCGTCGCCTCGGCGGAAAATGCAAACCAAACGAAAACGAAGCGATCGAAACAGGTAGGGGCAGGGCAGGTTTCGGGTAGTGGCTACTTTTGCAAGGCATGTGCACTAAGAACACAAGTAGGTGGTAGCCAAGGAGCTACGAAGCAGCGAAGCCAAGGAGCTACTTTTGGAGCTAAGTTCACTATATATTAGATATAGACGCTATGATGAGGTTCCAAAATCTGTGGGAAGACTCCTTTGAAATCGAAAGGAAACAAACTCTCTTCGAACGAAGGGTGGTAGGGGAAGGAAACGCTTGCTCGATAATTGTCCTTCATAGGCATATTTAAGGGTCTCTGAAATTTCCTATGATGAAGGCAACCACATCCCGAAGCTTGGTGACCCCTTGTGAGCAGTAGTCGCATTTGCCCCACGGCAGGCATCGTACTCCAACCCTTACTAATGAAGGCTGAAACTGATACAGAGGAGTTTTCCCCATTGCTATAGTGGTTGCTGTTGTTGCGGTGGCTGTTCTTCGGTTATCCTGCAGATCAGGAGTGCAACAATGTAAATAACCACAACAACTATAGGGTGAAAACAGTGGGAACAGCAACAACCACAGCAGCATAAGCAATAGCAGCGCAGCATCATCATTATCAAATAAGATGGTCGAGTTGCATGGATTTTACTTTGTTTCAATTGTTGTTGCTGTTGTTGTTTCCTTTATTTTTGTTGTTATTGTCCTACCGTTAGCGTTTCTGTTGATGGTGTTTAGCATATGCATGTTGTTGTTATTATTGCTGCTGCTGCCGTTGCTACTGGTGTTGCATTGCTATTGTTCATAATTTATGAACATGCGGCATGGATAATAGATTGCTTTTCTCATGCTGCGCCAGCCGCAAACCCCCTACGTCCTGCCTACACTTACGCCCATCACCTTCATCTCTGCCCCCTCATCTTCGGCGCTGAGAGCAGCCGCAGCCCTTCGGCTACCCAAGGAACCGAGTGGCTGCGGTGCAGCATGGCAAATAATAACATTTCAGATGCAGACTCCCGGGCACCGGCAGAAGCATCAGCATCAGCAGGGTAAGAGACGTAGGAGGACGAAGGAAGCCTGGTCGGTGGAATTCTGATTCGGACGATATGCTTGAGTAATGAAAATTGCGGCTTCCGAAGGTCCATCGTTCAGCGGTGAGGACGAGAGGCGAGAAAGGAGATGGAAATTGTTGTAAGGATATGGCGAAGGAGGTGGAAGGAAAGAGGTGAAACAAATGGAAGAAAGCAGATGGAAGAAAGGAGATGGGCAAAGGAGATGATGGAAAAATAGGAAGAAAGCAGAGGAAAGGAAAGAGGTGGAAAAAAGCAGATGGAAGGAATTAGATGGAGGAAAGATAGGATCAAAGTAAGAAAGAAAATGGATGAGATGGTAGACTACCTCCCTGGGAATGGTAAAAAGGCTCAGATAAACGACCCATGATAGGGAAATGGAAGACGAAAAGGAGTGATAAGCAGGAAAAGTAGGTAGTTGTGGAAGGTAAAATAGCAAAGGGTCAGTGTCACGAGGAGCAGGCACCGCTAATGTCCTGCATAACCTACAGCGACATCGAGAACTTTCCAATTAGGCTCGTCTGTCTTCCGTCTGACCTTCACATTGCGGGAGCATGTCCTGCAAGGATGGGGAACAGAAGACCGACGAGAGGATAGGACAGAAAGGGAGAACCAGGGTCAGAAATGAGAGATAGGGGGAGAGAAGAAATGAAAAACTTCGTGTCAATCAGCTGTGACTTTTACTGGTGCCCATGTTTTTGTCTCCCCTCTTTTCCCACCGTACGGTGCTCGCCCATGGCTTCAAGGTGTCCATCCACCCGTCCTTCCGTCTGTCCTCTCACCCACTCATTACTTTTCGTTTAAATATTTAAACCTCCTGCTCATCTTAAGCCGTTGCCACCTTTTCACTTCATCGTCCCATCTCCTCAAACTACTTTACCCACAATTTTCTAGGCAGTTTTTCCTCATCTCTCTCTCTCTTTTCCGGAGCATTTCCCGTTGTCATGAAGGACATCCGTTTCGTTGTTGTTGATGTTGGTGTTGCTGATGTCGCCCATTACGGCGCGGACTTCGTCTTGAGGAGATACAAGGTAAAGTGTATACAACAACAATAGCAACAACAACTATCCTCATCAACAGCTACGAAACAAAGGAGAAGGAGTCTGAGAGTGAAACAGAGAGAAACATGGAGTAAGAGAGATATTAAGAGACATCTAGTGAGGGAGAGAGAGAGAAAGAGAGAAAGTGAGAGAGAGAGAGAGCGAGGTGGCACTGGAAAGACCGAGATAGTATATGCAACAAAATTAAGTTTCTTTCGAAATGTTGTACGAAGTTATCATGAATGGAATGGAATTTCCGCCTTTCGTTCCCTTTAATATTTATATCACTCGCAAATGCAAATGAGAATCTACTATCCTGTCGTTCTGTCCTCGCTACTGTCTGTCTGTTCCGCGCACAGACACCCACTGGATATATAGTATCTGTCCGTGTGTGTGTGAGTGTTTGATCTACTTAAATGAGTCGTAGATAATGCTGAGCTAGAGAACAAAGGACTTCTCCTCCCTCGATCGGCGAGCGACCGACGACCGAGGACCGACCCGAAGGATCGTTGTTCTTTTTGTTGTTGTTGTTGTCGTCGTCGTCACCAACACACGTGCAGCACTCGGAGCACTTGACTTTATTAATACTCTTTAGGCACAAATGCTTTGTATTCCCATTGTTTCCCATCCTGCAGCTCGACCACTCCCTCCCTCCTTCCCCCACGTCCTCGTCCTTCTCTCTCGCTCATTGTCGTTCTCCTATTGTCCCTTCCTCTCTCACTCGCTCATTGTCACTCCACCCCTCTCGCTCACTTCCATTCACATTTCCTGCCCTACACTTTTCGGCCTGTGTCAGACTTTTTGTACGTGTGAATGAGAGAACCGGGAGACAGACAGACTAACGAACGAACGGGTGGACGGACATACAGACGGAGGACTTTTCGAAAGTTCGTAATGAAATGGAAATGTAAATTTCTGCACTTTTCTTCTCAATTATTTACAGGAAAAGGATTTTCATCCTTCTTCTACGTCTCCTTTTGTTTTGTTTCATGTTTCCTTTCTCATTTCGTGTCTTCGTAGCCTTGCAGCTTGTTTTTGTGTATTTGTTGTTGTTGTTGTTGTTATTGTAAGGAGTTACATGATGTCCCAGATCCCAGATCCATGGGGCATTCAGTTCATTTGCAACGCCCGGAGGTCGATTCGCCGATTATGATGGGGGTGGGGATGAGGCCGGTTTTCTTGAGGACGATCTCCCAACGATGCCGCCGATGTCATCACAACAAAGTTTGTGACCTCAAGGCGTTGACAAGGATTCGACAAACGACGGGCGGTTTTAGGTATCTGGCAAAATCAGAGCTCAGTTTGGGTGCATATAGGGTTTTTACCAGGTGATATTCTGATATATCAGCAAAATCATGAGTCCCAGGGCTGGATATCGTCTAACAAAGTGATCTTTTATCGGAAAAAAACTACTTGGTTTGGGACTGGAAATACCTATTTATAACTATCAAAAGAATTATCATAAAAAACTATCCAAGCTCAAATTTTTCTCCATTTAATCTATGACTCTTATGACTCCTGGCTAGATATTAGGCTTAAAATTGATCCTAAAACACAGATTTCTAGGTAGGGCTGCTCCCTAGTAAAAAGGGCAATTAATTAAAGCAAAAGGACAGAGACAGGTAGATGCGACTTGTGCTGCTACACAATATTTTCAATATAATATTATACTAATCAATGGAAAATGGAAAATCAATGTGGAGTTGATTCAATTGTATTAAATTACACGAAATCAAACAATTCCAAAATTAAAATACCAACGGGGCTCGTGGTGCTTGGCGAGGTGGCTGAGGGCTGAGGGGACAGAGGTAAAGAGAAGATAAAAAGGGTCAAACGTAAATGGTTTTGATGACATTAATCGGGGGAAATCCTATTAAAATGTGTGTTGCAAACGACGATTAAACCAATTGGCATATATGACATTCACCAACGTTGCAAACGGATTTAAAACACTGGACTTGATTTCAAATCCACACCATCCTGCCATCCAACTAATTATTCGTACTATATATGTGTGTACATGTATGTATATTCACTGAGAATAATTCGTCTGTATTTTGTTATTTTCGATTGGGATTTGATTGGTTGGTCGTATTTGGTGGACTCGGCTTTGGTTGATTGTCTAATACATATATGTTGATGGGGAGGGGGTGGTGAAATACATATGTATGTATGTATGTAAATAGTACTAACTTGAAATTGTAGGGAAATGAAAAAGTTGTAGAGAAGTAGAACATGATGTAACATGAAAGGTAAAACAACAACAATGAAAGTCAAAAGAGGCGGATTGGAACGAAATGAGCTTGATTGAAGTTTTGACTGGTGTCGGGGGCCAAATATGCCAATTAGTTTGGGTTTTATTTACGTATTTTTTATTTTTTCATTGGATTTCGATTTGATTTTAGTGGAGGTTCTCGGGTGGATGGTGTGGGTGGAGGTGGTGCTTGTTCTTCTGTTGGTGGATGGCTTCGACAGTTGCAACCGGTCGGGATTCGAAATTTCATATCGAATTTGTTTGGTTTGGTTTCTGCCGGCACACGGAACGTAATGGGAAATGCAAAATAGAGATGAGGATTGAACAGAATCGGTGTGGATTGAAACTAAATGGGAATATAGTGAAACAAAAACTGAAAATGAAATATTAAAGATTTTGGAATGCTGATGGAACGTTGGAATGATTGTGGAATAGAGTCAAAATGGCATGGAGTCAGAATAATAAGGAAGGTGACAGAGATAGATAGAGGTAGATATGTACTAAAGCAATATTGATTCCTATGATATCATGAAAATATTGTGATGCATTTCGATTGGTTTTCTAGTTTTTTGGAAATTCCTTTGTTTTTATTTTTCTTATTTTGAACAAGAGTCAATAACTTGACATCAATCGAAAGATTAATTACAATAAACATTCATACAAATATATATATTTTGATATACATACATTGATAGATGTAGTGCATTTGCAAAGACAAACGAATAAATTAATAACTGAATAACATGACGACCTGAGACAGCAGTACAGATGTATAGATAGACACAAACACACACAGAACAAGAAAAGTGTACGAAAGAGATGAAATTTGAGAGGGATGGAGTTTGAGATAGAAGAAATTTTAAAGAGATGGACTTTTAGAAATAAGGAGTTTCAGAGAGATAGCACTTGATATAGATGGAGTTAGAGAGATATGAAGTTGGAGAAAGATGGCGTTAGAAAGATAAGTAATTAGAGAGAGAGGGAGAGAGAGAGAGAGAGAAAGAGATGAAGTCAGAGAGATGGAGTTTATGAGAATGTGGTTTAGAGTTGAAATTCGTGAGATGTTGTTGGTGTTTTAGAAAACTTATGTGAAAAATTACCGCAGTTGTGGATGAACTCAATTTTTTATTTTTTTTTTTTTTAATAATCATAAACAGTCATGTTTCAAAAGAAAGAACGAGCTTTCATAAGGAGTATTCAAAGAAACAAATAGAATTCGATAAAAATGTTGACAAATTCGTGCAGGCGCAACTTTACCGTGGTCGAGTGCTTCAAAGAGAACCAGAAAGAGAGTGAGAGAGCGAGTGAGATAGAGAAAATGCTGTTTCGAAATGCGATTTGGCAAGCATTCTTTCTACATACGTTTCGATGTCGTTTTGGGTCGAAAGCTTTTCTAAATTTCTTTTACTTTTTTCGTATTGCTTCGAGGTCTGCTTTGAAAGCGCTACAAAAACCGAAAGCGTTCACTTCCACCAGTGAGTTTGGCTAAATCATGAAGTCACAAAGCAAACAAATTACGAAATCAAAAATTAATTCTCATCGTAAACAGCTGCTCAGGGAAACTACAACATAAGATACAAAAGAAATTAAATAATACCAGCGGATCTTCAAACCGGAAAACTTTCGAACTCCGGCCGCGAGTGTCAGAAGCTTGTGTTTGGCACGGAGTCGCCGGCTTTGAAGAAACGCCTCCAGGGGGCGGACGGAGTAGCGGCATGCTCGAGGAATTCTTTAATTTTGCTTCCAGGATCTCCACGGCATGCTAGGAATGAGCCAAATTCGAACGCGAGTCGGAGACTCGCAGGACACACTTGGGTACAAGGACTTAATTATAGTACAGCGTAAGCAAACGTATTCAAGATAAAGAGATAGCAAGAAGTAGGAGAAGAAGTAGAAGAAATAGTAGTAATAGCTGTAATATATGTAGTAGTAATAGAAGTAGTAGTTGTAGTAGTAGAAATACTAATAGAGAAGTAGTGGTATTAGTAGTAGTAAGTATAGTAGTAGTTTAAGTAAGGATCGTTTTCATACTCATTGAGTGGCGTGAGAACCAATCCGCTGGTTCCGTGGGTAAATGGTGTCAAAGCAAAGAAATGCGGGGTAAGTAAATGGCATGAGTACGTTGTTATTGTAGTAACAGTAACAGTAGTAGTAATAGTAATAGTTGTTACAGTAGCAATAGTTGTAATAGTAGGAATAGTTCGAATAGTAGTTGTTGATGATGCGTTGATTAGAATTTGTGGAGTTTTGTGAGTGATTGTGATCGCGATGATGATGATGATGAAGACGATGATTGTTAATGGAGAGTGAACCATGACGTCGATGGCGATGATGATGAGAATGTTGGCAATGATGTCAACATTGTTGTTGTTGACGGTGATGTTAGTGGTGGTGTTTTGCGGTGATGTTTGCAGTAACAGTGATGTTAGCGGTGATGGAAACGGCGATGGTGGTGGTGACGATGGCAAAAATCAAAAGCAAGTACGAAGCGCAGTAAAAGGGAATAAAAGAAGCCACACCAGGTGTGGGAATATTGGATGAAGTCGATCATTATAATGAGACTATTTTAAAAAATACACCTATGTACACAAGAAAAAGCCTCTCCAATCATTACGATTATGAATGACTGATCATGAGTGATATTTTACACGATTAAAGCAATTTTGTAAAAAAAGCAACACAAGCAAAAAAAGGCTCGGAAAACAAATGAGGAATGTTTCGCAGAAGAAAAAGAAGAAGCTTCTCATGTGATTTGGTAAGGAAAGAAAACAAAAAATCAGAGAAAGGAAATATGTTGATTCTTGTATGAAAAGATATTGTTGAAAATAAAAACTTGCTACATTCATAGGATCGAAAATATAGTTAATAGTAGAGATGTTGTTATATATACCTGGGTGGCATAGTGCCCATCATTTTGAGGCTTTACCGGTTCGCTTTCGGACACTTTCGGAACAAATGCCTCCTACGGCTCCGACTCGAGCCGAATCGAACCGAATCGAACCGAACCGAAACGAGTCGTATCGAATCGAATCGAATCGAAACGAGTCGAATCTAATCGAATCGAACCCGAACTCG
Organism: Coelopa pilipes; assembly: GCA_947389925.1. NCBI lineage: Eukaryota > Metazoa > Arthropoda > Insecta > Diptera > Coelopidae > Coelopa > Coelopa pilipes. The sequence goes on along the minus strand of OX376699.1, from coordinate 28,499,186 downwards.
TACTCAGACCCTGGAGTCTGAGGACTTGGCTTTTGGTAATTTACGAACTTTTGATTAAGTTCGATAGTTTTATGGATTTAAGCTTTAGTTCTTTAGGATTTATGTATTTTATCTTTTGTTCTTGAGGTTTTTGTTTTGTCTTTACGTTTTTTGTTCTTGAGGTTTTTTGTTCTTTTGAATTTTTTCGTTTAATTCTTTTGTTACTTTTATGAGTTTTTTTTTTCCTATATTTTTTTGTGCTTTTGGTTTTTGTTGCAGTTTGGTGAATGTCGTATAAGCCCAGGCTGCCTCGAGAAGACTCTCTTAATTAATGGGCCTTCGATACGCACACTTAAACAAACATTTTCTGCTCAATTAATGCTCAACGTCTGTGGAGTGGGAGGGAAGAGAGAATGAGTGAAGGAATCAAACAAAGGAGCCAGAGAGAAACAACAACAACTATAATCAAAATAAGAACAAAATCAACAACAATAACAACAACAAATAAAGAGAAAACGAATAGGGGAACGAGACGACACGAGACGTGGCGATGCGAGAGGGAGATAGAGAACAAATGACTTGTTGTTAATAATAGAGTGTGTGTGTTTTTCGTTCTTCTTTTTTCTCTCAGTTGTTGTAATGCTAGTAGTTGTAATTGTCTGTTGTTGTTGTCGCTCTTGTTGCTGTTGGCCACAGACGCCTGCATAATAATACATTCATAAAAATATATCCTAGGTATGCATATACGGAGCAAGGAATGTGCACTTGTATGAAGAACGCGTGTGTGTGTGCGATGGAAATAAAAATTTGCTCGCTTTGCTGTTTGCTATTAATTAAATAATTAAACTCGTGGACAGCGGATATATGAAGAGCAACAACAACTACAAAAACAATAACCAGAACAACACGAAGAAAATATCTCTGTAATAAAAACATGAGCGAAAATATTCAGTTCATAATGAAATACTTTGCAGCATTTCGTCATCAGGGGAGGTCGGTCGGGGCAGCTCGATTGGAATTTAATTAATATTATTTGTGTGTCTTTTTTAATTCCACGCAGTTTCCCGACGAATTTTCATCAAGAAATATTTTAGCAAAATGTTTTGTCTACTCTTAGCCCTGGACTCGATGTCGACGGGAGGGTGAAGAAAACAATAAATTTATAAAATTACTTTGATCCATTGTAGAAACAGATTGCGCGGAAAATTTCGACACATTTTTGAAATCCTATTGAAATATTGTGGTAATTATTTTTAGTTTTGCTACAGTCAGGTACCAACACAGACATATATAAAAAATCTTATAACTTTAATATTATTCGATGAAAATTCGTCGAATTGTAAAAGGACCTCTCGTTGGTTGGAAACCGAGACTAATTGCTGGGGAATGTCATGACCATAAAAGAATAACTCGTGTCCTGGAAGGTGTGGGCAGTGGCTTTTTGTGTTTTATCATTCGGTGTGTTACGAACAGAGTTTTTTGTCATTCGGTGTAAAAGAACAGGGCTTTTGTATCATTCGGTGTGTAACGAACAGAGCTTTTTGTGACCTTTCGGTGCATGGAGTGAGTAAAAGACGAGTGTGTGTGTGTGTGTGTGTGTGTGTAGAGAGAGATTGAGAGCGAGACGGGGGTGGGGAAGATAAATCAAAAGGAATAACAAATGAGGCTGGTGTGAAGATGCGTCACGGTGCCAGAGCCAGAGGCCCGACACCGGCGGCGCCAGGGCGCGATTCGAACAAGGTCTACATACTCGAGAAGCAGTTGTCGCAGCGTGGCCTCATCCTCGCCATGACATCTCAGTCTGGACTCGTGGTTGCTGCTGTCGCGCTCGCTGCCGTTGTTCACCGCGTGGCCGCGGGACCGCTTCGGGGCGTAGCTGAACGAGTGTCGATATGAACGGCCGTTAGTGATGTGGCCACCACGATGGCAGGCGTCTGCTTCAGGGATAGACAGGCAGAGAGACAGAGGGAGGGAGAAAGACATTTGTTTCAGCGTTGAAGTGAACTTGGCCTTATTGATATATGTAAATATTGTACGACTTACCTTCGGTTCTCAGTCTAATGGGGGGCGAGGTCAGCTTGAGTGTTGTCGTTGTAGGTGGGGTCTTGCGGGGACCACCAAAAACATAATCGTAGGAGTCTTCACTCAAATTGGACACTAGATGTTGAATGCAGAGTTTTAGCAAAGGGCGCCACAAATCACTAAATCACAACTTTCAACACAAAACAAAACTCAAATGAAAATCAAATGAAAACCAACTGAAAATCAAATGAAATTCAAACGAAACTCAAAAGCAAACCAAAATACACGCGAACGCAGATTTCCGAAACCGAAAATAGAGAAAAAACACTCCGAAAAAAATAACATCAACATAAAATTGTTGTAATTTTGTTGAATATAATAAAATTACCAAAATTCAAGAAAAGCCATTTAAATAATATTCATATTTTTTGTATCAATTTTAATAATAATTAAATTAACAATTTTTAGAAGCTTTTATACTCACTCTACAACAAAATTAACGACAAAGCCACACGAAAGTATAATTTTTATATTTTTGTACAAAAATATTATTTTTTGCAGGTTTTGAAATTTTGTTTTTAATTATATTGATTTTGGTTAATGAAAAGAATAATTGTTTTGTTTCACAAAGAAAAGAGAGAGAGTAAATATTTTTGTTCGTTGTTAGCATTTTTGTTTTAAATTTATAGGAATTTGAAGAGTTAAATTTTTTTCTTGAAGAAAACATTGAGATTTGGAAAGAAACGAGAAAACAATAATTGAGACATTGAGATCAATGGAAAATACGAACTAAGCGGCTGTGTTGCATTCGTCTGTTGGTTGCTTGAACACAGCTCGAGAGAAACGAAAACCAAACGCTCCACAAAGAGAGGAGAAAGAGAGACAGAAAACGAACGAACGAGCGAGCGAGCGTGTGACGAAGATGAGGCTCGGGTGCAGCGCATGATGGGCGTGACGTGGGCGTGGTCGTGGCATGTGATCGATTGGAAAATAAGAATCATTCAAATGGAACAAAAATGCGTCAACATTGGGTCGATTCAATGTCTGATCAGGAGCAAAATCAGGGTAATCAATGTTAACGTGTGGGAATGTGGCATGTGTGCGTGTGAGGTGTCTAAACATTTCTATATTGGAATTGTGAATGAATTTCTGAAAGAATTTATTCATAGAAATCTGACAAATCTGGCATGATTTCAAATAACTAAACAACCAAATAAATCTTAAAAAAAATGAAAAAAAAGAACAGTACAAAAGAAGAAGACTCATTTGTAAAAAATTAAAAAAGAAAAGAAAAAAGTAAAAATGTAAAAATTGAAAAACTCAAAAAGTATTCTTCAAAGAAAATGTGTCAAAGCTTCAAAGAATGGAAGCCAACGTCGACGCCCGAACAAAGAAACTCGGCCAGATTCGAATGCGATCTGTGTGAATGCGATTGTGTGAATGCAAGTGTGTGGATGCATGTGTGAAAATGCAATTGTGTGAATGAGAGTGTGTGTGCGTGTGGGGAAATCAAAACGGAAATTAAGGCGCTGTGAAACATTCTCAAACAAACATGATTTCAAATCGAACAGAGCGAACGAAGGAACGAACGCAGAACGATCGAAACCAAGGCGAGACAACAAAAGCAAAGACAAACAAAACGAAGACAAAAACAAAAGCGAAACGATGGAACGAACGAAAGAAACTCGAATGGAATGGAATCAAGGAAACAAACGCAATGGAAACGACGGAGGGATGCGGGAGAAAAACGAGACAAGAACAAGAACCACAAAAAATACAGGTTGCGAAACAATGGGGAATTTTAAACGCTACAACAACAACAACCACAACAAGTAGAACAATCGAAGAAGAATAAAAACAACGAAAATAAAACGAAACGAAAATACGACAAAAAGGAACGGAACGGAATGGAAAGGAAAGGAAGGGAAAATCGGAATCGCAAGCAGGGGGCGAGAAAGTCGTGGGTTGCGGGGTTGGCGGAAATTAACAAAACGGAAGCGGAAGCGTTGATCGCACCTGGAAATACCGTTAGGGGCTGCAGCACTTGGGTCGAACGCAGTGGCGGTGGCAGTGGTGGCAGCTGTCCGAAGGGATCCTGGCCGTTCGAAATGGAGGACGACGGAGGTGAAATCATCGAAATATCACCGATTGTCGCCATTTCATATTCACGACCAGCTGCGAACGAGACAAAACAAAAGGCAACAAGACAAGGTTTAGCAAACACAGTTTCGACAGTTAAATTCTGATTCAAAATTCAGTATAAAAAACCCATCAAAAAACAATACTCAGTTACAACTTCAATATACAAAATCCCATCAAAATTCGCTTGTAATTCCAATCCATAAAATAAATCAATTTCATGAAGGCAAGTGAATCACATTAACTAATGGTTGTGACCAAGGTTAATGGCATTAGAAGGTCAAAATCCACTTCAAGTGAAAAACTTTCCCACTGTAGCGAAGTGTATCGAGTTGGTGAAACTAAAATTCCAGCCTGAGTAAAATAACGACGGGCTTCCAGAATTGACTCCATTGAATTGAGCCACATCAATTGCCATGCGAATCCTCTGGCGACCTGTAAAACCCACATCGTCATGTGGTCTACGGCCAAGGAGATCGGCCTAAGCCGTTGTAAGTTCCCCAAACGACTACAAGAGGAGGCGGGCGGGGACCTCGATCGAAGCGACCCAAGAGCCCGATAAATTGTCTCCGGCCACACACACTCTCTCTCACCCTCTCTAACTCCCTCGCACTCACGCACCCATGCGAGTCCCACTTCGTAACGATATCCGATCCGCAGCAACGATTTACGAGACACAGTTAGCGTGAGTGTGAGTGTGAGTATGAATGTGAGTGGCGAGAGATGCCGAAATGAACGCGTGTGTGTATTAGTGCGAGTGCAATTGTATTTTAGACTCCCCTCGTCGTCGTCGTCCACCATGGAAACATGGAACCGTTTTCAATTTCTTTTGAATTCCGATTGCGAGCTTCTCCCACCTTTTGAACTCCCTTTCCGTATTTCATACTTTTTTCCTTCGCCCGTCGTCGCCCATCGTCGCCGGCCCCACACGAGGTCCTCGCCCACACCTTGGCTTCCTGGCACGCGTCGCCTCGCACGCTCACGGACGCCTCCGTGGACGACGTCCTGCCGTAGGCGAACGGCAGCAGAGAAGATTCGCTCTGAGGTCGTCCGCAGGTGATGGCTTCACTGTCTCCTTCTCTCCTTCTTCCGTGGCGCCTTCGCCGCCTCCTCGGCTTCCGCAGTCCCCATTCTTATCGGCGTCTCTCCAACTCTTTCCCTCCTTCTCCTTCTCCGCACTCCCATCCTGGCTCGCTCTTCTCGCCTCGATGGCCTCGTTCTTCCAGGCCACGTCCTCGTTCGTGTTCGTGCCCTCTCTGCCCATCCTTGGTCTTCGCTTTCGCCTCCTTTTCACTCACTCTTTTTTGTCCCTCCTTCGCTCTCCTTCTGCTTCTTTCAAACTCCACCTCTCGCCGTCCCTCTTCCTCCTAGTGTAGCACCACTTCTGGTCTCTCTCTTTCCTTCCTTGGCTCTTGTGTTTTCCGTCCAGATTCAATTGCTTTCGCTGCGAATTCGAAACCCTTTCAGCACATGCTGGTGACCGCCTTCGCCACCTTCTCCACTCCTTCGTCCATTTAAGGCCCCTCCGTCTGCAGCGAAACCGGATTCGGCTTTCGATTTGAATTTGGATTTTGAATTTTTATGCTCCGCAATTTGTGCTAATGTTCTGGAAAAAGGCACCCGACGACCGACCGAATGACTCGGGGTCGGAGGTAGGGAGGGGTAGGGAGCGAGACCGAATCGAGCCGAACGGGTTTGGCCAACGTTGCCTCGGCCGGGCTGCGTTGAATGATGGGGCTCCTCATGCAACTAATGGCTCTTTCATGGCTTTCTTCGTTCTCGGTTGCGGTGGCAAAGGAATTGCAAGTCGATTATTTCCATCCACACACGCCCCAACACACTCACACTCACACACACCCCCTCCACACACACATACGGTCCACCTCCTCTCCATTGGGGCAGGGTGTTGGATCCCAAAAGGTTTCGCCATGAATGCGAAACGTTATCAAAGGCTTCCAACTGCTGAGCAATGGAGCCGAACGAATTGAGGGCTGTTATTGTTGTTGTTGTTGTGGTGCGTTCGCCGTGACAGCAAAAGCCTCTCAGACAAGCTCCCCCTGCTTCTCTTTGTCTCTCTCTCTCCGTCTCTCTTTTCCTGCTTCGCTCTCTGTGCCTCCTTGTGCGAGGCAATTGGAGAATTTGTTCGTATTTAAGTGGATCCCGCTCCTGTCTCCGCCCCCCCGAGGACTCGGCCGTCTCCTCGGGGGTCTTTAACACATTTCCAGTCATCATCCTTTTGGTTTCCGTTACGTTGTTGTAGTCATTGTTGTTGCAATTTCGTTGAGCAAATTTACCGAGAACTCGAGTGCTTCCTGTTGTCGCCATCGCCAGCCGACCGACGACCGACCGACGACCGCCGACAACGCTGGGCACCAGCGACCCCTCCTTCGACAGCGGGTCCTTAACCCTCGGACGGCCATCCTTGTCATTGCACTTTCCTCCTCCCTGAGCCCCAGTCGCCGTCGTCACGTCTTTGTTGTTGTCGTCCCTGCTGCTACTGCTGCAGAATCTTCCGCATTGCATGAATGCGAATTCTAGGTCCTGACGTCCTCGTCCACTCGCCTAGACAAAGGACGACGACGTCACCAGGCCCGGCAGGGGAGTCCAGGGCAGAGCGGGTAGGGCGAGGTCGAGGGCCAGGGGTTCGAGGACGCGTGCAAACATTTGCTTAAACTGTGTTGAGGTTAAGTTCCTGGTTTTTGCTGCCGGTGTTTTTGTTGCATCTGTTATTTTCGTAGCTTTCATACGTTTTTTTGGTCTCGTTATTTTTGCAGCTATCCTGCAATTTTGTTGCTTTAAGAACCGTATTCAGCCTCCATTTATTTTTGCTATTTTTTGGTTTTAATGATTATTTTTTCTTAATTTTTTTTAAATAATATATATTTTGCGTTTTTCGCTTTTATTTTTTTTCTGAATTTTATTTGTTGGGTTTCATATGGTTGCTTCATTTTGATTAACATTTTGTTTTTTCCACACTTTATTTTTGATGCCTTCACAGAATTAAATTCCAGCTTTAATTAATTTTTGTGCTTTTAATTACTTTTGTTGCTTTTATTATTTTACATTTGTATTTCTCCTGTTCCGGCGATTTTTCACTTATCCGCACTCTCTCTTTCTCTTCCCACCCCTCTCTTCTACTTTTCGTCCGCAGCCCCTGGTCACGTGACTTCTGCGGTGACTCTGACCGGCTTCCGCAGGGCCAGGTCAGCTTCTGCGGCCCAGGCGGAGGTGACGGGAAGAAGGGAAGGAAGGAGAGCAGGAGGAGGCGACGCAGGGCGATCAGCCGCGGATGTGGAGGAAAACCATGTGGTTTCCCGGAACAGCAGGAATCTTCATGAACTGCATCGATCGCCGCTGGGGGGCGCACTCGGGGCATTCGGGCACCCTTCGAGTGCTCCCCGTTTCACGGGGCTCCTGGGCTGACTCCAGGGCCTCGCACTCGGTGTTGGACTCGGAATGATTTGGAATGGAAGACGAAAATCCATTTACGGTAATTACATTTTCGGCCCTAATTGCTGGCTAAATTGATTGGAAACCGGCGAGCGGCAAGCGAGAGAAATTGATGGTCGCTGGATGAGGGAAAGCGGGAGAAAGAGAGGGTGAGATTAAGAGAGAAAGAGATAGAGAAGGCATGTGCATCGAATGGAATTTCTTTTGTTTTCAATTTGATAAGCACTTTAGCAAACACAGGCGCAGAAAGACGTGAATGAAAGGGTGCCAGACGCACAGTGAGAAAGAGATGGCGATGGAGAGTGAGAGAGAGAGAGAGAGAGCGAGAATGTGGATCAGAGAGCAAGAGGGGGTGAAATGGAGGAGGAAATGCGAGCAAATCTAGAGAAATAATTTATTTTGCGTGTTTGTGTCAATGGCGCGTATTTTCGAAACAAGCTGAAATGCGCATAAAAGAGAGGGAGGGAGAGGGAATGTGTAGGAGCGAGATAAAGAGAGAGGGACTGAGAGAGAATGAGAGAGAATGCGTGAGAGAGAGCGAGCGAGACGATGCAGAGAGCTTTCCGTTTGAATGCATCGTCAATTCAGGAAATTTTCGTCAACTCGTCCGTCAGGCGGCCGCCCAACCCACACAACCGCACGCACGCCGGACCGGATGCGGTGTCCAGGGGAATGCGTGTGAGTGCCTGTGTGTCTGTGTGTGTGTGTGGGTGCGATGGTGGTTGTTTAGAAATGCCAGCCATTGTTCCAAATGCAATGCACAACAAATGGGGCATCGCTTCCAACATCAGCAGCAGCAGCCACGCAGGCGAGCGAGCGGAAGACGAGAGAGGGATACAGGGAGAGGGAGGGAGGGAGAGAGAGAGCGAAAGGGAGACGTCGATATTAATTTTGTCTGTACTGCGTGGCGCTGCGCAGTCAGCGAGCGAACACATTCAAAGGCACTCGAGTGCAAATAACTTCCCGATAATCACTTCATTTGTCGAACATCCTTCAAGCGAAGATCCCTTAGTTTCCCCCACCTCCTCCTCCGCCACCTTCTCCGCCTCGTGCATGTCTTTATTACCGTTGTCTGTTTCCCTCTAGTGTGTGTGTGTGTGCGCTGACGTGCATCCTTGTGTCGTCCTCGAGTGTCTGCGTTCATAAATCAAGGCGTTTAACATTCGTCCTTCGCCAAAATCGTCTTAAAATTTTGAAGGGAAAATTGCTCGAGGACGGAGTTTAGACAAATGCAACAAACACTGGCGAGAACAACAAACAATAAACGACAACAACAACAACAACAACTACAAACGGTAACGACTCGTGCAGCCAGAACAACTACAATTACAAAGTTAAGTACTCGTTTAAGTTCCTCTCGTCTTCAGTTGACTGGCTCTAGTTTCTCTTTTTTTTTCATAAGAAGACAAAGTCAAAGAGTGTGAAAAAGGGGAATAGAGAGATGGTAGAGACGGAAGAACGAGAGCGATATACATTAAGTAAGAGCGGGGAATCCGGAAGCCAACGATTGTTTCGTCCACAACCGCAAATTAAAGCACGACCAAGCGGAGTCAAGACGTTGGAGTGGGAGGAGAGGAGAGGAGAGCAAGAGAGTGAGAGAGAACCACACACACACTCTCTCTCCCTCACTCGCCCTGACTCGCCCAGATGGATGACAAGATCTTCATTACATTTGTTAGAGCAAATAAACGAATTGGTTTTCCATAAAATTATTTGCAGGCTCCCGATCCCGGTCCGACCCCGACTCCGACCCATCCACAGACGCCAGCTGGGCTTGTATTTGTTTATGCATGTGTGTGCGTTCGCAATTTGTCAACGGTCGTGGTTGGTTCGCTCCGCCCACCCAAACCCAAGACCACCAAAGAGCGGAGAAGGACAAAAGGAAGCCGAACCAGAATCAACCAAATCAGAGGCCACAACGAATGCCGAAACCCGAACGCACACACACACTTGGGTGTAGTGTAGTGTGGACTCTCGCCCATACCCATGCACTACATGCCATTGTGTCGGTGTGTGCGCACAAACACACTCGCACAATGACGTGGCCGCAGACGAGGAGAAGGCGAAGGCGAAGGCGAAGAAGAGCCAGAGACAAACACTCGACGATGAGGAAAACATGCAGCAATCGTCACTTGAATCTAGTTCTCGTTCTTGTTCGTGGTCTGGTCTCGTGCTGTTGCTTTGATATTGTTGAATTTATTGTTGTAGCAATTGTTGTTGTAGCCATTGTTGTTGCTGTCCCGGCTGCCAACATCGTCTAGGTCCGGGCGCCGTTGTTGTTGTTATTGTATTCGTAAAATGTAAACCTTTCAAGTTTCGAGTGATGCAAAGTGTGTGTTCGTTTTGATCAGCGTGCTTGCTTATTTGCCAAACACTCACACATTCCCTCACACACACGAGCACACTCCTACCCTCACGCACACACATCTCGACGCCCTCCCTGGCAGACAACGACGACAACACTCTCGGGCCAAATGGGGAAATGTTGTTGATTTTTCGCCAATAAATTCGGGATTCTCTTTTTCCTTTGCCACACGCCATTCATTCACCTCTGTCTTGGCGGGCGCGCGTGTGTGTGTGCGGCCAGATAAGTGCCCGAAGTTTAAACATCTACCTATTTGCAGTGGAAAATTATTTACAGAGAAATAGTTGTCCACTTCCTTCGATGTTTGCGAGAGATTTCAATGTAAATGAAATAAAAATCACGTATACGCCACCGACAAGCGAAGAAATCGATGTTCATTTGAAAATAAAAATTACTTCATTTCGGCGAAAAGCTTGAAATTCGTAAATAAAATATTAAAATAAATTTATATTCCTATGAATTCGATTTATTTCGATTTCTTTACTCTCCAGTATCAAAACCAAGTCATCAAAGACGTTAAACAACATAATTTTAATTTTCCCCAATGTTTTCGAAACTAGATACCGACTTCTCTCGATGCAATTAATGTGCACAAAATTCAGTTCGACTCACCTGAGGTTCTATTTGAGCCATTTCGTTGCACTGGGTCCCTAATGAAGTGTCCGACGTCCTTCGCGCTGGGCAACAGAGCCCGCCCCAGTCGCCGACTGCCGTGTCCTGGTCGCCTGGACCGTCCTGAACCTGCTTCCGATTCGATTCACAATTAGATGCGAAAACACGATTCCTTCCTCTTCCCTCTCTCTCTCTCTCTCTGTTTCTCTCGCGATATTCCTCTTGTTCTGCCTGCCTTTGTGTTGATGTTGTTGTTGTTGTTGCTGCTGCTGCTTCGACTGCTGCTGTTGATCTTTTGTTTCCTCTCTCTGTCTCACTCTTTCAGTTGCGCCCTGCTAGAAAATATTCATGTTCGCATAGCGAGAGTCTTCAGTCGCTCAGATGTCGCTGCTCACGTCGCTGCTGCAATGAGAACAAAGGAGGGAGAGCGCCGTGAGAAGGAGATAAAAGATGTGGCCCGGTCTCGGTGCCGGTCCAAGTCCCAGCCTCAGCTGGTGGAAAGTTCAATGTTTAATGGGAAAACAATGGAAATTGAATTTTCTATTCATGAGGCTCGGCCCCCCCACTAATTCAAGCTCCCCAGCCCCATCGTCTCGCCATCCAAATGGCCAATGGCTCGGAACTCGATGGCAAGCACTCGAAGCGGCGACGGGTGGGGGACCTCGACGTCGACCGTGGCCGGAGGAGGCCGGGCGGGGTGACGGGACGTGAGTTTAATGCAATTGTCGGAACGCCTAAAACAATGCTATGCCATGGGGATCAGGGGTCATGGGAAGCGACAGACGCCCGCCCACCCCCTGGATTCGGGAAAAATCGACCCACGATCCACATTTAATTGACTCCGATTCGTGACGTCCCCAGTGAGCCGAGCAGCGGACGAAAGAGGGGAGGGAGCAGCATGGGTGAGGGCAGGGCAGGGATTTAATCAAAATTCCGGTCTCCGCCGGAAGATTAAACATACAGCCCAGAACAGGGCATTACAACGGTGGACGAAGGGCGAGCAGGGAGGCCGAGCGCGGAGAACGAGGATGGTGGACTAGGTATAGTACAGAGGACGAGTGCGGAGAACGAGGACCTTCGGTGGTCGGTCCTCGCCATCGATTGCCTGATTCTCTCCTCCCTCTCATCTCTTCTCGCCTCTTGGCTCTGATTCGCTGCCTTCACCGCCCTTGGCCACGTGCACCGATTCGATTCTCATTTAAAAATCAAATGCAATTTCCACAACAATGCCTGGCCGACTTAGTTGCCTGGGCGGCCCACGATAGCGGCCAACCGCCAACGCCCTCTCTCACTCTCACTCTCCCTCTCCCACACCTCTCTTTTCCCCCACCCCATCCATCCTGCTAATTCCACTTCACCACAAGGGCTCCCAGGGGCCCGCCCCCTTCGATCCGCAGTCGTCGCAGTCGCCGTCGCCGTCACCGTGAGGAAAACAGGTTTAAGTTTAAATTAGAATCCGTCGACCGAGGGGGTTGGGGGTTGGGGTGAGAGGTTGAGGTGAGTCTGATTGGCGGGTTCTGGCACTCGCGTTCCAGCGAGGAGTATGGGGGAGTCGATTGGTCGAGGCGGAGCTCGGTGACGTGAAGTCCATGTGAGCCGTTGGTTGCCAGAGAAACAATCACAGTAACAACAGGAAGAGCGAGAGCGAGACCAATAACAACGACAACAAAGTCGGCAGCAGCAAACACAAGAGCAACAATAACAAAGGGGACAACAACAATTTTCCTCATTGGTGCTACTGGAAACACACAGAGAAGCAAAGGGGACAAGGTTTGAACTGGAGAAGAGAAAGCGATGGAAGCCAAGGGTCGAAATGGAAGCGAAATGAGACGAAAAGGAAACGGATCTCATTTCTCGGGGCACCGCCTTCATCGCCTTCATTAACACCGAGGAGGCGGGATGCAGGGAAGATGCAGAAACAGGGCCAAGATCGACAGGAGGAGCAGCAACGACAACGACAACGACAACAACAGCACAGTAATGGTAACGACATCAAAAATGACAACAACAACACCACAGTGGCCATAACTACAACAACAGTGAGTATAACAACAACAATAATAACCATGACAACAACAAATATTACCAACAACAATGGTAAGACCACCAACGATGGTAATAACAGCAAAAATGATAACCGCAAAAATAACAACAACTTCAACCGCCAACTACAACCGGAAGGCAATAAAATGAGAAACGGGGCCAATGGCTCCAGTCGGAGGAGGAGAAGGAGGTATGGGGTGAGTGGGGGGGAGGGGGCGTGACGTATCCTTGAGGCCTCTTGCAGACCACCATCGGAGACCGAGGGAGCAACAAAGAAACACAGCGTTGGCCTGCAGTGGGAACAACAAGAACAAGAAGGATAATAAGAACAACAAGAAGGACAGGAAGAACAACAAGAACAAGAAGACGACAACAACAACGCCAATAACAACTCTTCGTTGCCGTTGATCTCTCGTAAACCGTTCGACGAGTGAGATGTGAACTTTACAAGCTCATTCAACCGAAATTAGTTGTTGTACGAGAGCAGCACCAACTGCGAAACAACCAGGGAGAACAACAAGAACAGCCGAGAGATGGGTAAACAACAACAACCGGGGAGAACAGCAACAACAAACCAGAACAGAACAACAACAAAAACAAGAGCAACCACGAGGAACAGCAATGAGAAACAATGGCAGGACCAGAAACCACGACAACAACAACAACAACGATCAGAAGCCGCCGAATTGTCATGGAAGACGAACGATGTTTGGCAACCACGACCGGGAGAGAGCGAAGAGAATAAATAGATCTCGGCGAAAGGGGGCGGCGAGGGGCGTGGTCGGTCAGTGCATTAAAAGATAGCGTCCGACCGCGAGCATGAATTTTGCATCGAGTCAAATGTTGTTGGGATCCAAACGTTGCTGTTGTTGTTGGTCGCTAGTTGTTTTTGTCGGCAGGTCCGATGAATCCATCCATCCATCCATCGACCGAGCTCGCAAATGAGAATCAACCACGGTTACGACCCACGAGCCAAACGAGCCGGCGACGAGACCGATGAGGAGGGCAAATCAGGACTCCGAAGGGGGTGGGGCAGGGGCGGCGCCTGGGGCAGGACGAGGCAATCATCTGAATCGAAAGGCATCGCAATGGCGAAAGAATGGAGAACAATGGAGAGTAAGAGAGAAAGAGAGAGAGTGGAGAAAGCGAAGTCCGGAACCAGCCTGGACACAATTGAAGAACAAACGGGCCATGTACAGGGCAGCAGAGAGAGACAGATGGACGGACGGACGGCCTGACAAATCGACAGACCGAGCGACAGACAGACAGTTGGGCCGCTTGATAGACAGGACGAGGTCCGCTGTCCTGCCCGCTGCTGTCCGCATTCGGAATGCAATGAAACTGCAATGATTCCAGCGAAGGATCCCCAGCTCACGTCTCAACAGGATTCGGCTCGACCTGCCAAGAGGCTGGCCTGAACCTCCTGCCTGTCAGCAAACAGAGCAGAGGTCGTTTCACATACATACACACACACACACACATACACACAAAGCGACAGATATGCACAGAGCCCACCGACATAGAGACCGATAGACGGACAATCAAAGCAGCTGCATTCCGCTCACAGGCAGCGAACTCAATCGCCAGCTCATTGGGATTTTGGGATTTATTCTGCGATGGCGCAGGCGACGAGGACGGACTTCGACAGTGAGGGGAGCCGCTGCCGGTCGAGTGGGGCGCCGGGAGCCGGGGCGAAGAGAGGGTGGAGCTGGAAACGAAGCGAGGCGAAGTCTCGAGTCGTCCCATCCCAACCACCGCCGGGCCGTCCTGGCAGCGGCTCCTCGTGGCAGTTAATAACGAAAGCATCCTTCGCCCTCTCCCCCTCTCTCTCTCGTTCCCCTCCCTCCCCTATCGCTGTCCACTCCCTGCGGCGCCGTGAGCTCGTCGATGACCCTCGAGCTCCGAACATTATGCTCTTCGTCGAGAGCTGCGACTGGGACTGGGGCTGGGGCTGGGGCCGGGTGTCGACGGTCGGCGGCCGTGGACGGTGGGGTCGAAGGCCAGCCAGGAAGCGCGCCAATTTTTGCAAGGGCTGCGAGGGAGTCGCCCCCTCTCGCTCGCACCCCCTGCATGCGCTTTGCATATTTAATGCCTGAGAAAGTGTGCACAGGACGTGACGAGGCTCCGCAGTCGATGTCGGAGTCGGTGCCGGAGTCAGAGTCGAAATCGTCGGAGTGAGCAGAGCAGCAGGCATTTGCATAGGCGGCGAGGGACGGGCAGAGGAAGGCGCTGAAGCTGCCGTCGGTCCTGAGCCGCGAGGGCGAAACTCGCTGGCCTGGACCTTGCTGTAGAAGTCATTGGGATGCAGTTAAAAAAAAATCTCCACAAATGTTGTTTTAAAGTCTGCTTCGGTATTGGTTCGTCCGGTCCGCGACCGCCAGACCCCACCATCCTCGTCCTATTCCCGGTGTGTCTGTGCTTTGAAAGACGGAAGCGAACAAGGAGTCCAACGTGCGAACCACGGTAGGAGCGAGTTCGGACTGCGTTGGAGAAGAGTGACTGAGCCGGAGAATTTTCTGACCGCAGCTCGCGGTTTGAGGATTCGAAAACCGAGAAAAAATTCCATCGGCCTGCACTTGAAGTCCCGATAAGAAGAGATGCCTTCGAGGCGATTCCAACCGATCGAGAAGGAATCCAATCGGAACGTCGGAATCCACCTGGAATCGTGGGAGAAAAATGAGTGTGGGAAGGAGAGGGAAGGAGGCTTCGGTCCGGCAACCGCCAAGCGACCTAACTCGAAATCCTCAACAAAAACAGTGAAAGAACTGCAGGAGCAACTGGTTCGAGGGAGAGGAGGAAGGAAGGAACAGAAAAGTTCGCCACCCATTTGAGGTGGCGAAGGAGAGAGGGCGGCAGGGTAGGGCCGCCAGTCCTCGCTCTCACGCCCCCAGGACCACGGCCATGTCGAAGTCCACGTCTGTCGCCGTGTCCACGGTAATAAAGTGCACAATGTTTGCACAAGGCTTCGTGGTGTTAATGCAGCCGACGTCATGGAAGCCAACAGCGGCTGCGACGGCATCAGCAGCAGCAGCAAAAACAACAGCGACGACCGCAGCCAATGCGGACGAAAGGACTCCAAGGACTCAACTCGTCTCGCCCGCCCCAACCCACAGTCGGGCTGAGCGGGGCGGGCGAAACTTTGACATTTGCCATTCAAGGCTCGCGGGGAAACTGGGGATTGCTTTATGTTCTTCGCTCGAAGGATAACGGGGGGGGGGGGGAGAGGGTGGGAGAAGAGACGAGCGATAAAGTGGGGTGGAAGAAGAGCGGTCGAGGAGTGGACTGAGACGGAGTGCGAGCGGGAGCGAGGGAGAATGGGAAGGACTGAGGGAGCGAGGCGAAGAGGCAGAGGAGGGCAGATCGTGAGAGCTTTGGGGCCTTGGCAGTGCATCGTGTGTGGCCAGGAGCGAGTGGCCGCAACGAGGAAAAGCCACAAAGAACCATCGGTTGACTTCGCTCCCTCTCTTTCTGCCTCCCTCCACCCCACTGTCGCCTCCCTTCGTCTAGTGAAGCGTGGAGAGAATTTTGAATAATTTTTAATTTCAAACATTTATGCGAAAAACTTATTGCTCCTCTCTTTTCGGCACTGCCCCTCGCTCCCTCTCCCTTCCCGAGTACCGAGGACCAGATCGAGTGAGAAAGTGTGAATTCTGGGTCCGAGGCGATCCGCACAGTAGCAACTACAACCACAACCACAACAACAACAATAACAAGAACAAGGGGAACTGAAAGTCAACGACTACAAATGGAGGAACAACTATGGGAGCCACTGTCTGAATGTGTGTGAGTCTGAGTCGGTCTGTGTGAGGACGTGGGTGAAAGAGAGAGAGGGAGAGCGAGAAGGACCGCAGTTGCTGATGGGGAAAAGTTCCCTTTAAATGGCCAAATAATTACTCACTTTGTTCAATTTACGCCGCCGTCGTCGACGACGTCGTCGTGGGTTTCGCTTTCGGTTGGGTTCGGTTCGGAGTGAAAATTAATTTTTAAGTGTTGAAAGTTTGTGCTTCGCGCAGTTATGAATAAATGCATGAGGACGGCGAGTACGAGGAGGAGGAAGAGGAGGAGGAAGAGGAGGAGAACAGGAGCTTCCTCTCCCTCTATTCTTATCGCTCTGCATCTCGCACTCGACTCCATTTCTTCCCACTTCCTTTCTCAGGCCACTTTTTCTCTTTGCACTCAATATTTTCCACTCTCTTTCACCCTTTCCACCACCCTCTTGACCACCCTTTTCGCCACCCGCTATACCAATCTTTTCCCTCTCCTTCGCCCAAGTCTGTCTCTTCGCCTCCCCCTCCTGCTCTGTCTCCCGCAGTCGCTCACACGTCTTTTTTTCTCCTCGCGCCTCGACGTGTTTATTGCTTCGAGCGGAAGTTCGTACGAGTGTGGTGAATTTATTGCTTGTTTGTGGTGGGTTGTCGGTCTGGCCTGGTGAGTTTCATGAATTGGACCCAGTCCTCGACCAGGCCAGAACCGACCCAACCCCATCCGACTCCCCTCGACGCCAATCGTAGAGCGGCCGGCATGAATAAATGATGAATGCATCTAATTTGGTTTCAAATTATTTGTCAGGACGTCGGAGCCGTTGCTCGTTGCTCATGGCTCGTTGCCGGTGGCTCGTGGCTCGTGGCTCGTTGCGGCCAAAACAGTGGACGATGACGTAAACAATATCGTCCTAGTTGCCCAGAGGCGGCCGGCAGCAGCCGGAGGAGGTCCTAAGAAAGGGCCGAGGTAGGGGCGGGCAGAGCGTGTCGACATGTCGAAGAATGTTAATTAACCGGATTCTACAATTCTTGAGTAAAGTGAAAAATTTCCAAGGAAAGCATTCACGACAGAGACTGAGGTCCATGAATGGAATGGAATCTCATGCCTGGGGAATAAAACAATCGCAGTCAGATAATAGAAATTCTCACAATGCCAACAAGGCAGAGAAAATAATTCCCAAATAGGGCTTAATTTTATTACTATACTTTAATTACTTCTAGAAGATGGCAAAGTGCGGGAAATCTCTTGAAATCTCCTTAACTGCAGCCACTGTCTCATTCCAATTGAACCCGAAGCAGATGCTGAGGATGAAAAGATGTTGAAACAAATAGATGTTGGGACAAATTAGAAATTTATGTAACAAATTGCCATGGCAGAGAAATTCCAATTGGACAAGAGAAGTTATTCACGAGAATTCATTTAATTGGGCAAAACTTCCTTCGAGCCGGTTTTATGGATTGGTTTTTTAATTTATTTTTGTTCCCTGGCTCGTAAATGAGAAATATTCGTAATAAAAATAAATTTAATTTATATGGAAATTTCATGAAAATATGCAAATGCTCCGAGAATCATAACAACAATGGCAATAACTATAACATCAACAATATTATTATCAACAACGGACGGAACAAGAACACCTACAACAACAACATAGACGACAGGAACATCGGCAAGACCAGGATGAACAGAAGACAAACAAAACTGTTTGCATTCCATGCGATGACATTTGAGTAACAAAAAGTGAGCTTAGCCCGCACATCCTGCGGAGGATTAATATTAATACTTCAATCTAGCAATTTTGCGAAAATGCATTTTCATTCACATAAACAACTACGCGCACACCCACACCCAGCGGGAGGAAGGGAGAGAGAGAGAGCGATATAGGCGGGCGCATCCTGCGAGCTCGCCACAAGCTGCACCGAGCCCTCGTCCTACTCGAGTGCTCGCATCGCCCTGCGAGAGAGCGAGAGCGAGAGCGAGAGCGAGAGGGCGTCGCATCGACCGAGGCTGCCGACATGTGGGTGTGCGTGATGTGGTGTCCCTGGCAGTGCCTGTGTGTGCGTGTCTGTACGTGTCTGTGTCCGTGCCGTGTCCATGTACGTGTGCATGCTCTCCACACTGTTTGTTTTAATCGAGCTTAAGTGTCCGTGTTTATCATCGCACAAAGTCAGCAGTCGACGTCATCGGGAAGTCTCGTATCATGCACATCATTAGCTCGGAGCGGTTGCGATTCCAACGCTCATCGCCATCGGCTCAACCATCCTCCCTCCCTTACTCCCTTCCACCGTTGCACAATCTGCCCCACAGCTCCATCGATAACGGCTTCACAGCCTCAACATGGCTCCACAAGGATTTTCTCCCGCCTGCCCCGGATCCATCCCGGATCCGACCCGACCAACGCCACTCGACCCGACTCGTCGGACTCCGGAGCTGCGATTGAGTGGCTGCCGATTACAGCGGACGGACAGCTTGTGGACGGCGTCTTTCCTCGGTCATTATCACGAAACTGGATTTCGGTTTCTGACCCCGCTCCCCAATTATTTCCATGACGGCATGAAGTCGAGCCGAAGTGGACGCAACTTGGAAGCCTTCAGAGGCATTTGAAGTTCTGGAGTCTTCTTCTATCCCGGTGTGGAGGGGTTTCCTTGATAAATAGCGGCGATTACTTAAAATACCTAATGGAAATCCTCAGCTTGAAATCCTCCCCCCCAAACCTTTCCCAGCCTCCCCTCGAGAAGCTTTCGAAGCCCGGAGCCGGCTTCCGGTTACTCCTGACTGTCCACCGGTGGGTTTCCGGTTCCTGCTACATGTGTCGACATGGAGTCGCCGTCAGTGTGGGCTGTGTGTGTGTTTGGCTTGCAGTTTCGACTCGACTTCCCGCAAAGAAGACCATGCGAAGCCACGGCTTGCAGATGGACGACTTGTTGGCACGCCATTAGACATGGCTCGAGGAGGTCTCAGGGTGAGGAAGGCAGAGATAAAGGGGAGGAAAAGAGGGGAGAATCTCTTTCTGAGAGATTGTATAGAAGCACCTCGCATCACCTTGGCTGGGCAAAATATCGAAAACTACTTTGCGAAAGGCCGACTAATTGAAGGCAATCAAATTGTTGTCAGTTGGCGTTCGGGTCGAGATTTTATCGGGCGCTCGATGCCAATCGCAGGGCGGAGATAAAACGAAACCCATGTTTTGTCTCGTCTTCTTCTCCCTGCTGGCAGCCTTTGGCACTCTTATTTGTTTCCTCATTCCTTCGGTCCCAAGATAAGCATCCCAAAATAAAGTAACTATGGAAATGCGAGCTTTCGTACGCTTTGTTTGATTGCAACATTAGTTACTAACAGTCGCTGTTCGGGTCACGAGTCCCGCTAACGTGCCGGGATTCCTGTACTCATCATCTCTACCATCATCATCATGATCACGATCGTCGTTACAATGATAATTGCTCACTGTCAATACTGATTAAAAACGATGCAACTTCGTCGCGAATGACGAACAAGTGCTGAGGGACTGAGGACGAGTCGGGGGTCTGTGGCGAATAAATTCTGTAATAAAGCAACAAACGGCAGCCGGATTCTCAGGTGGCTTTCGAGCAAATGCTTCGGAGGGGAGCCGGAGGCGACTCCCCCTACTATAGATAAATAAATCCGTGAAATACTGGAATTTTACTGAGAAACTCCACGCCAGCAATTAAATTCCGATCGTTGCAAACGGGTTTGCGTCAATTTCAATGTCATGGCCGCACCATATGGGTGAGGCTCGTCAACTCGACCAATCGATCACTGGCATCACCTGGGCATCGACTGAGCGCCGACTGTCCATCGCAATTAAATAATAAATTGCATGTGAAAGTAAATCGATTTGCATGCAATGAACTTCAAAAACTTGTCGATTCACGGTTGAAGATGAGAGGCATAGAGAGTAAGCTTGAAAGAGCGACGGAGGGAGAGCCAGAGAGAGTGCAAGAGAGAGAGAGAGAGAGGGAGAAAGAGTGGGAGAAGAATACCCAACAATAGCTAGCAACCAAATCTATATTTATTGCTGTTCTCGCGACTTTTTCAAGGGAAATGCAAATGAGAAACAAGTCGAGTTGTCTGGAAAAAACGTAAACATAGGCTGGCATTTAATATTCGTAATTAAAACTTGAGACATGCACACGAAAAATCAAAAAAAGAGAACATTAAAAAAAAAATTATATATTAAAAAACCCCTGAATGATCGGCATGAATGGTTCTTATGTTACACTTGATCTGGCAATCACTTCAGCAGCGAGTACAGATTGGCAATTGGATAACAGACTGATGTAAGACAGAAATCCGATGGTTTCGGTTGAATGGGTCGCGGAAACCACTCCATATGGAGAAATTTCCAACGATCCGACGAAGGCATGGCCAAAGGGTCAACGCTCCACATGTGATCGTGGATTGGAGCATGAGGGGGAGATCGGTGAAGACAACCAGGTATGGGTTTAAGGAGAAAAACTCGTAATCTTAATTGGTCTCTGTGTTAGGAAGTCAGTGAGTCGGTGGCAGAGAAAACTCCCGGCAGTCCTGATCGTGATTTGGTCCGGTGGATGGCGCAGGGATCACGTGAGCCATTAAGGCGCCATCCCTGCCAGGGCACGTTTCGTCAGAAATGACAATCACCTGTTCCCACTTCACTTCCACCTTCACTCACTTCGCTTTCACCCTCTTCACTTCGGCACTTTTTCAATTCAAATGTGTCTTTTTTTTATCTGTCACTCGCGATCGTAAAACCTGTGATATACACCTCAGATAACTCCCAATTAAAACCACGTTATTCGTAATCTACGCCACTGGAGTTGGCGATTTGAGGTATCAAAGTTGGGGCTTTCGGGGGCGTCGCGCACGAGACCTCGATGACGTTTGATCGCGTTGAACGATCGCGAAAGACTGACGGGCCACGAGCGGCGAAATGCAAAACAAACCGTCGGGTTTGTCAGCCGAAACCGGTTCAGTCCGTGACCAACAACAACAACAGCAACAAGAAACAGTATTAATCAAAATAAAGCAGGAATAAGAAAACAATAACAGCAACGCATGCAGCAACAACCTGTTGTTTCACTGTTGTTGCCTCGCGTTCAGCCGCTTTCAATGATTGAACGAAGATTATCAGCGGGAGAGAAAGCGGCGAGTAAAGAGAGCAAGTGACAGAGGGAGAGGGCGAGAGCGGGAGAGTAATGGGTGAGGAATTGACGGAGAGAGAGAGAGAGAAATGGGAAAGCTTTGTGAAGAATCTGCTTGCAAAGGAACCGTGGAGACGGGGAAAACAAGCTTGAATTTTAATCAAAATACTTAACAGTTCGTTCTCTCTAAATAGTTCTCCACATTTCTCTCGATCTCGACAGTTCACTCTCTATCTACTACGCTCATACCACGAGCGAATTGATATTGAATTCTCATGGCATTAAACATTTCATTGTTCTTTCTGTCTGCCTACAGCTGTCTGCATACACAGCTGTACACATAAATCGAGAAATTCGTCTTTGAAAAATGTCGCACGTCAGGTGGTGTAATTAGGGAGACTGGATTGAAGTTGAACAAAAAATATTGCTTGAAAACAGAGTTGGTTTTACTTCGGAGCTGGTGCGTTGAATGAAATGCTGCGATCTAAATCGATCATTTGGCAGTTGGCCGTGACGTTGACCCAGCAGGGTGGAGCAAGGAACCCGAGACCGAGTCCGTGCCCGACTTGTGGCAATAAAATTATATATAGCATCTGCCGAAGTCTGACGAAATCCCCAACCGGTATCGAGACCTCCAACCAAAGGGTGTTTTTATGAGCCGCATTCAGGGAGCGGCATCCAGTCTGATCGGGATTAAGATGGGAGCGGAAGAGGGTTTCGTAAATTTATAGTAATTGAATCAAAATAATAAAATATTAAATTGATGGCATTATATTCGAGATGTCCAGATGGAATTTACGCACACATGAGTTGATTTTTAACATTCTTGAAATCGGGAATCTTCACATAAACCCATGTTAAATCAAAGCTCAAGAGATCAACCCCACTTGATCTACGTATAATAAACTCGCTTCCTCCACCTCTGGATTTTCTCAGATCATAACATTTTTAGAAGCCAGGAATTAAAATCTAATTTTTTCCTTTCACCTAATGAGCAATTTACTAACTAGTGGAAGAGCTATCGATTAATCAGAGAAAATTAAAATTAACTTAACAAAATAAGATGTTGGAAATTAATGAGGTGGAAGCAAACGGTGGGAATTCAGCTGTTGCTGTTGCTGATGATGTGGTTGTTGTTGATTTTGTTATTTTTTCATCCTGACGATGATGAAGCGGATTTTGTTGTTGTTGTTGCTGCTGTTGTAATTTGTGAAATTAACTTAAAAACTCATTATCCTATCCCAGGGCTCACACAGGCGCGCCGCAGCTCAATCCAATCAACCCAGAGCGTTCCAGTCCCCACGCCCCACCCCCCGGACCGCCGCCCACCCTGCCACGCCCCACGCCCTTCGTCCCTCGCCCTGCTCCCCTGACACGCCCGCAACCCTCTGTCAAAGCAATAAACACACGTGCGACCCGCGTGAAGCGAGAGCGCGAGGTCTGACGAAAGCTTTGAGGAAAATTATGTCCATGACCCACACACACACGTTTACAACTTTATGAAAAACACACCAACGCACACAGACCCAAGCTCACAACTTCATAAGCGAACAGAGCGAGAGTCTTGGACACACACACACACACACAGTGAGCGCCAAAAGCGCCGGCGGCGAAGTAATCGTAAAACATTTTTGCATATTGTGTGTGTTTTCAACGCCATTACGATTTTGCACCGTGTGTGTCGGTGTGTGTGTGGGTCGGTCTCGGCTCTGTGTGTGTTGGTGTCGGTGTTGATGTTGATGTTAGCGTCGCCGTTGATGTCGGCGTCTCTCTCTCTCTGTGGGTGTGTGTGTGTGTGCGAGGGCGAGAGCGAGCGAGTGTTTGTTGGCGCAATTATTTATGGCGTTCATTTATTTAGCAAGGACGACAAGACGCCGACGAGAGAAGTGGAAGAGAGAGAGAGGGAGGGAGCGAGAGAGGCGAGGGAGGGGGCTCAGCGGAAGCGGAAGCAGCAGGCGCTCCTGAGGCCAACGATACAAAAGGCCCTGCCCGAGACGCGCCTCGGAGACGGAGAGGGCGGCAGGAGATGACGATGAAGATGGCGATGGCGATGGCTATGGCGAAGGCGATGGAGAAACGGGGGTTGGCAGGACATGAGCGGAATACGAGGAGAGCGAAAAGATGCCGAGATGCCGAGAAGACAATAGCAAAGAAGATGAGGCCGTGAGGAAGCGAACGAAAGCACACGCCTATCATTTACATGCGAGGCACAAGATGAACGTTATATCTTTCACACACACACACACACACACACACGGGCATATTCAAATAGACCCACACTCACGCACACACGCGTGGACATGGAGCGGAAGAGGAAGTGGAAGAAGAAGAAGAAGAAGAAGCCAGAGGCTCGCAACATGGCCGCATGTTGGTCTCGTAAAGTTCAACAAATTTTCTTACGACAAAGGAGTAGTGTATCACTTGCAAAAACAACAACAACAACACCAACACCAACAGCAGCAGCAGAAACAACAACAATGACAATAACAACATTGCCGACAATAACAATAACAACGACAACAACAATGGCAATGACAATGACAACAATAGTAGAAGCAACAACAGCGACGCCAGCAAACAAAAGCAATACAAACAATATCGCCACGAACAACAACAATAGCAACAGCAATACCAAAAACAACAACAACAATAATATCAAGTTGTTACAACATGTGTCACACATACCCGCGTATAATCACACAAAGGCAAACAAACACACACACACAGAGCGACAGACGGACGCAGTTTTACACGCGATTGCACACACAAAGAGCGGCGAGAGGGGGGACCAAAACGAAGAAGAAGAGGAAGAACACGACGCCACGCACAAGTGTTCAAATAATAAATAATCTCAGGCGCAGAGGCCGCCGCTGTCGGCGACGTCGTCGTCGTTGGCGTCGCTGCCTCCGACCCCGCTCCGATCGCCTCCTGTGTCTCGATGGCCTTCGCGCTGGCGTCCGTCCGTACCTCCTTCCTGTTGCCGCCCTCTCTGCACAGTCGTTCGACCGTCTGCCTGCTCTCGGCCCGATCCTCTCCAGCGCTCGCGGCCCGGCCTTCGGAAACCTTCGGAAACTTTGCGCATTTTCCGCACACAAAACTTGTAATTTTCTCTCGGGCCCCTGCCCCGCTCCCCTCCCTTTCTTCCCCTCGGCGACCCTCCGCGCCCCCACCCCTCCCTGGCTCCGGGAACGCCTGGCGAGAAGCCCCATAACTCATCGCAATGGCCGCCAGTCGCCATCGCGGCTAAAATTGAAAAACTTTGGAAACTTAAAAAAAACACCACAAGAAGCCCAGAGAAATGAAAAGCCACACTAAGCTAAGTACCAATAAAATGAAACAATTGATAAATAAACCAAATTGTAAAAAATACGAAATTAAATAAGAGAACAATTATATAATCACTAAAAATTACATAACCAAAAACGCTTAGAACGAAACTGTAAATTGTTACGAAATAGGGCCAGAGCTAAAGTGAGAAGAATTAAATTTTTATTATGAAAATATTGTTGAATTATTTTATTTGCAGAATTCCAGATTAAAATTGAATTGAACGGGGTCAAGAAAACAACAAAAAACAAAATCACCTTAGCATCATTAATTATTGTAAATGTATTGAAATAACAATAAAACTGTACCCAAATGGATTCAAATGAATTTACCAAATGCATATTAAGAAATGAAATGAAGCATATTAAAATTAACTAATACAACAAAGCAAATTTAAAATGACAGGAATGTGTAAATATGATGATGAAAAAATAAAAATCGTTAAATTATAATGTGTAAAAATGACGATGATAAAATTTATATGCGTAAAAATACAATAAGAGAACGAGAACAAATTAATTAGACTCGATAATAATAATATTGCATTGGATGGAATTGAATTAAACGAAAAATTGCATGTGGTGAGATTCGCATGGAAACTCCCCATGGCGCGGCGACTCCACCACTCGCTCGCCCAACCCACCTCCTCCGGGCACTCGAGTGAATTCTTTCGCAATGTTTTTCACGATTTTAAATTAAAATTTCATATGAATTAACACCATCCGCACAGAACAACAGCACGACAACAACAACGGCAACAATAATGAATTTAATAATGGCAACAACAACACGCACGAACAATTTCGACGAACTCAGAAGATTTTCTGGTCACTGCATCACGTTTCCAATTACAGCTACAAGTAATGTGTTCCACACAACCCCCTCGACCACCCCCACCCCCAGCCACTCGGTTGCCTCCCACACGCCACGGGGATCTCTCGAAACACAATTCAATTAAAAACTCGAGAGTCCCGTTTTTTGTTCGATTTTATTTCAATTGGATATTTCGAAAATTAATTTAAAATTCCCATGGATTCCGTTGCATCGCATGCAATTGCGAATGGCGACAAGTGGCAACACCGTGTGGATGCAGGCCGTGGGAGGGGGAGAGAGATAGAAAGTCGAATTAAAGAGATTTTTCGGAATTCATCAAATTTCGGTGTTTTTCATTAAAATCTCACAGCTCACGATTGATTGTTTTGAGAGGTAGCGAAATCAATTTCAAGCTATATTCATCAATTCCAGCCTCTAACTGGTGTAAACCTAACTTGTAGAAAAATACATTTACACCCATCCCAAAATAGTTTCCTACTTGACTACCTTATTCTTTCCCTCTTCCCACTCACCCTCAGCCACCCTCTGCCGTCCACCATTCAATCATCGCTGAAAATTCTCATTTCTTATTCCTCGAGCCACGCCCCGCCTACAGGTTCGTAAAAACTGCAGCGAAATGGGCGGAGGCGAGGAAACGTTAAAAATTATTGACGGCGGAAGCACATAAAGAAACTTCAGCCCCAGCTCCAACCCCAGGTTCGCCAGGACCCCGCTTTAGGCTGCAGCAAACAGCAATTGCAGCCAGGCGAACAATGAAGGAGTGGGGGAGAGAGAGGGAGGGAGAAAGGGATACATTAAAATTTCCCATTCCCCGGCGGCGGAACTTCTTCAACACTGTAAATATTTCATTGCGAGGCGCGGATCCACCACAGCCACGGCCAAAGACGAGGGGGCTTCGGCACGAACTCACCACCGACCCACCAGTCACTCTAGGCACGAAGAAAGAGAGAGGGAGACAAGGAGAGGGGAGAGAGTGGTGCTGTCAATTTACGATTATAGCGGCTCGTAAAGTTAATAATAACTGAATTACGATAGGGCACGGTTCGCCAGCGCCTCTCGTTCGCCAGTTTTACGTGTTGTAAAATCAGGAAACAACAACAATATACAACAACAACCTAACCGAACCGAACCGAGCAGAACAGAACAGAACAGAACAGAACAATAGAAAAGAAATCGCCAAATATTTGGGGTGATTGTAGAATAATAACCGTAAAGTTGGGAGGGATTAAGTTATGACAAGGTCCTTCCTTCCATCGTCCATAAAACACCTTCTGGAATTATGTGTTTTCTTCGTGCTAGACTCGAGGTGAAGAAGTCGGCGGAAGTGAAAAGAAGTTCCTGGCGACGGAATAGTTTTTGCTCCACCTCGCTATTGCCTTCTCCCTCCCTACCTTCCGCCCTCCCTCGCGACATCCCCATCCCCCGCTTGCCGCCAGTTGCTTCCACAAGAACGAATTAAAACTTTGAGAAAATATGAGAACGAAAATACGAACACAAATTGTACATAAGTAGAATTGAACACACAAATAGAAGCATAAATAAATCGAACTTCTACACAAAAATAGTGGAATAAATAATACAAAGAACTACACAAAGATACAATCAGAATATCAGACATAGAATAAAAGATAAAATAAGAGAAAAAGGGAAAAAGTCCGAAAATCAAAAATTAAACCAGAACAACAGATAAGGAGGAACAAGAAAATAAAAATAAAAGAATAAAATGGTATTTGAAGGAAGTTCCAGCGGATGGAAAAATTTCGCCCAACTCTCGAAATTGTTTGTCTCCATCCGACGTCCCCCGGCCCACTCGAGCCCCACCCCTTGAGCTCGCCGGCCTCCGACACCATCCATCGTCCACCGCCTCCCGTTGTCTCCTCCTGATTTGACTTTTTCTTCCCCTCCCCTCAAACGTCCTTATTGCTCTGTCTTTATTGCTTCCTTTTTCCTTCTCTTTGAGTCGCTCGCGCTCTTCCCTCGCCTGTGTTTTAAGCTGATTTTGCTTATTATGAATTCCTCAATTCTTCTCTACCTTCTTCTTGCACTTCGTCGTTGTCGTCGTCGTCGTCTTTCGGTAAGACTTTGGCAGCTGCAATAAGTGACAACAACAAGGAATGCAGAAGAAACGAAGCAACACCACCAAATACAACAACAACAGAAATCACAACAATAAGGATTCCACTTCCGAAGTCGAATTCATTTGGTGGAAGCTAAAGTTGTATTAAATAATGCATTCAATATTGTAGTTGTAGCTTGCATTTGCCATTACGACAATTGTTGTTGTTGTTATTGTTATTGTCATTGTTGTAATCTTTGTCTTTGGTGCCATTATTACAATTGCAGCAATTGTCGCTGTCATTGTTGTTGCCGATTTATTTATCACTCTTCCGACACAGAGCGAAAAAGTTCCGTTCGGTGAAAGACGATTTTAGCCAAGTTTTCGCAATGCTCCAAGGCTCAAGTCTCTCCTTCAGTAGGTCATCAGCGACTTAAGATCGCGAAAAGTGGGACAGGTCCTGATCAAGGAGGAGCAGGGGCACTTGAAAAAGGAGAAGAACCAAGGTTGGTCCTGGGAGGACTTTTAAGGATTCCTCGATACAATCGATGTTGTGGAAAAACACTCAACAAATATTTGCTGAACCTCGAATGAATGACCTCGACCCATGGATGGAAACGTAATTAAGGAATTATTTAAATTTATATACTTTCTCCATCTGTTCTTCGTTTGTTCTCCATCTGCTCCCCATAAATTCCAAAATCTCTTTCACTCCAAGTCCAACAACGCATCCTCGATCGAATGCGATAAGAATAATCCCCGATTTTCCTCTTATCCTTGCTCGTGTTGATGCAGTTTCTACTATTGTTGTGGCCGTAAGTCTCCGTGTTGTTGCTGTGAGTGTTCGTCTTATTTTCTGTTGTCGTTGTTGTTGTACTCCTTGCTGCCGTTTCCTCCAACACAGCTTTAACTGGCATTTTCCGTCTTTTCTTCATATCATTGTTACCTTCTCGTCCTGTTGTTGCTGTTGTTGTTGTTGTTGTTGTGACGATACTTAAAGTGCTCAAAAACAACGACTGAAATGGACAATAATAGCAAAAACAACTACAACAAGATCTACAGCAACACCAACAACAACGAAAAGAGCAACAACTACGAATGACAAAGTCAAGTGACAGCACTTAAGACCTGAAGACGAAGGCATGTTCCCAGTGGGAGTGGTGAGGGCGAGGCAGGTGAAGAATGACGAAAAGAGAGAGGAGGGAGACAGGAGTGCGAGAGAGAGAGAGACAGCGAAGGTGGCTCGAGTCCAAGGCATCGAATCGGCGGACGCAAACGGACATTAGCTTCGGACTTGAAACGTCCTTTTAAAAGTGGCCCGTCTAAGAACAACAACAACAACAATACAACAACAATACCACCATCAACATCAACAGGAGAAGCAATAACAACTTCGGGCACAAGAAAAACAACCACACCAACAACAACAGCAACAACAACAACGCCAACAATGACAACCTAACGAACTCAGTCAACATTTAGATAAGAGCGAAGACGGAAAACGCAAATGCGTTAGAGCGGGACCGACGGCCGCCACCCTCCGAAATTCACCCGCCTCTCACCCTCACGCCCCCTCCTCCGTCCGTCCACGGCCTCGCCTGACGTTTTCAGGTGTTGAATCGCCGTCACCGACGCTGGCATTGTCGTTGCCCATTGTCGATGTTGTCGTTGTCGTTGTCATCGTCATCGTCGTCGCCGTCGTCGTCGTCATTGTCGCTGCCTTCGTCGACAATATCCGGATCCGGTTTTCGTTGCCGAGTCATTCCGTCTCGCTCCCGCTTTTCCGTCCTCTTTCCTTCTTGCCTTCCGATTGATCCTGTCTTTCTTTCTTTTGGTGGCGGCCTCTCAGCGATTGTTCTTGCTGTTGCTGTGAGCTCTTGTCGGTGTTGATGAATTTCGCCGGTGTTCTGTTGTTGTGGTTGTGTTCCATGTGGCTCGGTGTGGTTGTTGTTGTTGTTGTGTGTGTTGTTTTTGTTCCCTCCTTTCCTTCCTTTCGTTCCGTGGTCCCGGCCCTCGAACCCACCATTGTTTATAAATCGCTTCCGCCCGCTATAGATATCTGGGTTGTGTCTCGGTATGTCCGACATGTGAACATGTTTTTGTTTACATTGTCGTTGATGGTGATGGCGATGGCGATGATGATGATGATGGCGGCGATTTGGTGCTCTCGTGTTTTGTATCGTTTTCCACCATGTCGACGACGATCGCCATATTTCACTATTCCGTGTCTGGCCATCAACACTTAATGCTCTTCGAAACTATTCCACATGACACCCGACACCGCGACCTCCCCCCACTGTCCTTCTCACTCCTTCACACTCTCACTCCCACGTCGCACTCACTCACGTGCTGCGACTCGGTCCCTCACTTCCCACACTTGCTCTCGTATTACTGAAACTTCCACCAAGGCGAAGGATCAACTTTTCCCAGTACCCCTAACGACCTCGACCAGACGATTTCTGCTGTTGTTGTTGTAGTTGTTATTGTTTTTATTGTAGCTATATTCCCATTTATGTTCTCCTTATTAGAAGCACTTTTGTTTTACAAGTATTTTAGTGGAAACCGTACTAAGGCTTTCCGGGATCGTCGACTTTCCTCAAACACCTCAACCCCTCTCCAATCTGAGGACAATCGGGGAAACCCAGTATCGATCGGTGGCTTCACTCATGAACTTACCTTGAACTTCGCCTTCTTCCAGCCGGCTCGAGCTGGTTTCCAGTATAGAACTCCCCGGATAAACCCACTGAACTCACCTAAAAAGACAAAAGCGAGAAGATGCAAATCAATATTTTTATTAGAGAAGCAAATTTGATTGCTAAAGGAAATTATTTTTTATTACATATAGAAATGGCACGCCCCTTTTATAGGATACTAACACAGTGGGAAATGTTTAAAGGAAACGCAATAAATTATTTAAAGAACGTCGTGAAAAGATTTTCCTCCTTCAGTGGACGAAAGTCACGAGGTCTGAAAGGCAAAGGAAGTCACTCGAGCCACTTATTGTTGTTGTTGTTGGTGTTGTTGTTGTTGTAAGTGATTTTGTTGTTGTTGCCGCAATAACCATGAACTCAATCGAGCATGAAAAATGAGCGAATTTCTATGGACTACAAGAACACCGAGCGCTAACGAAAACAACAACAACAGCAGAACTCCAATGAAAGCAACACCAATAGCAACAACAACAATAAAACCGATAGAGCAACAACAACAACAACAACGACGACGATGACGACGACAGCAACAACAACAGTTCAATCAAATTCGCTGACATTAAAATTCTTTGAAAATTCTCTAAATTGTTCGCATTCATAAATAAAATGGCGAACTACAATAACAACAAGAACAACCCCTACAAACATCACCAACGCAGCAAAACCAAGTGAAAGACGGTCGGAAGGAGAGCGAGGGGGGAGAGAGAGAGAGGGCAATATCTTCATCGTCGATGCCAAGTGAGCAGCAGCAGCAGCAGCAGCGAGGGTTCAACCGAAGAAAGACGACAGCGTGGAGGACTCCGAGGGGTCGACGGGGGCAGGGCGGATGAGGGCGGAGTGGGCGGAAGTGGGCGGGCCGAGGTGGAGGCAGCTGCACAGCTGCTGAAGCGGCAGCAGGATGGGTTTTATTTTCTCCATTTTTATGACCTGCTTTTCAGACATTTTCCAACAACGTCGCTCCGACCGAGAGCAAGAACAGCAGCTCCCAATAACAGCAACTACAGCAACAACAACAATAGAAACGGTGGAAACGACAGCTCCAATAAAAACAACAACAGCATCGGTGGAAACGACAGCAGCAGGAGCAACGACGATGACGACACGAGAACCGCCTGCACAAAGCGACGACAGCAGGAGCAACAACGCAGGCAGCAACAACAACAGCAACAACAACAGCAACAAACATCCACGATGACGACGAGAACAACAACAACAAGAAAATCGTAACAACAAATCAACTGCACAAAATATGACGTCACCGGCGATGAACAGAACAAGACTCGAGCGACTGTGAATTCGGCTCCCGGCAGCGACGTTGCATACATTTAGGCGCGCTGTCGAACCGCCCACCCCTCACCAGTCGTCCTGTCGAAGGCGAATCTATTGATGGCGAAAAATTGAAAATTGTACGAAGTGTAAAAAGCGATTCGCGGTTAAAAACTTTTCGCGCTGTTGGTGTAGCGGTTCTTGTTCTTGTTGTTCTTCGCGTAGTTGTTATTGTTGTTGTTGTCGTTCGTCCGAGGCTGAGTTTAACTTTAATGACGAGGTTACAATCAGGCCATAAATAGGTCAGCAGCCGAGAAGTATGCAATGGAAATTGCGTCAATTGAAACCCAATGAACGACAGAGGCGAAGCCACGATTCCTCGTTCGGGCTTCCTCGCCCTCCCTCCTTTATTCAACGCATTGCACCGGATCAAGGATTGACGAACGAGGCGAAAGCAGTGGGAAAATATGATAAATCAAGGTGCATTAAATGTAAATGTACCAAATATAAAAATATTGAATTTCAATGCAAATAAGTAAAATTAATAATCATGTTAAATGTAGGTCTATTAAAGGGAATGAATATAACATGAACAAAAAATGAAAAACAAATATGTGAAAAATGTATACCTTGTTCATGTTGTTCTTTTTTTCTCCACAACACAAATATTTATAACTATTAAATACAAAATATTTTAGCAGAGTATATTTAATGACAATCAGAGCAGATATTAAAGCAATCATAATGGCAGCAATCATAAATTCTGAACAACAGGTTTCAAAATAAGTATTTTAAATATTAATGCTTGGAATATCAGCAATGTACAAAAATTAAACAATTCTTAATAATAATATTTTTAATATAAATTAATATAATGAAATGAGTTGAGAAAAATTTAAAATACAAAATAAAAAAATTTCTGACAAATTTCAAGTATATAAATCTTCTTCAATTCCTATAATCGCTTTCAGAGACGATTCAAAGGAAGCAATTCATGATTCGTTGAATTGTTTTTCGAACAATTCAGAAGACATTGGCAAAAAATCCACACTTTTGTTAGGAATTAAAACCTTTTCATTGTTTGAAATTAATACGCTTCCATTGTTTTAATTGAAACGTTTGCCTTGTTTTAATTTCTGCCTAATGAACAGCTAATTGACAAAATAGGTTAACACGACGAAGAAGAAGAAGAGAAGCGAAACTGAATGCGATCGAAAAATGGAAAAAATGTGTGCGAGAGAGACAGAGTAGTTGGAGAGAGAACGACTGACTGAGGGACGAAAACTCTTTAAAGACAACTACTTAAAATCAAACAAAAGACTAAACTGAGAGCAAGCCACGCAACAACAACAAGAAAAACTAAAATTACAACAATGAGTAAAACAAAACACACCACAACAACAACAAAAGCAGCAAACTATCATCCTCTACAACAACAACAAAAACAATGACTGGACAACGAAACAACTCCGGAAAGAGTGTTGTTGTTTTTTTTATTTCAACGAAATTTCATTTCATATCCATGCGGCCTTTGTTTTTATTTCAGCTGTCACTGATATTGTTGTTGTTGTTGTTTTAGTTAGTCTTTTAGAGAACAGCAACAACACGCTGGAATCCATGCGGTGCACGAGACAAGTCAAAAGGCGAGATAACTTTTTCGCTCGTTTGCCTCGCCCGCCGACCGGGGGTTTTCGAAGCGCTGCCACGCCCCTCCCCACATCCGCCCGCTCTTCCTATGACCATATTTCGCCGCTCCATCTCTCTATCTCTATCTCTCCCCCCCCCCCCCTCTCCGGCTGTCTCGCTCGTTGGAAGGGTCGAATTTATTTGCTTGATTCTCAAATGTGTTTCGCATCAAGTGAATTAAAGTTCTTTGCTCGGCGAGTTGTCGCGCGAGCTGCGGGTCACCGTGGATGCATCGACAACAACAACAACAAAAACAGCAACTGTAACTGTAACAAAAACAACAATAACATAGAAAGCAACGTAAACGAAAAGCAGAAAAAGAAGATCCCTTCAACACCAACAAAAATATGTGAGCATTAACAACAACAACACTGGGAGTATTAACAGCAGCAACAAACAGGGGAAGAACTGCGAAACTGACCGGATAACGAGAACAACAAAAACAACAACAAAGACAACGGCAACAACAGCGAAAAGAACGACGACGACGACGAAATTTAAGTTGCAAAAGCTTTTTGCCAAATGAAATATTTAAGGAATGGCCACGGCGACGACTCTTTGTCTCTCGCTCTACCCCGACCCCCCCCCCCCCCCTCCTCTCGTCCTTTCTATCTCTGCACCTCTCTATCAGTCGCTCTACCTCTCTCGTTCTCTCTATCAGTCGCTCCTTCCGCCTGTCTTGCGTTTTACTTCTGGCTCCCCGAAGATCCTGCTTTTTTCGTCGCTGCACAAGGCGACCGTGGGGGAGAGAAGACATAAAGAGAGAGGAAAGGAGAGAAAAGAGGGAACAAAATTGGTAGTGAGGAAATAAAATATTGAGGAACAGAGATAGAGAGCGAGAAGAAAAGTTTTAATGATGCAAGAGGGGGCGAAACGCGGTGAGGCTTTAATTCAGCTTACGGCGGAGAGCTTCCGGTTCCGGTGGTGGACGACCAGCAACAACTACGAAATGCAACACCAAAGCCGAAAACCGAAACCCAAAGCCCAGAAGTCGTTCGTTGTGTCTCTTCAGTTTTTTACCTCTCTCTCTCTCTCCTCTGACTTCAGCCTGTCGTGCGGCCCCAGGTGCAAATGCAACGACCCATTACTGTTGTTGTTTTTGTTATTTTTTATTGTTGTTTCAGTTGGTCCGAAATGATGTCCTTTCGTGTGCACGAAACTAAATCACATCCTTCCTGCCTGCTTTCCTGCCTTCTTCCATCCATCCTTCTGGCATGCAATGGAACATGTGATTTTCCAACCAAATCAAATACACTGTAATCCACACACACACGCATACTTATTTATTATATATGTACAGTGTAGAACAACACAACCACATCCCCAGGGACGATCACGGTATTTTATTTCGTCGTCTTCTTCGGCTGCACACATATGCAAGAAACTTCAGCGAAAACTATTGGGCGGCAAAAACAATTGCACTACAACAGTTGTAACAAGTACTTCCGCAACAAAAATCACAACAACAACAACGACATCGGTAACGACACGAACAACAATTGCAGCAACAATAACAATAACAAGAACCATGTTATTTCCCCTCTAGTCAAATTTATTGAGTTCCAGTTCGTGTTTCTTGCCTTTCGATGCTCTCGATGGTCGTTGGTATTGTTTTTATCGTTCTTGTTCTTGTTGTTGTTGTTGTTGTTGTTGGCCTTGTTGTTTTTGGTATTGTCGTTTGTTGTTGTTGTGATTTTTCTTAATACTATTCCGTGTTGTTGCACCTTTTATTGCTCCTCTCGCTCTTTATTGTTGTCCTTTTTATTACTTCCATTGCTCTTACATTTGCTGTTGCTGCTCCTGTTGTTTTTGGTGCTGCCTCCCTGCGCCTGTTTTTCACTCCCTTCTCTTTAGCCCTTCACCTTTTGCCGCGTTTCCATGAGGTTGTTGTATTTATTGGTGTTTGGCTGTTGTTTGGATGTTTCGTTACTTTCAGGCGTTTCGTTGTTTTCAGGTGTTTTATTATTTTGTTATTTTCTGTTGTTTCCTTCTTTTGTTATTCTCTGTTGTTTCCTTGTTTTCTTGTCATATTCTTCGACTTTGTTATTTTGTTATTTGTCGTTGTTGTTGGCTGCTCCTCGAGAGCCTCCCATTAGCCGGTCGTTTCCCGGTGCAGCGACCGCCTAAATTATTCACCGCCTCCGCTGCCCACCACGGCGACGACGACGGCGATGGCGACGGCCCACCGGAGCTGGACGGAGTCGGCGGGACGACGGACGGCGTCTCACTGCGGATTTTCGTGAATTATGTTCGTTTTGCATTCTCCGTCACTCGGCGCCGCACGGACGACTCGGCGCCGCATGGACGACTCGGAGCCATGGAGCCGCGGTGGCCTCGGGCGCCTTCGCCCCCAGGGCTCGCGGAGGCCGCCATCGAGGAACATCGCGCCCAGCCACTGGACCGATGAAGGATTGAGGATTAGGGATTACGAGAGGGCTCCGGGATCCTCGGCCATCAAAAGCCATGAGGTCAGGCCACTCGATCCTGTCCATCGGGCTGTGGTTGCCGCGCACAAACGGAGGATTTGTTTTGAAAACCAATTGTCATGAGTTTTATTTGGTGTTAAAATTTCATCTTCGGAAGTGCTTTTGCTTCCCAATGGATTCTCAGCTCAGCTGTTTGAAGAACCTTCCGAGATTTGTTCTTCAGATTTTCATCAGTAAATGTTAAGAATTTAAGTATAGTTTCTGTAGATTTTCAGAATATCGATATGTTTAAAGATTTTCGGTACATTTTCAGATTTTCGGTACGGTTTCAGATTTTCGGTCGATTTTTGGGCATTTATGTGGTTTTCCCAGTCTGTCTGGCTGTCAGACGGATGAACTCAATTATTAAGGACTTTTCATAAATTTGAAATTAAGCAGAAGCCGACCGAAAAGCTCAGATAAATATCTACACAAACACGTACACACATAGAGTGGAAGGCATAGAAGTGACTGTTTGTCTGTGTGTGTCTGTGTGTGTGTGTGTGTGTGTGTTTAGCGGGATGTGCCTGTGTGCACGGGGATGACAAAATTTAATAACGAATGCATTATTGAGGTTGCCTTTAATGGTAGCCACGATGGCAACGGCAACCACAACCGCAGCAACAACAACAACGATCATAACAACAAAGGCAGAAACAACAAGGACAACAACAACTTAAGCAATAGGAACAAATTATAACAACGAGCACAAAAGCAACAATTATAATACCAAGTACAGCGAGAGCAACAACTAAGCCACTAATAACAACAACAACAACGATAACGACAACAGAAACAACAACAACGAAATAACAGCAAAAACAACAACAGAACAACAACGACAAAAACATTAATAGGAACACCAACAAAAATTAGTACAATGTCATATGAATAAACAACAATAACAACGAGCAACGGGCAGCAACAACAACGAGGAGCGGCCGAGCCTCAAGGACGACCGAGGCGCACGGCAGCGACTTCGCCAATTGTCGTGAATAATTGAGAAGGCTCGCGGGAGGGAAAGAGAGAGGGAGAGGGGGGTTTGGGTTTGGGTGAAGGCGAGGCGAGGCGAGGCGACCCAGGCGGCTGAGGTCGCCGCGTTCATAAATTATTATTGCGCATACGCCTCCGAGAGTCGTCGTCGCCGCCGGTCGATGGTCGTCGTCCAGTCGTCCGAAGTGGCTGCGATTATTTTCGCAATATGTGTCACTAAAACACACACATATATCTCGCCACACACACACATGCGTCGGTGCATGGCGCCCGACCCATGCGGAGCCGCTATTGCATGTGGCAGGCAGGGTTGCCGCCGTCGCCGTTGCAGATTTATTTGATTCCCACCGTTAAACGAATGACAAGGAGCACGAGGGAGACGGAGAGAACGAGAGAGGGGGAGGGAGAGAGAGAGCGAGCAGACCAGGCTGGAGGCAACATGAGAATTTCCTTGAGAAAATTACTTAACAATAGACATCACATTAGAAGCGAACGGGCCGAGAGAGGGAGAGGAAGACGAGACAGAGAGAGGGGAAGATGGAGGGAA
The DNA here is from genome assembly GCA_947389925.1 of Coelopa pilipes. NCBI lineage: Eukaryota > Metazoa > Arthropoda > Insecta > Diptera > Coelopidae > Coelopa > Coelopa pilipes. The sequence continues at coordinate 28,461,788 of OX376699.1, read as the reverse complement.
GGCGGCGGCAATGAGGAGAGCGATGAGGAGGGATCAAGGTGAACTGAAAAGGGAGGTCGATGGAGAAAAACCAGCGCCAACAACAGGCAGTGGCAGCAACAACAACAACGTCGGCACTTTGCGGCACTTTAGTGTCATTACATTTGACCTCTGACCCCTCACACACGTACACATTGCACTCGCAGGAATAGCGGCGGCAAGAACAACAACAACAACGACAACTAAAACAACGCCAACAGGAGGCATGGACGGAAGGACATCGGACACGGACAGACGGACAGACGGACGGACGGACGGCAACCGCAGCGTCAAATTAAAAGGCGAGCCGAAGGACGACGACGAAGGAGAAGAAGAAGAGGCACGGAAAAAGCACTCCCGACCAGCGAAAGCCATCAGGGTCACCAGCACACACACCAACACACGGTCCCACACAACGACACCGACAACGACCGCCAGCCTCCAATAACAATAAACCGCTTCGCAGAGAGGAAAAAATCGCCAGCGCCGAGTGCAGGACCCGGGTCCAGGAGCCACGCCCCGGGTCCTGCCTCCCACCGAGGGCGCTGCGTCATGGCGACGGTGGCAGCGACGACGACGGCCATCATCGTCACCATCAACAATTAATCTACACCGCACTCACACAGACACAAACACACATGCACCGGGGGTGTGGCCGAGGGACTCACACGACCCAGGGCTAGCGGTCAACCGCCGGATGACCAAGTGACCGCCGGATGAGGGGCCGACCGGAGAGACGGAGGTGGGACCGACGGACGGACGGTGGGCTGGCGGAGCTTACGACGGAGTCTGGAGCAGGGATCGCGATGCCGCCGCTCGGCCCGTACCGTCTCCATCTCCGCGGGTCATCGGGAGGCCGGGTCCTGGAATCCGGCTGCCAACGGGACGCAGAGCGTGTGGCAGGCGGCGGTTGGGTCAGGAAGGGTGGCCGAAGGGAGATGCGATGGACAGATAGTGCGGGAGAAGAGAGTGTGAGAGTGAAAATGGCGTGAGAGTGAAAAGGGCGTGAGAAAGAATAAGGGGGAGCGATCGGGGGCCGAGAGACTTCGGGTGAAGTATTGGTTTACCATTTTGGGGAATTTTTCATCGCTGCGGGCGAAATAAATTCTGAGAGCGCTCATTGAAAGGCCATCGACGGGAGCGTGGCTGTGGCTGGAACAACAACGTCCAAGGGTCCGCGAGGCCCTGGGTTTGACTTATAGGGAGCGAAATTGCTTCGCGTATGGGGAAAAAATCGACAACAACAACAACAACAAAAACAACAACAAGAGCAGCAGCTAAACTGAGTTGCAGCCGAAACTAATTTCGGAGGGAGTCATTTTTCACACTCGACTCGCAGAGCGGTCGACGCCTTGCAGGGGGTGAGGAGAGGGCTGAAGGAGTGGCGGGAGGTGGCTCTAGGAGGCACGAGGGTTGGCTACAGGAGGGCGGAGAAGGGGGCGAGAGGGCTGAGGCTGCAGCTGACGGCAGAGCGCGGCGTGCGAGCCCACCGCAACAAAGGGTCCAATTTGCAGCACGGCTAATGGCCTCGGACGACCACGATCGGGTCGGTCGGTTCCGGCCGGGTCCAGCGGGATGCAGGACGAGGCGTCGGGCGTCGGGCGTCGGCTGCTGTCATTCGCGGCCATTTATGCGAATTGCATAAACGTCCTCAGAGGAGGACGAAGGGAATGGCGGGAGGAACGTTGGAGAGGACGGCGAAAAGGGCGGAGAGAACGATGGGGGAACGAAGAAGAGGACGAAGGGGGGAGACGAAGAAGGACGAGGTCGGCGACGCCACGGTGCTCAGCGATGTTGACCAAGTTTATGGCTGCGTGGGCTGGTGACAAATCAGTCAGCCCGGCGTGGGCGGTGATCGGTGGTCGGTGGTCGGTTCGAGCGCTGGGCGGGCTGAGCGGTGAACGGTGGGCGGTTGGCGGTGGATGATGGACGACGGGCGGTGGTTGGCGGTTGGTGGTTGGTGTGGGTGGTGGATGGGTTGATGGAATGCGGGCCGCCGCAAATGGACACATCGCCCCGGTGACACAGGCGCGGGGCTGCCGACCCTCGTCGAAGCCACGAGTTATCACTGATTGCAAATGCATCGCGATCGACCTCAAAACGCAAACGGAAATCACGAAGCGACGGGCGCAAGAGACGTCATGAAGGGTGAGGGGATGATGGGGATGGGAAGAGAGAGGATAGGGCGATGCATTGGGGCTTTGGCGGTTTTGACAAATTAAGCGACGGCCAATCGAGCTCGTTCGCGAGCCGGGTTCTGGCTCGGTGGCGGATCCGATCCTGCTGGAGTGCTTTGCGGTGTCGATTAAGGGTCTGGCTCGGACCGGGAATCGTAGACGCATCAGAGGCTTCCATGGAGATGAAGTAGTCATGGAGGAGAGGAGGGGAGAGGGGAGAAGACAGAATGGAGGAGAGAGAGAGAGAGAGAGAGAGAAATCAGGCCGCCGAGAGGAAAAGCGCCGACTGTGTTTGAGAGAAAATCATGGCTTATCTCCTTTTCCTGATTTCGTCAGGAATCTAAGACTGGAAAATAAACCAACAGGATTGAAATTAAAATATTTAATATAAATACTAAATTAAAAATAAGAGAAGAGAATTTTTGTTTAATCAAGCATTTCATAGAAATATTAATATTGAAAATTTCCAAAATCACAAAAATTTATTTTTTGTAAACAAGGAATTTTTGTTTAATGTATTTCAGTTTAATACAATATTTAATAAAAATGCAAATATTCAAAATTTCCAAAATCCTAATACTATTTTTGTATATTTTTTTCTTTTCAATAAATTAGTTCAGGGGTTCAATAAAAACCAAAAAATTTAATTTTTTCAAGCAATTTTTGTATTTTAATTTTTCTTTAATGAAACATTGAAGGTAAATCCGTGAATTCCTAAATTTTAAAATCTCACAAAAATATTGATTCTCAAAAAAAATAAAATATTGTCCCTCTATTTTCCTTGCTCTAGTTTTCAATAAAATCGTGTTCTTTCGATCGCAGCGAATGCTCAAGGGTGACATTTGTTGTAGCGTTGTCATTGTTACTATTGTGTTGTTGTCATTGTTGTTATTGTTGTTATCGCTGCTGTTGCCTCTGCGGATTTCACATTCATCACACTCTGCAGGTGTGAACTATTTTACAACAACAACAACAATTGGACCGCTCGAACGAACTAACGAACGAACGGGAAAAATTGTGTTTGTTTTTATTGATGGAAAGTTATCTGGCCTTCTTCTCTCTCGCTCTCGCTCTGGCCTTCGCCTTCCTCACGCCCCTGTCTCTCATTCATGCCAACAATTTCTAATCTATTTTAACAACGTTGGCAACACTCGCTTCGCTCCCGCCCTCGCCGTCGCCACCGCCGCGGCGCACCATCAGTCAATCAATCCGTCAACCTCGCATGTCACGAGGCTCCTCCCTTCGATCCCTCCGATCCCTTCAATCAGCAGAAGGTTCGACGGTGCTGCCGTCAATTTTGTTGTTGTTGTAGTTGTCGTTCTCACAGTGATTGTTGTTATTGTATTTGAGAATGCTGTACCTTTGAGAGTTTTGTTGTTAATTTTAATCAATGCATACATGCAAAAAAGTACGCGAATGAAGAGGACGAACAGAGAAGGCAAAAACAACGCAATCAGTTCAACTCCCAGTGAAGATAAATTAGAAGTTTTTGCATACTGTTTTAGAGTTCTCTTGAATTTTTTATTTTTCCAATTCCACATTATTTTATGTAATATTTCTTTGGCGCTTGGTTTATATTAAATTGTGGCATCTTCAGCTTAGCCAGGTTGCTAAGTGAATTCAAGAGCCATCGACCAATAATTCAATGTGGGGAGAAGGAAAACATATTAACTAATGAGAATTAATTGAAGAGAAAATCCAGCCCAGGCCCGGAGAAATTTTCTCTCGATCACCAACTGTGCTGAACTCCGGCCATCGGACGTCGACGGAACGACATGACAGGCTTGACGACTCATCAGATGGACAGCCATGCATGACGCACATCCCATGGAGCGCATCCCATTGGACCGCATTAGTCTCTGGCGACGTCGCCTGCTGTCCTCGGACATCCCGATCCGGTGGCTCTTCTTCGTCTTCGTCCTCTCCGTGCATTCAGGAGCTGCTCCAGTCAACTTTTTTCTGCTTAACCTTATCTCACATCACTCGCAGTTGCATCCAGATTTCCACCTCCCTCTTCCGGCTAATCCCTGGCCCGAAGGAAGGACGGACGGACAGTTGGATGGGAGGATGGAAGGACGACGACCAGAACATGTCTGAGTCGTGACATTAGAATAAGCGAACTTCATTGCTATCAGCGAGAGGTCGAGTGCGTGCGTCCACGTAGTTGGACGTTGCCTGGCTGTGTGTGAATGTGGACGAGTGTGTGTGGCCCGGAAGTTGGAGCGGAAAGCACTTGGGGGAAATGGAGATAAAAACAAAAACCATCTCGCACAACATGAACGAAAACGAAAAGGAGAACGAAAAAAACGGACTCAAAACACGAAAACTAAATAAACGAATTTTAAACTTCTGGCAACTCATGCGCCGCTAATGACGCAAGCTCAGCAACAATCGCAACCGAGACCGAGCGCCGCCTCCCCCCACCTCCCTTGGAAACGCCCTTCGCCACCCCCACCGCAACCCTTTGACCCGATGGACCTCGGCGCTTGGCGTTGTCAGCACGATGAAGCGACGGCCCTGCGGGAGTCGGCCAGGGCGAGCGTGATCATCACTCGGTCCGTCCACCCCTCTCTCTGTCTCTGCCCCTCCCGCTCTGCCAGTCACTCCATCCGTCAGGCAGTCACTCAATTCGCCGGCGGTGCCTCAGCTGGTCAGCAGGATGTCGGATGCGGCGGCCGCTGCGGACGACCTGACAGGATCCGCCCTCGCCTCGCCTCGCCTCGCCTCGGACTAGACAGGCGGCGCGGTCCGGCCGACAGCCGTCAACCGAATGTCATATCTGCGTGCCGGCGTGCGTGTGTGCGTGTGTGAGCGCGTGTGTGTGCGAAGTGCCTGCGTTCGTGTGTGCGACTTCATCATGGCCCCGGGGAGGCGTTGGAAACCAGCTTTAATTGGATATTTAATGGGTTCATGCCCAAGGTGCTCCAACGCGGAGGCCTCCAGGGGTCGCGCAGTGGGACGGACGACGGAGGTGGGGCCGGTTGACTCCACTCGGCCACTCGGCTGTAGTGTGAGGTGCAGGAGGAGTGGGCGGTGGCTGCGATTCATTTGGCACGCATTGGAGGATTTTGCATTCGAAAGGATTTTGCATTCGAGTGAATGGGCTCTGCCGAGGACCCAAAGCCCTTCAGTCCATTTCACTAACTCGTAATTTGTCTCGCCTCCCCGCTCTCCCGCCCCTCTGACGCCTCTCCAAGTGGTTCAATTCGTTCTGCCGGCCGCGCAGTTTCATTTTAATTAGGGAAATTAATGCGTTACGTAAACGGCGCCCATGGTGCATCGCCAACACCTCGCCGCCGTCCCCGCCCCACCCTCTCCGTGGCCGCTGAAATGAGTCCAAGGCATTTCTGGCAACGGTCGAAATAATTTTATGACCAAAAACGACGAGCGACGTCGGTCGTTGGCAACGCCGAGCGAGCGAGGGACGAACGAACACCTCGCGAGACAGGTTCAGCATGGGGGCTGCAGCGGGAGAGCGTGGGGAGGGCGAGGGGCGAACGAGGAACGGACATTGAAACGTACGGCGGGATGAACAGAGGGACGAATGGAGGGAGGGACAGAAGGACGGACAGAGGGAGCGCGGGGGGTGCGGACGGTGGCACGGAGAAACACCAGGCAGAAGGTTAAACAGGCAGGCCTTAGACAGACAGACAGACAGACGGACAGACAGACAGCCGCCATTTTATGCAGCCGTCAAAAGCTTTTCATTCCCTCCCTTCACCCTCCCGCTCCCGCCCTCTCCTCTCCCGCGCCACCCTCGCGCGCCCCGTCGTGGTCGGAATGTGTTTCGGCTGCAACTGTAAATATGAATTATTGCGCAGGCTTTTGGCCGGGCCGCCGGAAGCGCAATAATTGCGCGCGACTAACGGTGGACCGGAAGCGACCAACGACGAGCCACGGACGGACGAGGAAGGAAGGGGAGATCGGACGACGAACGGACGCGCGACGAATAGACGGACGGCCAACGGACGGACGAACGAGAGGAAGGTCGGAAGCCACGGCCAGGCCAGTAGGGTTCGCGAGCGTCGCCCAGAGGCAGCTGGAACTCGAGCTCAGTGGGCTGAGGGCAGGCGGTTTCCTCTGACGGAGGCTCCGGCCCCACTTCCGGCGGAGAAAACGGAGGGGGCACCAGAAAAAAAAATAGGAAAAACCCAAACAACCGCTATTTGGATCCACTCGGAGGCGATTTTTCGATTTCTGGCCTGGGTCGAGGGCGAAAGCAGTTGAGAAAACAGTGGAGGAAGGCGGAAATCGGCCCAGGAGGCGTGGCGAAGGCTGGGCGTTCGGCGGCCCCGCCCACACACTCGCGAAAGTCCATGCGGCGTTCGAGGGTTTCGAGGGGATTCGCACGTGAATTCGATGCGAATTCGAGCGCTTATCGCGCGGAGGAATCTTTGGAAAATTCGCCGAGCAAACAACGGCGCCATCTTGAGCCAGTTCCGCTTCCTGTCAGGCGGAACGCAGGCGAGCACAGAGAGAGAGAGTGAGAGGAAAAGGGGCGAAGGGTGGGGTAGGGTTGGCTGCTCATGTGGAGGACGAAATTGCATTTGTTGAACAAACAGCGATCTAAGAAATTGCTTCGGCAACTGTGCTGGAAGACGAAAATTCGCCGCCGTTGCGAAAAAGTCATTAAAAGTAAAATGCAATCGACGCCAGGGGACGACAACGGACGAAGGGACGGAGGAGGGGCGGGGTGCGCAGGGGATCGGATTTGGAGGACGAGGTTGTGTTTGGTTCAAAGAAGCAGCAACAACCATAATAAAACGGAACATCTTCGGATTGAGCGAAATTAAAACGTTTTCTCGCCATTTGGAAAACAACGGGGCCGCGGCCCTTGCAGCGAGAAGGAGCGAGAGAGGGCGAGAAAGAGGGAGGTAGAGAGAGAGGTTAAAGGGTTGAGGGTTGAGGGAAAACAAAAAGGAATTTAATTGAAATTGAAATCGTATCAGTTGCAGCAAACGAAATGAAAAGGAAAACGAGAAAACGAACAACGAACGCAAAGTGGGAAGAGTGGGGAAAGGGGCGAGTGAGGAAGAGGGATTGAGTTGGTAAGGGGGTCGGGAGGGGTGAAGCAAGTAATGCGAAATTTGCTCGATTCAAGCGAGATGCACAAAAACAGCGGCAACAACAAGTGCATGGAAGGATCGCTGGGAGGCCCGGCGCACCTTGCGCAGGACGACGAACACGTCAGTAGGAACAACAACACAACATAATAATAACAGAACAACAATACAACAACAATAATTCAACAACAACAACAACAACAACAACAACGTATTAACAACTATAACAGAACAACACAATGACGACAAAATGAACAACCTGAAGTCCCAAATCCGAAACGATCGCTTCCTCGTCCTGGCGCTCGTCGTCAGCCCATGGGACGAGAAGCGAGTGTCAAGTGGAGGAGGAGGTGATGACGAAGTGAACGTTGCAGAAGAAGGAGAGGAGATGAGAAGGTTGCCTTTGCCTTTGTCTTTGGCACGGGTTACTCTAAGGCGATTACAACTCGATACAACCGGAGCACCTCGATTTCTATCGATTTGAATGATTTGATTGCACTGTTTTCCACTTTATTTCCCTTCTCAATCGTCGGCGCCCAATCGTCCCCCGCGCCTCCACTGGCCATCTGCCAGTTGCTGTCTTTCCTGGTGTTGTTGTTGTTGCATTTCCCTACCTTTGCTGGCATCTCCTCCTTCCTCCACTTGTCTCGTTGCCGTCGCTTCGCTCGAGGAATTTAATTTATGGCACCTTTTTTCCGTTTTCCCCAGTCCTGCCTTTTCGCTCCTGTTCTCCCTCCCCTCCCTCCTCGCCAGGCTCCCACGTCACTCCCCTTTCCTCCATTGCCCTCCTTTCCCCACTCCTTCCTCCCTGCTCCCGTTGATTTCTCCGCCTTCTCGGGCATCCGGCGCTAGCACAAGTAGATGTGAATCGCGAAAACCTTTGGCTCAAATGATGTGACCCCTTTCTCCCTCCCCCTCTCCATCGCTCTCCCTCACTCTTTCGCCCTCTTCCCAATCCCTTCGCATCCGCCCTCTCCCTGTTATCCCTTCTCTAGGCACCTTCGACTTCCGTCCTCGCACGTCAGCAGCTGGCAGGACCCCCGGGACCCCCCCCTCCCCTCTGCCCAGGATCTCCGGCAGCAGCGGAAAAGTAATTAATTTGAAAATAAGAACAAGAGCGGGAGGAAAAGAGGCGGCGGCGGCGAGGGAGCGAACGACAATTGAAAGCGATATCATCGGCCGCTGTGGCGCGTCGAAGGGAAATTAATTCCCACGGATGGACGGGTGGCAACCCTGCGCAATCGATTCCTCGATCGTCGCCGCTGACGACGACGCCGACGTCGCCACGCCCCGCCCGCCTCCCTCGACTCCGCCGGGTCTGATTTCAATTTCGCAAATGACGTGGAGCATGAGAGAAAGGGGCAGAGGACCGAAGGAAAGAGGGATGAAAGAAGGAGAGACAGTGAGAGAGAGAGAGGGGAGAGCGAGAGAGAGAGAGAGGGAGGGACGAAAGTGTATCCCATTAGAACATAAATGGATAACCGCTGATTGAACCGAGGTTGGCAACCCTGACGCCCGAAAAACACTTGATTATGTCGCGTGGTAGGCGGAGAATCAGGAGGCGGGAGAGGGAGAGCGTGGTGGGCGTGCGAGCGAGATGGCAGTAGCGGCCGTGTCGGGTATCGCGTTTCGCGTTTCGAAATGAACAATCGCCGCGTTGCCAACTGCGACAAATGTCATGCAATTCAAATGTTCTCAAAAATACAAATGACTAATTAGACTTGTTTTGTTACTTGTTGTTTGTATTGTTGTTGTTGGTGTTGTTGTCGCGCTCGGTTTGGGCTGAGGTTGAGGTTGAGGTTTTTGTAGTTCTGGTCTTTGTTGTTGTATTGTGGTTGACGGTTGGTAGCTTTTGCTAAAACAACAACAACAACCAGAGCAGCGGTAAATCTTGTGTGCCCTTTTTTGGCAACAACATATAGGATATCTACAAAAACAAGAGCCTAGCATCGACAACAATATCAGCGACATCTCTCGACTGGAAAAGGAAAAAACAACAACACTAACAACAAGTACAATAACAAGAACAACAACAGAAGCAACACCAACACTCAGACAAAACTCTGCATAATTTAACCTCAATTTACATAACGTCAACCTCATGCGATGCACTTGGAGGGAGAGGACGGAAAAGGCCAAGCCAGGAGGGTCCTTGAACCCCGTAACCCGCGCCGTCCGACGCCTTCCGGAGGGACCCAAATTGCTAAGCTGCTTTCGGCACGTTTTATGTTTAATTTTCAGTCGCTGACCAGTTGGTGTTTTTGTGCCTTTGCCCTTTGTTGTTCATGTTGTTGTGGTCTGTCGGCTCATTGTAGTTATTGCTGAAAGTTTATGTTGTTGTGGTAATTGTTGTTACTGTTCTAATTGTTGTTGTTGTTGTTCCTGGTGTCTCTTGTGCAATAAATTACGATGGATGGACCAAATGCGTCCGCCGGGACGAGTTCCTAATACTTTGACCCACCCCCCACTCAACCAACCGCCAACCGACCCCGCCCATTGCAGTTCCATCGCTGTCTCTGTCCGTCGTCCGTCTGTCTCTGTCCTGCGATGCCGCAATGGGTCTGTATGAGTGATTGTGAGAGGGCTTTGCATTCATTAACATGTTTTTTCCTCGCTACTTTTTAATAATTGCCACATGCGAGGGTGTGTGTGTGTGTGAGTGTGTGTACTCGGAACACTCATGCAATAATTACAAAGTCGTGCCGTCCCCAACCGCCGTCCGCCGTCCACCGCCGCCACCCTCTTCAGGCGCTCTTCAGTTGTGAATTCGTCTCATTAAAACAGCGCCGCAAATTATGCAACGCTTTTTATTCCCCCCAGGTCGGCGGACAAAAACCAACTTCGGAAGTTATTTCATTACCGTGATGCATGAAATATGCTCATGCAATGCAAGAACAAAAACAACAACAACAATTGTCCACTGCCCTCCACTCTGCCTCTTCACACTTCCTCCACCCAACGTCGTTTGCAACCAATCGACGCGACCCTCGAAGCCCCGACAGCTGAAGTTCATCATCTCTTTATTTCTTAATTGACTCGTTTTTCCCACTTTCTCCCACACTCACTCACCCTCTCCCTCTGTCTCTGTCTCTGCCTCTCTTCTTCGCTGTCTTTGTCCCCGGCCGATCCTCGTGACAGACACTTGGCCGCGAGGAGTTCGTCGCTTATCTGTCCATCGTAATTGGCTGCATCTCCGGCATTGTGCAGTGGCGATCGATGCGACGCTACCTCGGCGCCAACGGAGACCCTCGAGGCGACCCCTCGAGACCAGGCTCGGGGACCCCACCCTCCCGAACCGTGCTATATCTTCGCAATTGATGCGCTACGGCTTCTCTATCCGTCGAAATCTACAGCATAAGCACTTCATTAAACTGTGAAGGGGGATAATCGCGGATTTGGCCTCGTTCCGGGAGTCTTTGTTGTCCTGGCATTGTCCCAAACTACTTGCCATTGTCGTCTTCACGTCGGCCCGCTGAATCGCTGAGCACGACCTGAAGTCCTGCCACAGCCAATCACCCAGCGACGTCCTGGACATTCGCCGACAAGAGCATAACAAGGATTTCTGATGGGAATCATGTAACCGTTGAAATAATGAAACTCATTTGCCGTAACCAACTCCTTGAGAACTCACCCAAACCCTCGCAAATATTACCGAAAATGGTCAAAGAAATGGTTCAAAGAAATACCAATAAAAAATACAAAGAAATTCTCTAATATAACTGGTGTAATTTGAAGGAATATCAAAAGAATCCTCCTCATAATTGAAAGAATACGCACGCATGTTGTCGATGGGGGAGAACAAATCAAGCCACGACGAGCCATCCCTGATGAGCAATTTTTCGTTGCATACTTTCATGCGGAAACGTATTCGCCACTCCGAATACACGAACCCCAAAGGTACACATAATTGATGGTGGTGGACGCGAGGAAATTGAAAGGAAAAATGAGACGACGAGAGCAAAAGTTGAAGAGAAGTGGAGAAACTCAACGAGAGACGAGAAACGCGATTTGAAAAGCGAATCCAAGGAAGACTGCAAAGGAACGGAAAATCATCGTCCCAAGCACCATCATCAACATCAACATCAAACATTGTCATCATCGTTCTCAACATCCACAGTATAGTCATCGTCATCATCACGGCTCTCAACATCGCCGTAGTAAGGTTGCGAAAATAAATTCAAGGTAAAAACTTCCTCGACTTCAAATGGAATTCAGTTCAAATTAACTGAAGTCTCAAGAGTCTCCAAGCTGAGAGGGAGACAGCAATAGCGAGAGCTCTTCGGCGGAGCTGCAAAGACATTTCCTTTCCGTCCTTCGCCACGGTCCTTTGTCGGACGGGATTCAATTTTAATTAAAGAAAACCGCCGCAAAACGCTGCGAATTCCATAAGTTTCAACAATCGCGGTTCGACTCCAGCACTTGAGTTGAATTTTTCGGCACGACGATATGAAATCAAAGTCATGAAGCGCTGAAGTCGTGAAGGGCGGAAAGTCCTGGAAGCCCCCGAGCCTTGCTGAGTCCAGCGCATCATGGGATCGACCGTCGACCACCGACCGACCGCTGAGACGGAGCCCTGCGAGGACTTCATCACGATGAGGATTGATATGGTTTCCCGGCCCAGGCGACGAAAGCCATGTGGGAAGCTCAAACTTATGCTTCCCTCCCTCACTGTCTCTCACTGACTCTCTGTGTCCCTGTCGCGCTCGCATTGTTCTGTCGCTTCCGCTTACATTCGCTCGAATTTTAAAATTCATGAAATTGTAAATGTCGACGCCACGAAGACCGGGCGTCCACTGGGAGACAGAGGCAGGGCTCCGAAAACTTCTGCTGCATTGATTCTGGCTCCACCAGCCGAGAGCGAAAGGAGAGAGTGTGACAGAGAGAGGGGACGATGGCGAGGGGGAAAGGGAGGGAGGAACGAAGGGAAGGGAGGATTTTATTAGAATGTGTCGAATGCGGCGCTCGCATGACGACACGACAGGCCGACGACGACGACGACGACGGCGACTCCGAGGTCGGGTCCGACTCGATTCCGATCGGATGGCTGTAAACAAGCCTTCGTTCGTTCGTTTGGCTTGGCACATTTTCCTCAGTGTAAATGAAACGGTTTGAGAAATTGTTTTTTAAATTCCGATAAATGCAATCTCGATGGTGGATTGTTTTTCCTTTTTGTAATCGCCAGAATTCCACACTTACCTTTGCCTTTCTAGAGCATGTACGGAGCATATCTGGAAGTAGAAAAGGGAGGGAATCTTTATTGCAGGGCTTGCAGGCTTGCTCCATTACAGTCTATGAATTATTACTAGGTATAACTGACAGGCAGAAACAGTGCAACATATGTGACCTACAAAAACAAAAAAATAATACACTAAATTAAAAATATCAAAATGATCAAAAATATTAAAAGCTATTATAAATAACACAAATGTCGAATATTACAGAGTATATCCAAAATATCAAACAGGTTATATATATAAAAATGTACAAAATATCAAGAAGGTCGAAATGATCAAAAACATGATAATTATCAAAAATTGTAAAAAACTACATCAAAATAACAAAAAATACAAATGTCGAAATTGTCAAAAATATCGTAAATATTGAAAATCATAGAGAACAATATGGAAATTATCAAAAATATCAAATACTTCCCCAACAAAACTTAAGAACAGCTTCAAAATGATCGACAACAACATAAAAAATTTTCAAATTTTAAAATTAAATTATAATACAATATTTATAAAAGAAACATAAAATAAAAAATCTTTCAATAAAAAACGAATTTTACCAACTAAACTTACAAATATATTATAATAAATCAATATTTAAAAATAATAAAATATTGAACTTTAAAAGCGAAATTAAACACCAATATAAATATAAAAACCTTTTAAAACTGAACAATTGGGAAACTACATTTAAAACCGAAATGAATTTTCTTTTTTCCGACTTTTACTTCAAAAGAGAAACCCACAATAACATCTTCTCACTGAATATATTTCCGAAGCCGCCCTGAGGCTGCTCCACTCCACACCTCCCTCTCTCTCTTTCCCACTCTGTCCGAATTAATATCGTCCGCAGGGCGACTCGACGCACAATGCCTGTGTGCGTGGGGATAATGGGAGAGCTTTATACTTGATTTTCGAACTTAAACCCAGCCAGCCGAACGGTCCCCAGACCTCTCGCGCATTGATACCTTGATGTATTATTTTAATTATAGTTGAGTCGAGCGAGCGAAGGGATGGACGGGCCGGCCGAAAGGGAGAGAGAGAGAGGCGAGGGGATGGAGAGTCGGCCGGACGAGCGAAAGGACGAAATGAGCCAGTGAGGAGCGGGCTGAAATGAAACGCTGTGCCTTCTGGAGCGATTACGAACGGCAGCAGCTTCCATTCTATTCGTCCGGAGGTGGGGGGTGGTGAGGCGTGCGGGTGAGGGGGCGGGTCGGCCGGGCCGCGGTCAGGCTGTCGATGCACGGCCCCATTATGTCTGGCTGTCGGCCGAGGCCTCGGCGAGGTGAAATTCGATTTCGCTTCATTTTTCGCGCTCTCTCGTTCGGCCGGCCGACCGCGGAAAACCCGTCCTTCTTCTCCTTGTTATTGTAGTTGTTGGTCTGCATACTATTGTTATTTTTTTTTCGTTTTTTTTTTTTTTTTTTGTTTTTTGTAGCTGTTGTAGTCATATAATCCTTAATGTATAAATAATTTATGCGATTAAAAACACATGACCGCATACGCCGGAGGACGAGGAACCGCGAACGTAGGCCGACGGCCGGCGAACGAAGGACGATCAGGGACCGCGGCGGGTACGCGGGGGAATGCGAAAGAACTGAAACGGAAGCGTTGCGGTCAAAATTATTGCATTCATTATTGATAAACAATAAGAAGGGAAATTCCGGAATTATTCGACGGAAATGGGAAATTGATGAAAAGCGCTCGGCGCTCGCTTCGGTTCAGGTCTCGAATTACGTATGGCGAACTGCGCTCGTAGTGGACGTTCTTTCGTCCATCTTTCTCTCTCCTTCTACCTCGCTCTTTTACTCCTTCCTCACCCCAACTGAATGGAAATTGTTGTGAAGTGCTCTAAGCCGTCACCAGAAATCAATAAAAAGGAGACGGTTTTCAATTCGATTCACATGAAGTTAGCAGGAGTCATCAGCCTTGGTCCGATCTCTTCCTCTTCTTTTTCAACTCCTCCTTTTCGCTCTATTTTCATTTCTTTTCCAACCTTTCAAACTCTACACTCCTTTTTCACTTTTTTTACACCCTTTTTACACTCTTTTTCCACTGGTTTTTATACTCCATTTCAAAATTTTTTTGATACTAATTTTTGCAATCCATTTCTGCTCTTTTTACACTCCCTTCACATCCCTTTTCACCTCCTTTACCACTCCTTTTTTCAATATCCTTTAAACACTCCTTTTCCTCGCCTTTTCATACTCAATTTCCTCTTATTTTACACTCATTTTTACATTTCTTTTACGCTCCTTTTTCCACTACGACCATTATAACTCCATGTCCTCATTTTTCCCCACCTTCTTTCGCTGCCCTTTGGTCCAATCTGGATTAATTACAATATTTGTCCAGCTAATCCTTCCCTTCCACAGTCCCCTACTGTTTCTAATGTGCTCCACTCCCTTTTCTACTCCGGTCCAAACTCCCGACTCGACCCGTTTTTCTCGCCGTGGACGAGGTGTCAAAGCTTTTATCGTATATTTCTCAATTTTTCGCAGCTCTCCGGGTCGTCCAATGGGATTATACGACTTTCTCCCCTGTTTTTGTTGGTGTTATGATTATTTTTCTATATTTTTGTTAGTTAGTTTGCATTTTTTTTTTTTGTGTTGCCTTTTTGTCATTCGAAGCTCTCTCAACATTTAGCAATAGTTTCTAATGCGCTTTGCCGCAAATGATTGCAGTTTCATTTTATCTTCCTTTTACGGCTCTCGCCGATCCCTCTCGCTGTTCTCGCTCCCTATCTCTCTCTCTCTCTCTCTCTCTCTCTCACTCTTATCCTCTTCTCTCCCTCGCTCCCATCCATCGTTTTGCCGCAATAATTCTCCACGCAGATAACGAAGTGCAGGAAAACTTTTCATATTTTATTTTCATGTGCAGCAGCAGCCTCCAGTCAGACCGACGGACGCATGGACGGACAGAGGGACAGACGGCCGGACAGACGGACAGCCAGACGGCCGGACAGACGGACAGCCAGACGGAGAGCCGGCCAGCTCCAGCGCTCCAGCGACAGTGCTGCCAAATCGCACGAGAGCACGAGAACTTGGAACCGCACACATTGTGGCACTTTGAAACATTTC
Source organism: Coelopa pilipes (assembly GCA_947389925.1). Taxonomy (NCBI): domain Eukaryota; kingdom Metazoa; phylum Arthropoda; class Insecta; order Diptera; family Coelopidae; genus Coelopa; species Coelopa pilipes. Next base: position 28,446,222 of record OX376699.1, on the reverse strand, counting down.
CGATGGCTTTGCTTCCGCTCGTTTAGTGCTCTGTTCGGCCCGCTCTCCCCCTTCCTGCTCCCTCTCTCTTCCTGTTTTCCCCTTCCCCCCCCGCCTTCTCTCCTTGCCTTGGGTTCGCTTCCTGCTTCTCGTGTCCCACTCAAGCCTGGCGAGGGCCTCCTTCGGTCGGTCAATGCAATTGCATCGCGACGTGAACCGTGGCGACGGTGTCCACGGGTCGGGTCGGGTCGGGTCGGCTCCTCGGTCCGAGCTCCTTCGGACCAGCCGAGGCGGATGCACTCGTACTGCTTAGTCCTGCGTGGAGGCGTGCTTGGAATTATTGACCCCTGGGTTCGTAAACAACTGGCCCGGCCCGCTCGGACGATGGTAAGTTACGGCCGACCACGATCCAAACAACTCCAAAGGAAGCCGAGCCCGGGGAAGCCTGAAAAACACGGACGTCAGACGCCCGACGGCGGCTTCACAGGAGCGGCCTCGGAGTCTTCGGATTCGAGTGAACCGAGTTCGCAGACCGAATCGACGAAATCAATTTATTGAAATTCCTTAATTTATGTACGAATTCCCATCGAATTCGTCGATGGAAATAAAATAATGTGTTAATGCAAATGTTTTATTCAGTTCAAGTCTTTTACTGAATCAAGTTAATTTATTGAAATAACTGCATTTTATGAGGACAATCATTTTATTGAAGTAATTTCATTTCGTGAAATAAATTCATTTATTGAAATTGAAACTCAATTTACTGAAATCAACAGATTTATTGAATTGAATTCAGTTATTGAAATGAGTTCGTTTTTCGAAATAAACTGATTTATAAAATAAAATCATTTTTGAATTAATTTCACATATAATAAACATTCATTCATTGAAACAACTTCATTCATTGAAATAAATTCGTTATGGAAATAACTTCATAGATTGAAATAAATTCATTAACTGAAATAGCCATAGCATAGTAATGAAGTTTTTATATTGAAATGAACTCAGTTGTTGAATAACTTTATTTAGTGAAATAACTTCATTTATTGTAATAGAGTCGTGCATCGCCAAAAATTTACTTTATTTTGTAGTAGCTTCATTTATCGCGAATTAATTCAGAATTTTGTATAAACAACGTCAATTTTCGGAAATAAAGTTTATAACCCAATTTTTACTCATTTCTCCAGAATAAATTCGTTTATTCTGAGCCATTTATGAAAATATATTAATTTAAATACGTTATCATTGCAATAAACAAATTAAATGAAGTAAGTTCATTCATTGAAGTGTATTCATTTGAAAAGAAAAATGCAAACGTCAATGGAAATGAATTCTTTTATTGATAAATTCATTGATATCGACTCAAAAAAACCCCTCTCTCTCTCACGCTCTCACGCTCTCCCTCTCGCTCTATCGCTCTTCCCAAATATCGTTCACTCCAAGTTCAAATATTTCCCAATAAATACATTTTTATTTCCGCTTCGGCGATTGCCCAAAAATAACTCTCTTTCGGGAGCAAATATTGAAACGTTTTATTGGGAATTGTAAATCTTCGAGAATATGCAATATTTTTCTGCTTTTGGTCGAAATACTACGTACAACCTAAATAAATACAATCATTATTTAGAGTTATTTCCCATCGCGCTCTCCCCAACCCCCTCTCCTTCCGCCCCGATGTCCTGCGACGTACCCGACGTTTTATTGCCTTCGCCCGTGGGGGGCTCCCACGGCTCCAGAACGATTAAAAACAGCCCCAGGGCAGGTCGACGTCGCCGGTTGACTCATCTGGAGCTCGGTCCAGGCGGGCGAGTTCCGGAGTTTATTCGCCCGATCCCCGTGCGCCGAGCTGGGCTGCACCTTTGGCTCCCGTGGAGAGCACACCGGGTCGCCGAGTTCCCTCCCCGCCAGGTCCCCAATCAATCCACGACGGCGACCCCACTTCCCTCACGGGGGGCCCTCACGGCCGGCCCTCACCACGTCCTCCGCCGTCGTCTCCTCTTTCTCCCTCCCCTCCCCGCCTCCACCATTCGATTCGGTTCGGTTTCTCGCCCCAGATTTGTTCGTTTTTCGCATCAAATAAATTCGCAAATAAAAATATTTCCGTTTCTATGGCGCATTTATTTACATACTTCTCCTACATATCCAGCGGGAGGTCGCCCACTGTATGAGTGTGTGTGTGAGTGTGGTGAATCTATAAATGCACATACATCGATGTCGGTCTCTCTCTCCCTCTATCTCTCCCTCTGTGTCTGTGTGTGTTTTGAAGAGTTTCCCACCATCGACGGATGGAGCTCGGCTGCCGTGTTTGCGTCTATTTTTGGAGCTGATTCGAGGATGCGATACGATACGATACGATACGATATGATACCACGTTGCCATTCTACGCGATACTCTACGCTACGCTACGTCACGTTACGTTGGGTTATACGACGTCGTCGGCTAGTGCATAAATATACATGGACGCCATTAGATTTTACTCGGCCTCACTTTCGCCTATCGGAATTGCGATCTTCGCTGAGGCGGAACGGTCAATGGGAGAGGCTCAGAGCGGTAGAGACAAATAAGGACACAAGATGATGAAAGAGAGAGAGAGAGAGAGAGAAGTACAGGGCGATGGTTATGAAGAGCGTGAGGCCATTCGAGATTTCTATCCGAAGCAAAGGCATTCTTCTTACGCGCTACCATCGAGTGCCACAAAAACAATACCAAGCACTACAGCAACAGCAACATCGAACGCAACAACAAAAAACCCACAACGACAACAACAACAAGCACTACCACTGGTTCCCCCACAACTACGACAACACGAGCCGAACATCCAAATAATGAAGCTGTGAAAGTGGTCAACTGTCTAATATTACATTGTGTCCAGGGGAAGATAAATAAAATATTGATAAGGTCCTTGTTATGCCCAGCCTTGCTCCATCCCTTCTTCCCCCTCCCCTCCGAGTCGCGTTGGTGTTGTTGTTACCGAGGACAGGGGGAGGTCATGAACCCCAAATGGATCCATAGTTAGTGACGCATGGCGCTACATGTTCGGAATTTAAAAGTCCATCAATGCGTGACTCCGTCGAATTTTGCATGCAGGGATCTTCTTTCATTTCATTTCCCTCCCCGTCGTTTCTTTTTTCTCCTCTCATCTCCTTCCCTCTCCTTTCCCTCGTCTTCCCTTCTCCTTCACCCTTTCGATCCCTTGCCTTCATCACAGCTCCGTTCCCTCATCACTCTTCGCGTCATCGCATTTGTTTGCGTCTTCTCTTCGGTCTGGTCATCACTGTCTTTTATTGTCCCTCGTCCCTTCGTGGCGAGCGAGCGAGTTTTACTTAATACGACCTTCCGAGCCCCGTTTCACGCACGCTGGTGGGCGTGGCAGCGTGGGTGGACGGCGGCAGCAGCGCAGTGGTCGTGGGGTTATTAGAAAAAGTTTGTTCATGCGAAAAGTTTGGTTAATAAATCATCTATTTTATTCGTGGATCCACTTTGTGTGAACCGCTTGCCAACGAAGACCCCAAGTTTGTCTCTGTCTCCCTCTCCGCTCGCTCTATCTGTCCACTTCAAGGAGTTCGTCTCGGTCCACTTCAAGCGGTCCGTCTCTGTATGTGGTATGTGATTTGAATCCCATTTCCAGACGGTCAGCTCTCGTTTTTGTCCTTTTTATTTTTCTCTTAGGACACAACATGTTCTTCCGCCTAGTGGACATACGACGGAAGGCTCTCCGTGGCACATCCTCGTTAATGATTCTCCTCTCGTCCCCACTCTGCTTTCCTTCGCCAACTATTTGGTTTGCCAAGATTTGAACACATTCGAGGCGATCTTCGTGAATTGAATCGCATTTGTATTTACTTTTGGATTAAAGGCACAGGTTTTCCAAGCAAGTTCGGTTTACAGAAGAAACTTCGAAGGGAAGTTTTTAATTCTAGTTATAATTTCGCTTTACCACAAGCCTCTTTCTCGACCCGACCCGACACGAGCTCTATCGAAAATCCCGATTAAAACTTCTTCATCTGAATTTAATCCTGATCATGAACCATGCCTCCGTATTCGGGTGGATCGCATTGAGTGCTGTCAACACAAATGAAATTTAGTCGACTGAGCATCGGGCGATCCTTCGGTCGTCCATCGGTCCATCGGTCCATCGGGTCGTCGTCGGTGGATTTGGGCCGATTTTATTGACAGGAACCTCTGATGGCAGCGGTCATGTTTACACGGCCGAGTGAAGGCAAACAAAGCAAAGCACTTGCAGGCGACAGTGACCGATGGCAGGCGACACGGTGAAGGGCCATCAGAGAGAGGTAGAGAGAGTGTGAGTGCGGGAGGGAGGGAGACGGAAATAGCTAATTCATTCGTTAGCCATCGACGGTTGGCGGTTGGGCAAATGGGGCGAGGCCCGCGCCGACGAGCGCCAGGCCGACCGCAACTGAGCAATTGCAGGTGTTTATATCGACGGCAATTTATGTGCTCGCCACGAAACGGCGAATCCCATCGGGATCAGACGCCACCGATCCAAACACCTCCCTCTCCCCCTCGCCCTCCCTCTCTAGTACCCTCTCTAAAGCCCCGCCCCTCGGTGCACTCGATTAATAGAGCGTGAATCGAACGCGCCATCAAAGGATTCGCAATACACACGTTGCTTTGTACAGACATGTGTGTCGGTCTGTCTGGCTGGCTGTCTGTCTGTCAGTCTGTCAATATCTATTTGTTCGCTTCGATATTTTCAATCGCACTAAAAGTCAATTTATTATTGGTTTTGTGTTCGCCTCAATGTTGCTAATCCGTGTGTAACAAACACACACACCCTCGCACACACAGCACTTCAAGTCCTCCACCACCCCCCCATCACCCACACCCCCGTCGCCTTCGCCAACGCAGCCACAGACCCGCTCCGATCCGATCCGATCCGGACCTCAGACCGAATCCGCAACTCAGACTCAGATCCACCTCGAGCCATCGAACCAATGGGCGGGGGGAGGAGTGGGTTGGAGCAAACGAGAGCAGGAGAGCGAGAGGGAGAGTGAGAGGGAGTGGGGAACGAGCCCGACTGACACAGTTCGTTAACTCGACTTGGCTCTGGTAATATTTACACGCACCCCCGAGAGAGGGCGGCGCGGGCGGAACGAGTGAAGGGTGGCGAAACAAGAGGGAGACCCAGAGAGAGAGAGAGAGAGAGAGAGAGAGAGAGCAGGAGAGCGAGTTACTGCCCGGGGCGGTGGGAGCGGGTCCAGGAAAGGGTTTTAAAGTCCAGGCTCAATCAAATGCCGGCGTGAGCGGCGACAAATGGCGACGAGGGGCGAGCGAGGAGTCGCCGGGCTTGGGCTCGTGCGGTGTTCGAGCTATGAAAATTGGCACCGCATTGCAGAGGGGTCGCCACCGCCTCCACCGGCGACGCCCACAGCCGCCGGCAGCGAGGCAAAAACAAATGGCGGCCACAAATCCAATATGGCAACTCAATCAAGCGAAATGCCAACAGTGGGCCGCTCACCTCACCTCGAGGGCCATCGACGGCGGATTGTGCAGATTCCAGCATCCGAGCGACGGCGAGGACGACGCCAAACACTTAACCCACCACCAGTCGCGCCCTGTCTCTCTCTCTCTTTCTCACTCTCTCTCTTTCTCACTCTCTCTTAGACAGTTTGAAGAATGCGGCAGACGAACGGGCGGACAAACAAGTCGTGGATGGAGGATGGAGCAATAACAACGGTGGGAAAGAAAGATGACAACAGCGTTAGCAACATGCCACACCAACAACAACAACAACAACAGCCGCAGCAATGACGGCGGCGAAAACAAGCACAACAACAGCAACAATAACAATGGCTAAAACAACAACCCGGGCAACCACGAAAACAACAAGAAGGAGAAGGAGGCGAAGGAGGAGATGAATAACAGCGACAGCAACCATCAAATACAAGGACTTTGGCGAAAAACAAAATTCGGAAAACTCTCTCTCTCGCTCACTCCTTCACGAGAGCGAACCGGGAGAGAGACCGAAATAGAAAGGGACAGAGAGCGAGAGAGGTGGACTCGCCGAAATCGAATGAAAGTGCAAACAAGAGGTGGTTTTGAAGCATTTCTAGCTGTGTACATGTAAATGTTAAATAAGCGCGCTGAGCTGCGTTGATTTGGGGACATTCGGGAGACAACGACAACGACAACAGAGATAACGACAACCGGCCCCCACCCCTCCCTCCGATGCCAAGGGCCCCACCGCGCTGGCGACGTCGATGGCCGGGCAGGGAGCGAACTCCAGGTAGTGACCTCCAGAGAGGGAGACGTAAAAGTGGGTTGAAGGAGGAGGAGGAGGATGGCGACGATGGGAGAGGGCGGCGAGGGCTGGGCAGGGGTGGTTCGGGCTGGTTCGGAGCGTCGGAGAGGGAGAGGAGAGGGCGCTAGGGACGAGGCGAGGCGAGGCGCCGCCGTCGTTGTGGAGGGTGCGGATGACGCAGGAAGGATGTGAAATGGATGCGACCGATGCTTGTGGCGGATCACGGCGAGACGGTTTATTGAATCTGATGCCGCTGCTGATGCTGCGGGGACATCCCGGCAATTGACCCAGACAAGGGGAGTCGGCCAGAATGGGCTTGGGTGTAGGGGGTTTCTGGCAATTACTGGATTCGTGGAATGAAAGCACCGAGAGCCGAATTGAGTTGAACTGGGATTCAACTGACCCTTGATTGATATAACCTTTGATTCGAATGGACTTTGATTCAACTGATCTTCGATTCAACTGTCCACTGATTCAAATGTCCATTGCTTCAACTGATCTTTGATTCAGCTGGCCCATGATTCAAGGGGCCGTTGATTCAACTGATTTGATTCAACTGACCCTTGGTTCGACTGGTCAGAGTCGATGATTCGATTCGACTGGCCTCTCAACGACAATCGTCATCTCGTGGACTCTCGCAGAAACACAACAAAATAAAACTCACTCACCTACAAAGCGTCGACGTCACGACGAGCAGCGGTCCTTGGGTCCTTCGGGGCCATGGGGGAGTCCGTCCGAGGGCGCCAACAACAACTGTGGTGGAAAGCGAAACCGACTGCGGGAACCCAACAACAACACGACACAGCGAAACTCACACGCACACACACACACGGTCAGAGAACGAAGAAAAGGCACAAACACAAAACGCACTCTCCTTATCTCTTTCCCACTCGCGCTCGCACTGCTTTTTCTCAACCGTTCGCTCTTGTTCACCTTCACTTCTTCACTATTTGACTTGTTGTCGTAATTTTGCAGATTCTCGTTTTGTTTGTTTCAATTTTTTGCTCGGTTTTGTTTTTGATTTGTTGTTGTATGCGATATTTCGAGTCGATAACTTTGGGATTTCGTTCGGAAGTTGTTTTTGTTGTTGTGATCGAAGTGTTATTTGTTTTTTCGCGGTTGTTAAAATAATTATTGCTATAATTGTTATTGTTATTGTTTGTTGTTAATTGTTTTCAATTCTTGTTATTTCTTGTCAATTTTTGTTAATTCTTGTTACTTCTTGTTGTTACGATATTTAATAGTAGTATTTGTTGTTATTGTGATTTCGTTGTCTTCTTCGCTTGTTCGAACTCTCAATTTCTCCCTCTCTCTCTCTTTCCTTCTCTGTTTCTTGTGCTCTCTTTCATTCGCGCTCTCGCCTTTTGCTCTCGATTTTCCTTTGCACTTTATTTCGTTCGCATGCTTCTCGCTCCTGTGGTTGGTTGTTTCTTTGGTGTTGTGCCTTCTGGTTGTTTATTTGTTGTTGTTGTTGTTGTTTTTGTTGTCTCTACTCACGTCTTTCACGCATCGTCTGGCACTTCCCTCAGATTCCCTTGTGTTTTCTCTTCCGATTTACGACTTCATTTTCTAATTTTCAGCGTTGAAAGTAAAAAATGCAAACATGAATTACTCTATTTACTTTGGTGTTATTTTCGCCCTCCCCTCCATTCACTTTCGTCCTCCCCCCTCCCCCCTCCTCCTCCTCCTCCGCCTCAGGCGTTCCTTTGCTCTCCCCTCTTCTATTCTCGCTCTCGCTCTCCGCCCGCCCCTGCCGACAACCGCGATTATGGTGAGTTTCCGACCAACCGACCAACGTGAGTTTTCGACGATTCCGTCTCGGCCGCCTTCGTCGGGGTCGTTCGAGTTTTTCGTGTTTTGGCGTTACGCTTTGCTATCCGCCTTCGCCATGCTCTGCCACATGCCTTGCTCTACTCTGCTCTAACGGTACATGGGAGCAAGGTATAAGAGGGAAAATGTTTGGGCGACCCCAAGCGAAGACCTCCGTCTGTATGTGAGTGAGCGAGTGAGTGCACTTGAAAACGCGAGCGAGGCAGAGATGGAGAGAGAGGGAGCGAGAGAAATCCCGACTGGCGAAGATGTAGAGAATGGCAGAAGCATGGAGGACGCAAGGAGGACCCGAGGAGAACCAAAGGAATATGTGAGAAATTTTTGGCTCGTTTGAATTTTCAAAATCCTGGACTCTAATCGCGCCCAGGACGGAGGCACCAACAACTCCGGAGGCCGAGACCGACAAGGGCGACCACGGGCACGACAACGTGGGCGCAGGCAGACGGATGGACAGACAGACAGACGACGGCCGCTGTCCATTCCCACGTCGCTGCGTACGTAATAGATGCGAAGGACATGGCATTACTCCGGGCCGATTTCTAGGACAACGCACTTCGCCCCACTCCTCGGCGCCCGCACTCGCTCGCTGACTGGAATCAATGCCACATACATTTTTCCCCCTCTCACAGCGAGTCCACGGCCGAAGGAGCGAGGCGAATTTTGAGAAAATGAAGTTTTTCCACTCCTCGATTTCTCGAGATGGCCCCAGAACTGCACATCACGAGGGGGACAGAAATATATATATATATATATATAAAATATTGGTATGTGAAGACTCAGCACCTCGAGCAATTTTCACACTCTGCACGAATACGAAATCACGAACGGGGAAAATTCAGGATTATCACGTCGTAGTTTCGTCGTCTCGACCGACTCGCGTATGAAATTTTTGGATTCGATCGGGTTGGCGATTTTTTGTTTTTTGTTTTTGTTTTCGAAAATACTACAGGTATGTACTAATTGCGTGCGACTTCGATTTGTCCGTTCGACTGCAGCAAGTAATTTATTAACAAATTCTCCGCTTTGTGTTCGCACTTCGCACGTCTACACTTCGCTCGGCCTGCCTGCGGAACCGCCCTAAACAGCCAGTGGAAAACTAAAAGAAAATTTGGTGAATTTTCCGCACGTACGAGCGAAGGACGAGGACGACAGACGACAATCGAGCAACGAGAATCGAGCAACGAGCACCGAGAACCGAGGACCGAACACCGAGCGCGAAGCCAACCATGGGCCGAGGAGGAACGGAACGAAACGGAACGGGTCGGGTCGGGACGGGTGCAACGGGGCGAGGAGGCGAAGCCACCACACGACGATTGCCTGCCTGGCTGGCTGGCTGGGCGGCCGGTGGGATGGGGAGTTTGTGTCTCAGGGAATACCGTTATTTGGCAGACGACTACGACGACGACGCCACCACGACACCACGACACCACGCCACCCACCGAACACGCCTCCCCCAGCCAACGGCGGCAGCAGCGCCCCGACTCCACCACCATCGCAGCCACCGGGGGTGAAAAACAACCATTCAATCAATAAGTCTCCAAGAAAGCTGAGCAAACTCAACACGGCAAGGCGACGGTGATGGTGCGGGTGTGTGGTGAGTTTCCGCGCAGGACTCTGTTTTCCACTTCTCTCTCCCTATCTCTCTCTCTCTCTCTCCCTTTCTCTCTCTCGGGCTTTTCTCCCTCCCCAGTGTTTTGAAGCTTCCTCTTGTTCTTCTGCTTCGGTTCTTGTTCTTCTCCAGCTCTATCACGTCTCGAGACGATTTTCACACATCGCAAATGGGTTTCACTTGAAAATTTTCGAAAAAATTTTGGCCCCGTCCGATTTACAGATATTTTCCCTTTCGCCTTGCCTCGGGTTGGACTCTGTCTATTTTGCACAACGACGACAACAACAACGAAAAATCACTTCCGGTTCGCCGTGCGCTCCACGTCTTCCTGCGACGTCGTCACAACAGTTAATGTCAGGTGTATCCTGAGACATGTGTCAGTCGAGGTCCTCGCGTGCCTTCTCATCCGGCTCGTGGACGCGACGGCGCGGGGCGGCCGCAGCCAGAGAGAGAGAGAGAGCGAGGACTTTTCTCCATTCGTCCGCATGTTGTTGCGAGTGTAGAGATTTGAATCCACCAAAGTGACCGTTATTCCGCTCCGAGTGCTGCCAAATGCTCCGCGAAATAGGGGGAAATCTCACTTAATAGAGTTGGGCAATTGTTGACAGATGGACCAGTGTTGCATCTTCACGTAGAAGCTGCATGGTGGTGAATTCACATTTGGAGAATTGAAATTTATTCAAAATTAAAATTATATTATTTGATTATTGAACGTTACTTTCATTTTCTGCCTCTTTTGAGAAACATTAAAGAAATATTATAAACACATAATTCTTTACAAATTTTCATTATCTTCGAGAATCACATTATGATCTCCTAATAAGTTAAAATTAAAAACCATTTTTTCTGATTTTTTTCATGGATAGGTTTATATTTTCGAAAATGAAAAAATACAACAAAACAATAAATACCATATATTTTTCAAGTTATATTTAACAAACAAAAAAATCCTAGGACATTCTTAAAAGTGCTGAAAAAATAGCTTAAAAAAACTTAAAAAAAAAAGTATAATTACCCTCTATTCTTTAAAGATATAATTGAAAAAATAATCAACACACCCAGAGAACTTCTTTCCCACTGCTTTCACAACCCTTCCTTCACACTTCATTGAATCGTGCAATTAATAATTATTAACAATCTTCCCCTAGAATCACTAAGAAAACCCACACCTCACCCCGACCACGATCGTCGCGGCCCACCTTTAATTGCCCTCATTTCGGTCGGAGCTTCAAGTCGTCTCCGCCTCCGGCCGAGGAAAATCGCCGAATCGACAAAAGACGTAACAGATGGCCGTTGATTAGCACTTGGACGAAACCTCAAAATTTAAAATTCTAAGGGTTCCGCGACTCGATCACGGCGAGGTGAACCAGAAATGTCCGTGTGTAATTATGAGCACACACAATAATTCGCAGTATCCGATACGCCCGTGCAACGACGGCGGTGACAAAATATGACGGCGGCCCTTCACTGCCAATCACCGTGCGCCGACCCCGATCGCGGACCACGGGGCCACCCTTCTGATCACGGCAATGAATCTATTAGTGGAATCACCTCGCCGAAATCACGGGCCGAACAATGCCTCGAAGGACTCGCTCATGATGCCCGCAGAAGGACGGCAGGATGGCAGGACGAATGCCCGAGGGTTCGCGCATGTGGCTCGAGGTTCGTTCCTTTCGCTTCGGTTCGACACGGCGCTTCAGGTCCCTTACGATTGCGCGATCATCACGAGACGACGATGACGAGGACGATGTGGATGATGATGACGAGAGGTCGTCGCCGAAGATGCGGGCGCTGAAATGTCTGGAGTCTCGGCAGCGGAATCCTGGTGTGAGTCCGTGTGTATTTGAGTTGCAGCCGCACAGCCGACCGCTATTTGCATTGGCATCCCGCGGCTGCCGCCGACTGCAACTGCCGCCGCCGACTTCTTAACTCCATGTCCTCCGACCTCGCCCAGGTCGCCTCATAAAGAGGCAGTGCCAGAGCCAGAACCGGAGACAAAGGCAAAGAGACTCGCCCTGTGACTCCTCGCATTGTCCGCTGCTGCTGCTGGCCGCCTGTATCGGGTTTCGTTGGAACGTGTTGAGGCAATGCAGGCAGGTAACTCGATAGGGCCGGGCCGCAGCTGTGTTGACCCGTTGCCAGGGCTCGCATGTCCTCGCCTCCTCGCAGACCACGGGGAGCAGACCAGACCAGACCAGACTAGGCTGAAGGCTAGAGTCTAGAAACGGCGACGACGAGGACGGGGTTCCTACGGGGATTCTGGGCATCGCGGCGAGGGTGAAGGTGAGACAGTAGGCGAGGGTGGCGCGCACTTCCGGTAGCCGGATGTCGGCTACCTTCGACCCTTCGGTGGCCTCTCGGCTGTTGCGTGTGCTCTTGTCGTGGTTGACACACCCGAAGGAGGCTCGTGGAAGTTCCACGATTTTACAACACCGATCGAACTGGATCGGGGGTGTTTTCAACAACAACAGCACTCCCACCCCCACCCCCACCAACGGTGCAGCGAACCCACGCCCTCCGGCATCTTGAGTGGAGAGAGAGGGAGGGAGGTTTTTCGCTGTCGGAAGGATGCGTTTTTTCACGCCTCACGCATTGTTGTTTCTAAGTGCGTTCGCTTAGTTTTATGTCTGTTTGTCTATTTGCTTGTTTGTTTGTATTTTTGATGCATCATTCCATCGCGTGGTCCACCCCGATCCCGGTTTCGGTCCCGGTCCATCCCTCGCACGATCATTAATCGGTGTTCGATGTTCGTTACGTTCCCAATCGGTTTCCACGTTGCATCTGTCCACTTCCACGTCCACCTCGGACGAACTTCCGCCGAAGGACGAGGGTGTCGACCGGCGAGAAACAAAACCCACGTCAATGTCCTGCTCAAGGAGTCCGTCCACACGGGTGCATGTGTGTTGTGATGTGTTTTCCTTTCTGGTAATTGTATGCGTTTCCAGGCAACACCGTGAAAAGTGTTTCGAAATGCAGGAGGCAGAAGGCCGGAGGAATTTCATTTCAAATTACGCAGAAAATAGAAATAATCATCATTAGGATCGATTTAATGCGCTCACGAAAGTGTTGCCAACACCTTCTGTCCGCCGATTCATCCCCCGCGGCGACCCATTGTTCGTTCCTCTTCTCCACCTCCTTCCCTCCGCGGCGTCCACTTAGACCGCAATTAGGGAGCATTTAGTCTCATCTCCTTCCGCGTTCTCGGAGTTCGTGCGCCTGATCGATTTATTTCCGCATCGCACGCCCGAGATGGTCCCGAGCCATCGAGCAATCGAGCCGTCGAACCATCGGGCGTCAGTTGGTGATTGATGGAGTGCAGGGGGTTCCAGGAAGCTTCTCGATGGCCTCTTGAGAGGTTATCGGGCCCGATTCCTCACTGCTGCCGATGGTTCGAACGAACTGCTGTACCCCAAAATATCCCGTGCTCAAGTCCTCTTCACAGGTTCGGCGCACACGGGTCGTCCTGTCCTTAGTCGACTATTGTTTAGTTTGTGAAATCCTATATGCATCGAATTAACAAATGCATGCTATCTCAAAACTAGCTAAAAAATCAAGTATTGTTTAATTTTCGAAAATCCAGTTAAATCACATTAACAAACTACTTCAATTTCAAGGTTTTTTAAAAAAATTAAGTATTTCTTAATTTTTGAAAATCGAATGCTATCGAGTTAATAAATGTATGCCATCGCTAAACTAACTACAAAAACTAAAACTTGAATTTGTTAAAAACCAATTTTACCAATTTATATTATTTTTTTTTTTTCAATAAAATTATTTGCATGGTGGCCAAAAAATGGACAGAAAAAATTAGAGTACAATTTTGAAAAAAAAAACATTAATAATATTTTTTCTATATACATATTCCTTTTTGCCATCCGTGCAATTTAATCGGCGAATTTTCACAAACATCACAAAAAACCAAAATTTAAACATTTTAAATGAAACATTTTGTTTGTTTTTACACCATTTTTTATCATTTAAAATTTAACGTAATATTTACGATTGCAAAGCGAGTTTAAAATGTTTGTTATAACAAGAAATTTTATAATAAATATTATAATAAAAAAATTTTATAATAACAAGAAATGTTAAAACAATTGTACCACGAAAAACTAAAATGTGTAAAAGGATATTCGAAAACTTTAATAAATATTGAAATATCAAATCCAGAAGACTATTTGACGATTTTTGACGACAAAAAAATGTATTTTCTAACAATCGCTTCAGTTCCTGAAACACATTGACCAATTGACAAATATTTCCTTACCATTAAAACTAAAAATAAAAGAACGGTTTTTTTCTCTTTTTATGTTTTTATTGTTTCATTTTGTACGTATAATTGTATAATTTTTTTTTACATATTTGTGTTTCAGTATAAAAATATAAAACGTCATTAAATTTGCAATGAGATGTTTGTTTTTCTTTCTTAAAATGTCTTACAAAAATACACATTGTTTTCTTCCTACAATAAACTTAACATGTAAATTGACTTATATTGAATAGTATCACATTTGATAGATTAAGTTACAACTTAACTAGTGTTCGTTTTCGGAATCGATTTCGAAGTTTATGAATTTCTATTTTCGTAGAATTTAGAATCGGAATACGAGAACAAGTTTTCGACTAAACTATTCATAAGAGATATGATTGTAAATTATTTTTGCTTAATTTCTATCATGATATTTCGACAACCTTCGGGGCGAAAATATTTTCGTTTGGTTTCAATTATTGTATTAAGGAACAACAATGTTGCGATATATGTTTGAATCTATTATTAAATGTTGTTTTGTAAATTTCGTTAAGTAGACAACCGCAGGTTCCTGTTGCTTTTCGATCAGCACAATAAACAAAAAAATAAAAACTACTTTGTACATCGACAACGACTAAGATCGTACTCTACAACGCTGTAGGTAGAGGTTCTGGTAGTGGTGGAGCTGGCTGATCCGTTGCTCGAACTAAACACACAACGCAATAATAGTGATAACAAACTAACTTATCGAGTAAATTAAAGATACATGTGACAACCTGACGAAGAGGTTGCCATGGGCCTTAGAATTAGAAATGACTAGAGTTCACACTCATCTTTTTGTTGTTCTTGTTGGTGGGTTCGAGGGTTCCACCAAGTTCTGCAACTGGCGACTAAAACTAAAAGTATTACTGCACTATTTTGCCTGAATTTTGCTTAGAAACGAAGTGTTCGAAATTTTGAGCTATAATTACGGAGTAGGAATTCTTCGACAGTTTCGTCAAATTCGTAAAAAACTAAGTGAGATCATAATAAGCTGAGCAAGTTAAGTTTACCTCTATAATTAAGGAAAGGATAGGAATGATATAGACATGGAAATGACTAGAAACTTATAGAAAACTGAGTAAAAATAAATGACTAGAACTCTTAATATGTGACTAAAAGTTCGTTCCTTACAGAACACGAGATCAACTGACGGAAGTCCTCAGTGATTGCAAGGTCGAATTATGGAATGACTAGAAGATCGGAGAACTGCTCGCCTTGAGACCGATTGACTGGGGTCTCGAGGACTCGTAGTTGACTAGAAGCTGGTCTATATTAACGACTATATTGGACTTAGGTTCGAATTATATAATCTGATAAATCTGATACACATAACTTATTGACTAAACTATCGAACATAAATAAAAGAACTGACTGATTGAAATTATCTGACTAGGGTTAATCAGTCAATAAATAACTTATGGTCTAAATGACTAGATAAGTTGATCAATTTGTGACTAGAACGAAGATCGAACAAATGAATAAATATCTTAATAAAGGACGTAATCATTATGAAAGTCAAACAAAAACGTATCAATCAACAAACTTAAAATCGAGGGAAATAAACTTAATAGAAATATAATTGAGACGAGGATGCACCGATCGGTGAAAGGTGGACCCGGACTGGACTCGGGGATCTAAAACTATTCTTTGGTGACTTTAGCCGTAGAGGGAATGCTTTTTCTTACACTAAATATAAACTCAGGACTCCTGGTCGGCGCCGCCTTGGGCAGGTGGGGCTCCCTGGGCCACCCTGCAGGACCCTGGACGACGCGCTCAGGTCGAGGACTCAGTGGGCGAGGGTCGTGTGCTGGATGACGGAGGCGCAGTTGCGCAGGTTCGTGAGGGCGGCCGCCGCGATGTTCTCCTCCTCGGTGAGGCCGCTCTCGACGATCTGGAGCCGGCCGTAGCCGCCCGAGCTGGTGCTGCACTCGGACATCGAGTCCACGTCGCCATCGACGTCGTAGTCGTAGCCACTGGCCACGGTGTAGACGCCCTCGTCCTCCTGGGCCCCGCTGTACGAGTGCTGGCTGGACGCCGACGACGAGGAGGACGACGTGGAGCGACCACCGGTCGAGGCCACCGAGCCGGCGTACGAGTTGAACGAGGACAACGACGAGGTCGACGAAACGACCGTCGAGCTGGAGACGGAGCCGTTGGTCGCCGCTGACGTCGTCGTCGCCGTGGCCACGGGCGCCTTCGAGGCGTGCGTCAACTGGTGCTTGCGCAGGTACGCCTGGCGCTTGAACTTCCGGCCGCACTCGCCGCAGGCGTGGCTCGGCTCCTCCGCCCCGCCCGGCTTCTTGGCCTTCGCATCGCCTGCGCTGACGACGGCGGTGTTGGTCGTGTTGCGGTTCTCCTTCTTCGACGACGAGGAGCCGGCGCTGGCGTCCTTCTTCGGCTTGTGCCAGCGGCGGTGGGAGGCGAGGTTGGCCGGGCAGTTGAACTGCTTGCCGCACTCGGGGCACCGGTACTCGAGCAGGACGATGCAGGCGCACCGATGGCGCGCCAGCCCAAAGGCGTCGTCGAAGCGGATGCGGCAGAGGCGGCAGATGTAGTCGCCGATCACGTTCCGGATCGCGGCCAGCTCGGCCTTGGTCTCCTCGGTGATCTCGACGATGTTGTACTTGGGGTCGATGTCGCCGTTGCTGTACTGCTGGCCGCCGTCGGTGATGTCCTCCAGCGGCCGGATGATCGTGCCCGACACCGGCGAGCTCGTCTCCTCGTCGAACTTGAGCTTCCGCGTCGCCTTGTTCTTCGTCGGCCGGGCCGCGGGCGGGTGCGCCTTGGCGGTCTTCGGCGCCGAGTCCGCTCGGATCGGCTTCGTCGGCGTCACCTCGCGGCTGTTGTTCGCACTGTTGTTGTTGGGTGCCTGCTCGTCGCGCCTGGGCTGCTTGGCGGGATTAGCGTCGGCCTCCGCCTCCTGCTCCTCCTCTGAGAGCTCGGCGTGCGGGCGCTTCGTGGGCGAGGGTGGCGGCGTGATGGGCTTCGCCGGCTCAGCCGCCACCACGATGACGCCGCCGTTGGCCCGAAGGGGGTGGCGACCGGTGGCTGCGGCCGCCGCCTCTCGAATGTCGTCGGCCTCCGTCGCGTCCACCTGCATCGGCGCCGAGGACGAGGGCTCCGTGTAGACCTCGGCGAAGGAGGTGGCGATCGGGACCTCGGGGGCCTCGACATCGTTGTCATTGTCGATCGGCGGCGTCGTCGGCTGGGGCTGGATCTCGGACTCCATTGACGGCGCCGGTTCCTGTTCCGGCTTCACCGAGAGGTCCAGCGGGATCTCGCACTTGGTCTTGATGCTCAGGTAGCGGCTGCGGTACTTGGGCGGCAGCGAGGCCACGGTCGTGAGCAGGCCGAGGCCGTGCGGCATCCCGTGGCCGGCGACGCTGTTGTGAATGTGCAGGATGCTGTGTGGTTGTTGCTGTTTCTGCGACAGGGTTGCCATCGCCCCACCGTGGATCGACGACGACGACCAACACTTGCACTTGCAAACTCAGCTCGATTGTTTATTGTTCGTAATTTGTTTCAATAGTTGATGATTCTCGTGTTTTCTGATTTGTTTCGAACTCGTCGGAAGAAGGGAAACGGAAACACAACAGAAACTCAACTGGCGCAAAATTATTGAAAGTATAGAAAACAAACAAACGCGAAACTAACGAATGAACGAACGAACGAATTAACAGGAAAACGAAAGAAAACTTAACAAATTCCACTGGCTCTGACTTGGCGCTCTGGCGTCTCTGGTGCGAATGACGAACAGCTCGTCCTGTCGGCGCTATTTATGCGCGCACAGGACTCGGCTCGCTTCGATATTGGAATTGGAAATTTTGTATTTTGTGTTTGGTGTTTGGTATTTTCAATTTCATCCCCTGTCTCGATGTCCTTTTGGACCCTTCCGACGGTCGCTCGGCTGCAGCCACGAGGCGACTCGGAAAGCCGGAATCTTTTGTTAGTAATCAGACCCACACGCACGCACACACACACACACACATACATGCACATGCACACCCTGCCACATTAGTCACCCTTTTCGCGTTCATCCGTTCGTTCGCCGCTCGGCTCTCGGGGCTCGCTCCTGGTCGCGGTCCTGGTTCCTGCTTCTGGCCGGCCTGGTAAGTGAAAGTCCTTTGGCCACAGTGTGGGACGGCGGCCCAGAGACGCGCCCGGTGTTGCATTTCCGCCAACCACCCCCCGCCTCCAACTCCCTGCTTCAGTCGCGGCTCTGGGTCGGCACTGCCTCTGTCTCTTTCCCGGCCTCTGCCTCCGTCGCCGACCGGGATTCACCATTTGGTGGGGTAGGCATGAGCCTTTGGCTTTCTTTCTTTCCATCGTTCCTTTGTTCCCGGTCCGCCCCTCGCACGGCTCGAGGAGGCGTCGCGCGCACCGTCTCGTCCCTGGTCTAACAGGGGGTGGCAGGCGGAATTCGGAAGGCTTTTCGCCTGAAAGTGAATGCATTTCGTTTGTGTTCGATTTCGCTCTTCATTCATTTTCCAGTTCAGCTCTAATTTCTCCCCGGAGTTGGCTGGAAGAATTACGGGGAATCGAAAAATTGTCGGACGCGAAGTCTGGATCGGATGTAAAGGAAAATATGCAATTAAATAAACTATTTCGAAAATCTTCAATTATTGAAATCTGTAGAAGAACAGTTTAAACACCATAAAAATAGAAAGATTTTTTGTATATATTTTATTTTTCACAATATCATGTGTCTAGATAGAATAGAATTCTACAAAATTATTTATATTCGCCAAAAAAATAACATTAATATTTTTGACTTTATAATTTTTTATTTAGGTTTTCTTCTAATTAAATTTCTTAATTAAATGCACGTCATTAAAATCTCAAAAAATAGTTTATTTATATTTGAATTCGTTTCTACAAATCTGCTCATATCTCACAAATTTATAACCGGTATATGGAATTTTGTTGATTTGGTTCCTTCAACTATGAAATCATATATTTAATGGAACATTTTCAATATCTTAAACATTTCAACATCTTCAACTTCAACTTCTCTGGAGCCAAATTGAAATGCCTTTGGGATGCGATGCGACCACTCAATTTGCTTTGCTGCTCGCCCGGTTTTTCGGGCAAACAAATTGTAAAAGTGTTTTTATTCAATTTCACTGCGTGTGTGCACTGTGGTTGCCATTGTTGTTGTGCCATTTTTGGTGTTGCTGTTTCTTTTGCTCTAAAATGCGTCTTGCATTCGGAACGGCACGTGCTCGACACCGACATCGGCATCGCCCCAACGGCCCATCGTCCCATCGCTCCGCCGACGTCGTTGACATTGTGCTCGTTGAGTCGGCGTTGCCACCCCACGCGGACGCCGGCTCTCGAATTCCCACAGCGCGTACGCGACTTTATTTGTCTCTCCGTCTGTGTGTCTGTCTGTCTGTCCGTCCGTCCGTTTGTTTGCCCGTCCAGCCTTCAGTCTGTGGGTCTGAGTTTTGTCTGATCGTCCGTCCGTCTGTGTGTATGTCCGATTGTGATTGTGTGGGCCCGTGTGAGGCCTCGCGGATGGTGCGTAGTCAAGTGGGGTGGCTCGGCGGCGGCTGCCGTGGGACGAGGCGAGCCGTTGCCTAGAAATCTATCGTTTCCAGAAGCTACACAACAACAATGGCTGCTGCACCAAAAGCACACAAAAAACAAGCCCAAACACACACACACACATAGAGAGGATGAGAAATGAAAGAGCAGCAACAACTCGAATAATATCAACAACAAGAACAACAACAACAACTAGTGTAACAACAGTGAGATTGATGAAAGCACTCGAAACATCGAGACCTCGCATTTTCTTGCGTTCCATAGTTGTTTGGTGTTGTGGTTGTTGTCGGCGCTGTAGCTGTAGTTGTAGTAGGTGTTGTAGTTGTAGCTTTTGTTTGTATTGTTATGCCTGATATTGGGTCGTAGTTGTTGTTCTCGTTGTTGTAGCTGTTGCTTACCGCCATCTTCGGCGCAAACAAACATCATCGAAATTCCAACCCCATGTGCATTTCAAAGCCGCTTCCTCACCAGGCCAACCAGCCATTCATCCAGTCGTCCCACCAACCGACCGAGCCACCAACCCACCCATCCATCCATACATTCACCCATACATCCATCCACTTTCAGCCCTTCCACCCCGCCCCACCGACCGACGCCCACCAAACATTCGAAGGCGACGCCACCGACACCGGCGCGACCGATGACGACGCGACTCACGACCGACGCCACCGACGACAGGACGGCGACGCGACCGACGACACGTCGACGGCACCACCCCGAAATCCGTTGGCCGACGCCTCGCCGAATGCATTAATGCGTTGTAATTTACTTAAACATCCTCGTCCACCGCCGCCGAGATCCGACGTACGCTCGCACATCGCCCGAAGAGTTTCTTGGCCGGCCTCTCAGTATCTCTCTCTCTCTCTCTCTCTCTGTCACACACACACACATGCATCCATGTGTGTGTAACCCCTAAGTGCATCATTTTATGGTAATTTCTCAAGCATCATCTCGTAGGGCTTTAAAAGTAATTAATGTATGGAAAATGTGAAATTATTTAAACGATTATTTCTCCGTCTTCCTCTCGTTCTCGCCTACCCCTCCCCTCCTCCTGCTCCTCTTCTTCTTCGTTTTCTGTTCCTATCCATCTTCCTCTTTTCCATGCCGTATGCATTTGATTTTCAATTTCGTTTGCAACCATCCATCTCTCGAAATCCTCTCAGACGCACTCCATCGTCTCCAGCGAACCCCTGAGGCTCCGGCTGGCTTCACGTCCTCAGATGCCCTTCAAACGTTACTGCACACTCTCTTCTTCACTCGATCTACCGCTTTCTCTCCCGCACGCCACAATTAAAAGCTT
This sequence comes from Coelopa pilipes, assembly GCA_947389925.1. Lineage (NCBI taxonomy): Eukaryota > Metazoa > Arthropoda > Insecta > Diptera > Coelopidae > Coelopa > Coelopa pilipes. The sequence goes on along the minus strand of OX376699.1, from coordinate 28,425,404 downwards.
AAATTTAACTTTCTGTGGTTTCAATTAAAAATGCATCATCTGTTTGTCTCAAATATATGGTTCTTTATTTTTCAAATGAATATTTCGAAAGGACTTTATAAAAACAACAACAACTGAAACATCTAAATTGTGGGGAACGTCGTCGAAAAGGTGAAAGAACTCCAAAGGAAAATTAATTATTTTCCTATAACAATTTTATAATAAAATTGATTGATTTATAATGGAATCGATGAACTGAATTAATTCATAATAATAACAACAATGCAATAATTATAAAAAGGGGAATATTAATCATTCCTTGATGCCTTTCTACGAACGACAAAAGCTCCAAAGAAGATCTTAAAAAGATATCACATCAACCCATTGATCCTGAAGGAGACATGGCTGAATGTAATAAATAAAAATATCAAAAATGCAACTGTGTAGAAAGATTTAGTGAGGCCAATTAAATAACGAAATGGGCAAAACGACCCACATCACCAACTAATTTAAATTTAGTCGAAATTTATGTTTTTATTGAAGAAAAAAATCAATTTACAGATATGAAAAGTTATCTATCAGAAGTAGATTTAGATCAATTCAATCAATTTGATCAAGCCTCTGAGCCTCTCACCTCTCTGAGCTATTTCAAATTCAAAAAGGAACAATTGAGAAAAAGGTTGGTACAGCCTGGTTGATACAGTTGCAGATGGAGAGACAAATAGGGACGTAAACAAATAGATAGAGCGGCCAAAGACCTTTCAATCCACTGATAACATCCATATCGGTCGCCGCCGAGCGGAGTGCTTGACGAAGGGAAGCATTCGAAAGGACGGAGTTTCACCGACTCCCTCCACCTCCCGATGGTCCCAATGTAGTTCCGTTAAATGAACCCACTGAAAGGCCTCGCGATCCCACCGCGATCCTCAATTAGAGTCGCGTCGCGTCGTGGCCGTCGCTTGGTCGGACCTTCGTTGAAGGCTCGTATCCTTGCGAAGGGTTGCCAAGGGAGTGCACAATGCCGTTATTTGATAAGAAATAAAAACCCTTCGCTATGTGTTGTTCCTTTCCAAAGGAACGATCGCTCCATGGACGTGAACAGAAGGGCAACAACACAACAACAAAAAGAAAACAAAAAACAATCTCATTCTGTCGGGTGTCGAAGTGCTTCGGGCACGCGACTCCAAATCCACATGAATTGCATTCATTCTTGTTGTTGCCGATGTTGCTGTTGTTGTTGTGCTGCAAATAGCGCCAGCCCCGACCACACCACCACATTCAGCCACGTACGCGCCGCATTGGCATGTGTGCCATGGAGGAAAATCCTCCTGAAACGCTCGCTCACTCGCCGCCTCCCTCCCTCTCAGGGCGAATCAAAGACCCAACAACAGCAACGACAACAACAGCGAAGACTCCCAGCAGGACTCGCTCAGTCGATGTTTGAAAATTCTGCCAGGTGCATTTCTGAACCCGAGGGTTCACCGTGGTTCACTCGCTCGCTTCGATTTTGTCGCATGCCAGGGTTCAAAACAAACCAAACTGAGGGGAACCCAAGCGATCCGAAGGGCACACACACGCACACTCCGTCAATCACACACACGCTCACAGTTTCAGTCACGGTCAGGCACACAAGCGCACGTTCGCGTTTCTGTAGCGATTTCGGCTCTGATTCGGCCGGAGCCCGTGGTCCAAGGGACTGAGGGGTGCTCGGGCGGCAATCAGTCAACGGCGCTGTTGCTGCCACCACTGCGGCCGACGTCGCACGGGAGGACGTCTCGATTAGGGGTGGCTGCACTCGCTCCTGGCTCTCGACCGTGAGCCTCGGCTGACGGATCACGCTGTACGGTTCACGGCTTCGGTTCATTCCAATTGGAATGGATTCCGGAGGGGAGTTTTTCTACTCCCAGTTTGTTGTTGTCCTAGCCTCGCAATCATTTCGTTTACAGAGAGAGAAAGAGAGAGCGTTCGGGTAACAAAAGGATCCTGTCGAAGAATCTCTCCCTCGGTCTCGGCATCGGCTTCGACTGCGGTCGTCCGGCCGTTGGCTCGTGGTTCCCCTCGCGCACGAGCCACACGCGCCCGATGGGGGTGGGGGAGGTCGGCGCTTGGAATTGTTCAACATGCGGCCCTCGGCTTCGGCTTCGTCCTCGGCTTCATTGTCGGCCCCTGCTCGAAACGTCGTTTGGTTTGGTTTCGTCCGAGCTTCGTCGGCGCTGTCGCTGGCAGCGTCTCTCGCTCTCTCTCTCTCATCTGCCTCATTATCCCGATCTGCCTCGCTCTCTTTTTCTCTCACTCACTCTCAGTCGCTCTCTTTCTTCTCCTCCCCTTGTTAGCTTCCGCTGAAATTGTTCGTCCTGTACCGCTCAAATAACTGCATACGAATCCGGTCTCACTTCATTAGGTGGAATTCTGTTGGTTCGTTCCGTGTACAGGGTGTTTTTAGCACACGAGCTTGGGCTCTGATTTCACCACTGTGCCGGTAACGCAAGGCACTGTAAATTTATTAAAATATTATGCATGCTTCTCCCCCCCAAGCGACATGCGCCATGTCCTGTGCAATCGCCGCAGATGGCTGTATAATGAGTCAAACCTCGGATAGGTCCGACTAAACTAGTCATAGTTCAATGAAAATATTTTATTAAAAAAAAAACAATATGAAAATTCATAGCAATGAAGCTTCGGTGAAAATTTGCATTTCAGTTGGTTCATGAAAATTTCAAAATAAATATCGTAATCATCGGAAATAAATATTGGAACAAAAAATCTGTATAGTAAAATTAGTTAGGTCAATTTATAGTACCGAATTAATTCAAAAATTAATAAAAAAAGGCTCGATTTATTGAAGAATTCTGATATACGACTTAAAATTAATTTAATAATATTATGATCCCTGCATAAACGTGACAGAATTCGATCCACTCGAGCTATTAAGAAACGATCACTTCAATTAGCACGGTCCACAATCGGCCTAAAACAACTCATCGATCAATTTATCAATTCTCAACGACCCATCCTTTCACGATCATCAAATTCACGAATGAAGCAGGTGATCGATCAAAAGAAAGAAAATGATCGAGAAATTTAGTCGAACCTTCGCCTAACCAAAATTACACGATGGTCGATCGTACGATTTATTTTAATAATTCTACTAGGGATCTTGATTTCCTGCTGTGTAAACAGTACGGTGGAATTTTAAGGACCCATCATCTGGTGTTAAATAGTAACATAAGGTTATCATCGTCACTGTTTAGTGTGCAACTATTTCACAGCTGCGACATTCTAGCAGATCGGCCATGATTAGGCCATGCTACTATAGCGAGAATGCTCCACTAATTAAATTAACCACGCGCGGCCTGATTATCGCGCCAAAGGCTGGAATAATTTTTCGGTCTCCCGGTTCCTGGTTCCCGGCTGCTCGGATGCAGCTGAACAACGTGGCGGCCGAGGCCAGGACCAAGGGCCAGGGGTTCTTATCAGAAAACGTACACCAATAGTATTAGAATAATTAAATGCGTTACGTGGCTCGCGTTCGGCGTACCCCTTGGGGATGGGATGGATGGAGGGCTAGAGGGCTGGGGTGGCCACTGCATTCGAAGTCTACCCATTGCACTGGGTAGAAACGGGTGCGAGGCCTTGTAATTTATTACAATGGAAAATCGAGACGGCGTGCGGCCAGGAAGCCCAAGGGCCGGATCTGGTTTGCGGGGTTGGGTTGGGCTGAGTTGGGTTGGTCTCGGTCTGAGTCTAGCTCGAGTCGGGTCCGGTTCGGTTCGCGGGGATGAAGCGCAGGCCGCAGCTTGAGTGCATTCACGGACGACAAATACCAACGATCAGCAGGAGCAGCTGCGTTCCATGTAAGATAATGTGCTCACATGGATGGGTGGATCGATGGATGGAGGTCGCGAGTCGCGCACCTCATGAGAGCAGGGCAGGGCCAACCGACGGCACATATACCACCACGATGTGTGTGCAGAGGTATTTTGGATTTGATTTTTGGCAAGCTGTAACCAGCGCTGAAGGGCGTTTGCTGCTTCCGAGGCGGAGGATCGTGACGGGAATCGCAGCGTCCGTGGGTTAATGAGGAAGAAATCCGCTCCCCTCCCCTCCCTCTCGGCCTCTTGCTCCTTCCTTTGTTCGGTTAATGGACACGTTCCTGCGTCCTTCGTCCTCCGATGGTCGTTGTCCGCTTCCGGTTCCATGGCTGCGGTTGCCGGCGACGTGTGTCGGATTCTCGCTGGCTGCATATGAATTTGTTGTTGTGTTGTTAATGATTTAGTTGTTTTTTCTGTAGTTGTTGTTGCTGCTATTCCCTTTTCGAAATACTAATTTAACGGTCCGCTGCCTTCACCACGGTTACCGAGACATTTCGTCAAACATTTCGCGAACGAAGCAGCAAAACAAAACAACACGAAACGAAACGACAGGAATCCGTGGCTCAGGTGTGGTTTCACCACATCCATCGCTACCCTCGGGGCGCCCCCGGCCGAAAGGGTGCAAACTTTAAAATTCCTCCGACTGCTTTTGCAGTATGAAATAATTACAAGTTGCCGATTTCGTGGCGAATTTCCTTCCGAGGGTCCCGCAACGGCGACGACGACGACCGCGACGCGTGTCACGCTACACGAGGGGTCCGGGTGGCGAGGGGTGCAGGGTTTGGGGGTTTCTTGCAGAAATCGTGGACTCCCCGATGAATGATGACTCATGCAAGATACCACAAGAACAGCAACAGCAGCAGCAACAACACCGACTACAACAGCAACAGCACACAAATTCCCAGTTCACGTGCCACTATTTCGTTGTTGTTGCTGGCGTTCGTTGTTCTTGCCTCGAACGAAATCGAAATTCCAAACTTTGCCACTCTTTCGCACGCCCTCCCCCTCTTCCATGTCTTGTCGACACTTTCAAACGGTTTTAATTAGGAATTCTCGATGACGATGACGCCGGCGATGACGATGACGACGACGAGGACCTGCGTCGACTTCACCGACGACCAACAACACGACGACTGAGTGTCAACCGAACGACGTGCGTCTTAGAAACCTACCTCGGCTTCTTAGACATCGACAGAGATGGAGCGAGAGCGACCGAGCGAGAGACTGATGCACAGAGAGAAAGAGAGAGAGAGAGAGAGAGAACGCTCTGGACCCACAGGTATGTCTCATCAACCCTTACCGAACTTCTTGAACCGAAACCGAAACCCTGTCTTCGCTCAAGAAGTTCCTTCCCCAGGACTCGCTCACTCCACTCTACTGCACGACTGCACGCGACTCGACTCGGCTCGTTCACTCCACTCACTCCTCAAGAACCTCCCGCTCTCCGGCCAAGGGTGAGTTTCCTCTTCTTCGTTTTCTTATTTGCTTCCTTACTGTTGCGTCCTGCGAGACACTTAGAGAAGGGACTGAGTGTGAGAAGAACTCGTAAGGGGAAGAGCCGCCGTAGACCTTGGCAAGGAGGGGAAGACAGGCGTGTGTGTTGCTTATGCTTATAAGAAATTCCATTAGGTTTTTATTGAATTGTTTTGGCCTTCTCTGACGGCTCTGCACACACACAGGCGAGCACGCCGCATAAGCAACATGTTTGAGTCATTGTTGGGGCATTCCCGACATGTCAACAATGCCTTCGCAAAGGACTTCATCGTGCACGATGACGGCTGGCTGCCTGTCTGTCCGCCTGTGTTGGTGTCGCGTTTCAAGTGTTAGGTTCTGACCTTAGAGGACCTGTCGGTAGGAGTCAATGTGTTTCTCAAAGGGGCAAAAGTTCTTCTGGGAAAAGATCATGACTTGTAGCGACTGCAGTTGACCCTAGTGAGGACGAATTAGGGGCTTCCACGAAGGTAGAAAGATATGGCGGAGACGGCGAATCCGAGCTCATAACGATAATTTCGTACAAAACGTTTACTTTTCCTCTGCTCAGTTACAGGAAAGCTACACTTGGCTACTCTTTGGTAAACCCTGCCTATAAGTTTTGGACAGGTAGCGGAGATGGCGAATCCTAACCGAAAAGGAGAATTCCTTTCCTTTTATGCTTTTCAGCAGCTTGGCTAAAACTACAACTTTGCTATACCTTGGAAGATCCTGCCACGAACCTTTGGACCATCTAACAAAACGCTGGGATATGACTACGCAGACCTAGCCTTGGACCATGGATGCATTACCGAGTGCGCTCGAGCCCAGATGGTCATTAATCCCTGAATGGTGCCGAGTTTTGCACAATCCTCCCCTCGTCGAGGGCAACAACACCGATCCTCGTACCTCGGACTCGAACTTCGGCAATCACATAACTGTACACACTGCCCTATGATGATTTTTAACCCTCCGGCTTGCGCTGCGTATCGTCATCTGCGCTCGAATCTCGTTCTCAATCCGGGTACGAAAGCAAAACCAGAAGGGATTTCCTCATGCCAGCCACCCCATAATGTGCCTGTGCCAACCCCCGGCTGGCCGTTGATGTCGCGGTAGCTGTCAATTCTCTCGGCCCGAGCGCTTCATCTTTCCGCTTCTCGTAATTCCGTGCTCATAAATAATACTCGCAAATAGTTCGCTTGCTGGAATCCATGCCATGCTCGTTTCGGATTCACATTTTCAATTTGCCTCCTCGACCCTGTCCCGGCCTCCTTCCCCGACCCAGCCCAGCCGTCCCGTGCTGTGGCGTTTTCGGTCCCCAGGTATTTTTCACGTGTGCGGCACGTTTTCTTTTGTCCCTCGCCGTCTCCCGAGCCGCCGCTAATCCCGGAATCGAAGACACGCGTCTGTCTCATTGCATCGAGAAGGCGTGCACTCGACTCGCTTGATGAATTGCGAAGCTCGCCTCGTGCCAGGCGAAGAAGCGGGCCTTCGGACAAAAGAAAGACAGAAACAATTTTGCTGGAATAGGAACAGAACCTCATGATAAATCGCCGCTGTCATCCGAGCTTGCTAAATCAATCCTCAGAGACTCAACAGCAAGAATTTGTTCCACCAATTTCGTTGGCAATTTTGTGTGAAACTTCCCATCCTTCTTCTTCCGCTTGAATCTCTCCAAAAAACCTCATTAGTTCATTCATACAGTGATATTTCTTCTTATTATTTTTACTATGATCTTATTATAGAGCTATGATCATTAAAATAATGGGGATCTGTTATACTTTCTTCAACAATGGATTCAAAAACCGCTCTAACGAATATATTTACAAAAATTTGTTGGAATCAGACGTGTTCCGGTAGTTGTCCGACTTCTCGTCGCGCCACCTCTGCATCAACTCCGTCATGTTGGCCTTTTTGGGCAGCTGCTGACGCCTTCCGTCCCCCTGATTGACTCCGAAGGCCTGGAACTCGTAAATGAAATACTCCAACATGTAGAAATTCTTGGGCTTGATGTAGTGGAACGAGATCGCATTGGGCGAACAGCACTCGTTGCCCTACACAAGACATTATAAATTCTTATTTCGACTATACAGTGAAAGATGCCATACTAACCCTGTCGTGCTTGTAGAAGAGATGTTCCGAATACCACTCAGTGACGTCCACAGGTATCAGGTGCTGCGGAGGCAAGGGTAAGAAGCGCTCCTTCAGGTCCTCGTCCCGCGAATCGCCCGCAATGACGCCCACCTCCTGGAGACAGCGACCCATTTCAATGTCTTCTGGTAGTTGACTTCTCTGGCAGATGGTCTTGCTCGGATACCCCAGTGTTCCGAAGCGTCGCAGGGCCTCTCGGCTCAACACGTAGCCAGCGCCGCCCGACATATAGCCCTGTGCGATCGAATCTTGAGTATTGAAGGATTTACTCGGGGTGTGAATATTTGTATTACCTGATTAACATAGGGCCGGTATCGGCACCCAAAATAGACGGGTTCCTCCGGGTTGAACGGATACAGGAAGTAGCGCAGGTTCTCCATGATGACGTAACTGTTGAGACAGTGGATAGAAGTGTGTCGTTATCTCGCTGCTCGCGTAAAAGAGACGTCGGCAAAACTTGCGTGTCGTCGTCGGCCTTCAGAAACCAATCAGCCTTGTCCAGAAAGTGGTCATAAAGGTATTTGAATGACTCGAGCGTCTTTTCCCAGAGATGATCACGGCCTTCGGATACCGGCAGCTTGATAGTTGGCAGGAACTGATCCTTCGTGCTACTCATGAAGATCAAAGTATTGCAGCGGCGTCCCCAAGTTTTGCGAATGTGGATGGCTCTTTTCATATGATTCTCCGGCGATGTCATGACCCAGCAGAGGATACGAGTCTGGTTGAAGAGGACCTCGGCGAAGTTGAGCGGCCGGTTATAGATGCGATTCTCGAGTTGTTGGTTGCCGAGCAATTTTGACACTTTCACATATTGCCAAAAATAAGACATTCGGATTCCGATCATGAAACCCGCAATCAAACACAATGCACTTTTATAAAGCATCTTTTATTATCTTTTTTTCATTTTCTTAAGTTCTTATGATCTGACAATTGTTTTAGAGCCCTATTCTAAAACTCGTCGCAGACTCTTTGACAGTTGTGTCGACGCGTCTTCACAGCTCAGAGTTGAGAGTAAAACAGAGTACAATCGGAGAAAAGAGAAAAAACCCACATATCAACTTCGTTATCACAATAACAACATCAACAGCAGATAATACTATTATTCCGATATATTTGCCAAAACAATAACATTAAACTAAGAAAAATGTATCGATTCAAGGCCTTAACTAGTTTTACCCTATGAACTTTTGTGGAACGTTTTAATAATTATCATTGTCAATCATTTAAAAGTCCAGAACCAAAAGTCGATTGTTTTTTCAAAAATGTTGCCTTGACCCTTTTGTACTTGTTCAAAGTTGGTCTGGCTACGATATAACAGCTTAAGTCCGCGAAAGAATTCCTCTCGCTTTCATTGATGAAACCAATACGACATCTTTTCTCAAATCGTGGTCGTATTGTGTTAGCGATCTTTGATAAAATTCTTGATTCATTGATAAACACTAAAGAGATTGATGATTGAAAACAGATAAACAAATTAATTAAATTTTTCTAAAGAATACTGGATCCCAGCTAGAAGCGGTTGTTGGTATAAGAAAGTGATAAAAAATACCGGATCCTAACGAGAAACGGTTGTTAGTATAAGAAAGTGACGAGAAAAAATCAATAAACTATTATTTCTAGTCTTTAATTCATGAGGGTTTTATGATTATGAACAGTTGTTTATAGTTTCATTAGTCGTGACCTATATAACTATTATTTTTGTACCCTACACTCTCAAGGAAAGCAAATCGATTTTTGTTTTTTATATTGAAAAATCATAAATCGTACTATCTATTTTCATTCAAAAAGCATATTTAATTTTTCTCATATCATTCTCAGTACGGTATTGAATTACTAAATTTGAATATGAAGATAAAAAGTTCATAAAATTTTGCTCGATTTGACGAGTAATCACATAGCAGCTCTCAAAAAACATATGCTCACGAAGCGTACTTTTTCACTCGTGATCTGTTCAACTTTCTCTGCTCGTGATTTGAAATATTCGAATCGTTCACGAGTGGTAACAGTGCCTTGGCTCGTGAGCGATGGATAAATAAACCTTGATAAGAAGAAATGGTGCTAATATTGTTAAAAGCGGTTGAGTTAAAACTAAGATATGACTTTATTATATAAAATATATCCTGATTCTAATGAATTAGCTATATCGCTAGAAAATAAAATTAGTACTAAATCCCAATTTATATGTAAACCTCCAGAAATCATAGTATTTGAGGCTCATTCTCGAGTTTACACTTGGATTCAGACTTTTCTCAGTAGTTGTCAGACTCTTCGTCACGCCACCTCCTCATCAACTCCGTCATGTTGGCCTTTTTGGGCAGCTGCTGACGCCTTCCGTCCCCCTGATTGACTCCGAAGGCCTGAAATTCGTAGATGAAGTAGTCGAGCATGTAGAAATCCTTGGGCTTGATGTAGTGAAACGAAATCGCGTTGCGCGAACAGCACGCGTTGCTCTACAGACACAAGCTACAATTAATTTCGACTACAGAGTCAGAAAGATGGCCTACGGACCCTGTCGTGCTTGTAGAAGAGATGTTCCGAGTACCACTCAGTGACGTCCACAGGTATCAGGTGCTGCGGAGGCAAGGGTAAGAAGCGCTCCTTCAGGTCCTCATCTCGCGAATCGCCCGCAATGACACCCACCTCCTGAAGACAGTGACCCATTTCGACATCCTCCGCTTGTTGGCTTCTCTGGCAGATGTCCCTACTCGGATATCCCAATTTTCCGAAGCGTCGCAAGGCCTCACGGCTCAACACGTAGCCAGCGCCGCCGGACATGTAGCCCTGTGATGGTGACATCGGATGATAAGTACTAAGAGATTTTCTTTGGATTACCTGCTCGACATAGGGCCGGAATCTGCACCCGAAGTAGACGGGTTCATCTGGGTTGAACGGGTGCAGGAAGTACCGCAGGTTCTCCATGATAAAGTACCTGTCAGTGTAGAGGAACGAAGTGGATCGTTATCTCGCTGCTGGAGTAAAAAGAGATATCGGAAGAACTTGCGTGTCGTCGTCAGCCTTCAGAAACCAATCGGCCTTATAGAGAAAGTGGTCATAAAGGTATTTGAATGCCTCTAGTGTCTTTTCCCAGAGATGATCACGGCCCTCGCGTACCGGCAGTTTGATAGTTGGCAGGAACTGATCCTTCGTGCTACTCATGAAGATCAAAGTATTGCAGCGGCGTCCCCAAGTGTTGCGAATGTGGATGGCTCTTTTCATATGGTTCCTTGGCGAAGTCATGATCCAACAGAGAACACGAGTCTGGTTAAAGAGATCCTCGGCGAGGTTGTGTGGTCGATTGTGGTTGCGACTCTCAAGATGATCTTCGCTGCCGATCTCACTTTCTTTCTGGCTATCACTCAGGCAGATCTCTGCGACCTGTTGTATGTTCCAATATTGCCAGAAATCGGTCAAGCGAATGCCAACCATGAGGCCCACCACCAGACACAGTACGTTTTTATACATCATTTTATACATCGTAATTCTTTAAATATAACACTTGCTAAACGACTAAGCTTCCGTGCTTTTCATTTCGACCTTCGTTTCCGTTGCCTCAGAACATACTAAAATCGCGGTCCCAATCGCTGACCTCAAGAAGCTCCATCGGCGTGACCACGGGCCGCAGTTCATGACCCAAGGAGACAGAGAGATCGATAGAACAGCGAATGAATTGTTTTAGCAAAAAATTTTCTGAGACGCACGTTTCGTCTCCACTGTTCTTTTTGACGGAGCCCTTGCATTAATTAAATGATACAACAAACTGGTTTTGTCCGAGCTAAAAATATCGAACTTCGCATCACATTTTTTGAACTCATAGTAGTTCACAGACCTCTTCAATTTGTCAATTCTGGATTTGAGAAAGGCCATGGTGTTTGCAAAGAGAAAGAAGATGGTTGAAGCCATCTCTTCTCATTTTCGTTGACGGAAACGCCCTGGGGGTTCTTCAGATCTAAGTTTAAATCTTCGGAAGATTCGCCATTCGATAATGCAAAATATATAATTACGATTGATTGAAATTTAAATAGCTTCAAGCTTCCTAAATATCTGCAGACTTCCAACCAAAAAATATAATCGGGAATGCAATAAAAAACATTGAATAGTTGTAATTAAATATAGATCTTTTATTTATTAATTTTATTAATAATTTTAATATTTTTTTTTGTTTGCTTTTGTCACATTTATTAAATATTCTAAATACATATAACTTAATACTAAATATATTTTTATACGTTCTCGGGTGTTATTATTAATTTTTTTAATGCATTTTACATTTTCTTCTTCGTTTTGTTGTAGGCATTGATGATGCAAGTATTAATTAATAATTCATAATTTTAATTTGCAAGTCTATTTTTTATATTAGGTTTCTTTCTTTTTCTTGTTGTATATCTTTAGTACAAATATTTCTGTTATGTTCTCATAACATCTTTATTATTTTCATATATCAATAAGTGCACTTGCCAATATTTGTTTCTCTTCTTCTTTTTTGTTTATTACTATTTCTTATTATTGTTGTATTATTTAAGATATAAACTTTTGCAATGATGTTCGAAACAGAATATGAAGCTGAAGGAATTATTAGATTTAAATATTAATGAATTTATATGGAATTTGGCTTTTTTAAAGGCGATTTAAAAATAAATTTTACTTGTAGATTTTAAAATTTCTAATTTCTAATTGAATGGAAAAGGGAGGCAGTTCATTCACAATTAATAGTAAGAAATGTTCAAGAGTTATTTTGCATATCAATCGATCGTTCTTGTGTCAAATATGTAAATTGTGAACCAAGAGCCTTCGATCCAAGCATTTAGTTTACTTCCTACACTTCCTACTTCCTACACTTTATGAATTAATTAATTATATTCTCTAGATTTAATAGTTCATATTTTGTGATTACGTTTCCGACTTAATTTCACGTTACTCTCATTTCAAGGATTGGTTCTTAGTCATCAGAACCGTGGGATGAGTTAAAGAATAATAATAAAATATTAATATAATGAAGTGTTCAAATTGAAAAGATGGTAAAACAATCGCACACAGCCTTCGGTTAAAAAAGGAAAATTTTAAATTTTACAAAATTATACATAGAAATTAGAATAAAATTGAAACTGGCATAGAATTTTTTTAATTCAAATGAGTTGGTAATGTTCAAATGAAGTTTTAAATTGGATTTAAAAATGTCATAATAGAGTATTTTTGAACACCTCTAAACAGATAGTAAGTTGGGCAGAAAGTGCACAATATATCAGTGGGTTTCAATAAATTCAACATGTTAAAAGATAATACCCAATAATTTGTATCTACATAACTATATAGTAATATAGAATGGTTTAATATGTTGAAATGAAGCTTACAGAATTAATTCAAATATAATTTAGTTTCAATTCTAGAAAGTACATCGCATATAAGCAACGGATGTGTCTCACATAACTTTGTTTTATATTCAAGGGCAATTTTTGATTTGAATATATTAAAAGTATGTTTATAATTATTTATCTGTATGTATAGGATCATATTGGATCATCGTTATGTTCCTTCAGAACACCTGCCGCAGAACCTATCAGAAGTCATCGTTACAACAAAAAGAAATCGGTGATTGAACTCTACTAAATTGACTCGGTTGGTTTTTATTGTTCTTTTGTCCATCCATCATTTTCCACTTCGAGTTTATGTTTTTGGGTCTGTGAAGTAACGACACAAGGAAGACCGGCTTTGGTTCGTTAGTAGCATGTAATAGAAATTTCGAATGTATTATTCAATTCAATTATTGTTCTGATTGCAAAGATGACGACTAACATTGTCGGTTTCTGACCATTTGATCTTCATAGTGTTTTATGTTATTGGTCCTAATTATTACAATAATCTACCTACAACTAGAATTATCGTTAATGCTCTAATAATTTCAGAAAATATAATTGTATTTAAGTTTACTTTTTATATTTTAGTTATCATCGGTTTCTTTGTCAATTGTTGTTCTTGGTTGTATTGCTTAATATATATTTCAAGTTGGTTTTTAATTTTTAACTATTTCCGTAAATTGGCACAGAATTTTGTTGTATTTATATTTTTTAACAACACATCCAAAAATGTATTTTGTATTTTCCTTTTTTTCTTCATTATTTGTCTGCGCGAATTTATAATTTTCAAACTTCATTTTGGGTCCAAGAATCATAAATACCACTACTAAATTATCAATTCAAATTATTAATTAATTCTCATTTGTCATTAGGGAAATTTAAAAAATAATTTTTTAAATTGATTTCCGCACTTTAATATCGAAACGGCTTATTTTTATACGAAATATTAAAGAAAACATATTTTTTGTAAAAATTTCGAATCTGAATTCAACAGTATAAAAAACATACGAACGAATGCTGTGAAACTATTAATTTCCAGTCATTCAATGCGATCAAATTACATTTTCTCAACTAACAAATAGGTTATAAATTGTATTTCTGAATAAAACAAAAGTTACAAATAACACTGATGCACCTACATGAATACGAAATGCAAGTATAAATCTACGATATTAAAAATGTGTAAACAGAAAACATACTTAAATTCAAATATTAATTTATGTCGATACAGATGAAAATGCTCGTTAACTTGAATTTTGTTGTTTCTTATTCTTTAACGTTACTTCATACTAACGTTTAAAAATTTAGAGAAGTTTTATGCTACTATCAATTGAATTATCCATATGTGTATATTAATAAAATAAAAAGTATTTATTTTCAGCATTATTAGAAATATTGAAATCATTAGGTTATTGATTTCCTTAATAGAAAAAAATCATTACGCACTTCTCCAAATTTTATCATGACATGTAGATCTAATTGTGTAATCCTAAGTTTACTTTTTACATCAATGATATTTTCAATTGCATTGAGAAATAAACATATTTTAACAATTTTAAAGCATATTCAAAGCATATTCATTCATAATAATAGTATATTAAGCAGTATTATTCAATAACATATATATATATTTATATTTAAAACAACAAGTTCTGAAAGCAAAATAATATTGAAATGAACATTCCATCAGTCATTCACAATTATTACTTCTCTTCATAACTCGTAAAATAATAAACAATGTCATTACAAAATATATAAGTTGAGTTGAAGAACTTTACTGGAAAGGACAAATAATAATGTTTAAATATTAAGATAAAATTAATTTGTATATACATTGTGAATTTACGGCAGACAAACGTTATTTAAATTAATAATATTCAAGTCCGGGTCAATTCGCTTTATTTGTAAAATATAAACTCTAATTATTTTTTTTTTAATTCTCATATATAAAAATTGTACACTTCTTCGGAACACTTTCGATAAAAACATGTAATTTGTAAAAAAAAATATTACTGTATTTTTGCATCATATTTCGTAATCGTCACGAGTTAATCTGTCCACCAGACGATTCACTCTGTAATAGTTATGCTCGATACTAATTAGTTGTTTGATATTTCATACAATTCCATTCCATTTTGTTGCTGCATTTATACATTTTGTTATTTACACTACACTACTGTCCATGCATGTCGTTCATTTGTTTGTAGATTTTACTCTCGCTACATTTTTGTATCATTACATTTCATTACACTTCATTTTAGTAAACCACATCCCTTTCATTCTTTTTTCTTTCTTTCATGCTATTAAATTTAGAATTCCTATGCTCTCGTACACATTTTTATTATACCCACTCACAATCGCCATTGAATTATATATACGCTTAAAAATATGTAACAATATCTTATGAACTATATAGTTATGCTAACGATAGTCTAAGTATTCCTAAAACACCTCACGAACATATACATACAACACACAATTATTGTACCAATGACGAAATCACTCAGAATACCCAGATGCGAATTTATTTACCACTTGACCCGGCAGATGCATTGCTAGCTGGGGTAGCATTGGCTCCGGCGGGAGCTGTTTGGGGCAAAGTGTCACAGCGTCTGTAGTACAACAGATAGGGTACGCGAGGAGAATGTGGATGTAGTACGTTGTGCTCGCTCACGGGTTTCACAGAGCTATCGTCGAAGCGCAGCCAACTGGAGTAACCGGTGTGATAGACATCGGTAATGTAATGGCCCTTAGAGGCTTCCTTGCCATCGTGATAGACGACGGCGAAAAGACGGTAAACACGATGTTTAGGTGAATATTTCTTAGATGCCATTATTTCTGAAAAAATATGTTAGTTAATAAACTTGAAATAATTCAATAATTATAGTTTTACTTTGGTCAATCTTCAATTCCACTGGGAATTCAACAGTTTTCAATATTTTTGTGCAACCATCGGATCTGTAGTCGAACCACTTCAGGTGCAGTATCAAAACTATCGGTAGTTTCTCTAATGTAATTTGCTGCCAGGCAACTACCTCCTGTTTGGTCTTGCTCCCCGTGACCCCTTCTAGTTGGTCACGGCCCACAAGAATCTCCAGTGCTTCCTTTACCGAAGCAGCTTTCTATAGTCATGAAACAAAAAATGAAATTTATATTAAAAATGAAATATTTTTTTATAATATTCCTTTACCTCGATGTTCAATTGCAGTGTAAAGAATGGTTGAATAACATCAGTCGAGTGTTCACCTTCGCGCTGCAAACGTGAACGCAGCTCACCACGGAAAATATCGCTCAAAGGCGTTCGACCGAAGTCTGTCTGACGTGTCACGCTTCCCTTGTTCCGATTGTTGCAGATCATCTTGGAAAAATGGAAAAAGATGTCAGTTTTACAAGAGAAAAATTACCGAAAAAAGATTCCTAAACTCACCTGCCAATCATCTCCATCTTCATGTTCAGACAATTGATCCTGGCCATTTTGTTCAGCAACAGGTTTGGCAATTAGTTTTATCACCTAAAAAATAAGTAGAATTTAACATTTACGACATTTTGTATTTCGAAAAGTCAATGAAATTTACTGACTTCCAGCATTTCATCGTTTAACTTGTTTAGAACGTAGCCTAAGAACTCTTCGGCATCTTCCTGACGACCTTCGACATGCTCGTCACGGCTCTCGTTCCATAATTTGTAAATTTCAGTGGGTTCGAAAGCGGAATCGCATTGCAGCTCACCGCCCATATTGTCCTTGCTCTTGGGACCGGCCTTGTTCAACCGATTGTTAAGGCGGAGTCCCGAGGGAAGCCACGAGAAATTGGACATGTAGGAAACCCTAAAATATGATCATCAAAGCAATTATTACAACAATAGAATAATGATATATGAAGGAATATAATAAATATATTTTGTACATTTCCGTTTACAAACAAGTGAATCAAATAGGGACTCATTTGCGAAATGAAACATGTGGAAATTCGAAAACCCGACGTGCCTGCATTCCTTCACCAAAACGGTGAGTAACACATTTGAATCGAGGATTTCATTTGCTGTACCACAAATGTAACGCTGTTCGATCTATGGGAAGTAAATTGAACTGCTGACTTGCTTGTGGAATTTGACTGTGGAATGATCATAACAGTTAGTATACACAACTTACATAGCATTCACGGTCGGAGTCTTCACTTCGCACAGCTGAGCAGCCTGTTGGGGAATCGAAAGGATTAGGTTATAGAATGGTGGACATCCCAGCAATGCCTGAAGGATCGAGTTGATGTAGCAGTAGTTGGAGCGATTGGTTAAGCCTCGTGGACGCAAGCTGATCGCTGTTAGATCGGTTTTATATTTCGTCAGGAAGTCGGCGAACTTGAGTGACCATTCATCCAGATTTCTATTGGCCACAGCCGCAGATACAGCTCCGGTGGAGTCGGTTTTTTTCGTTGCGCCAGCAGAAGACGCATTAGAAATGACCTGAGGAGCCGGCGGGATGCCCTGGGCCGAGGCAGCCGAGTAGGACATGGCGCCGGGTGTAACCAGAGGTGGTCCGGGAACAACAGGTGTCACGCCCTCGTAGGGAGCCACCTTAGCTACGGGTTTCTTGGTGGTATTGGCGTAGGGTCCCGTATTTGACTGTGTGGCGAAGTTGGGTGCTCCAGTGTTGTTGCTGCTGCTGTTGGTGTTGTTGTTAGTGTAGACATTGGCACTGGCCCCATTATTGTTGCTGTTGCTGTTGCTGCTGCTGCTGCTGTTCTTGCTGACGAACAGACTGGCCCAGGAAACGGTGTTCGAGGACGAAGCGGCAGCAGAAGTCACTGGCTGTGGTGGTGCCAGATTGATTGTGGGAGCCAGTTGTTGATCGGCGGCTCCAGTTGTTGCTGCTGCGGTGGTCGTTGCTGTTGTCTTTTTGTTGACGAAATGCTGCTGCTGTTGCAGAGGATGCTTCATTGCACCGTACGACGTCGCCACGGACGTCGTGTAGTCAGTGAATGGAGCTGCATTAACTTGTTGTTGTTGCTGCTGCTGAAATTGCTGCGGCACCGCGGTGGTGCTGGCGGTTGAGGTAGTTGTTTGTCGTTGGTGGTGCTGCTGTTGCTGCTGCTGCGGCTGCGTCTGAGACTGCGACGTCTGCTGCTCCGCCTGGCTGTTCTTTCGCTCGAGACCCGGTGGCGGTGCCGTGGTGGCCACCGGCGAGGAAGGGGTCTTCATGGCGCCGTGGTTGCGCATCTGCGGTTGCTGTTGTTGCTGGCTGTAATGGTGTTGTTGATGATGTGACTGATAATGCTGTTGCTGCTGGTACTGATGTTGCTGATTGGTATAGGTTTTGGATCCGTGACTGTAGTTGTTTGCAGATTTAGTATTGGTGTTAGTGTTGTTGTTGGTGATGCTGCTGTTGTTAGTGCTGTTGCTGTTGTTATTGCCGGCTGTAGGAGTTGCCGTCACAGACACCGATGCAGTCGACTTCTTCTGCTGGGAATTCGTCCACGACATGGACTTCGTTGTTTGCACGGAGGAGTCGTTGCTGTTGCTGTTGTTGCCAGGCACATTGGGCTGTTGGTTATTGTTGCTGTTGTAGTTATTGTGATTGTTGTTGTTATTGAACCGAGGTATGTAATTCCGCTGCTGCTGCTGCTGCATGTAGTGGTGTTGCGGTTGCTTCCGCTGCTGCTGATCGTGCTGCGAATTGAACGACCGCTGGTGCTTCTGATAGTATTGCGGTTGTTGCTGATGTTGTCCTTGGTATTGTTGTTGATGTTGGTGTTGATGCTGCTGTGATTGATAATGCGGTTGTGGCTGCCCCTGTTGTTGTTGTTGGTGGTGCTGTTGTTGCTGCTGCTGCTGTTTCTCATCCGATTCATATTGCTCTGGTTCGGGATGTTGTTGTTGCTGATGCGAGTGATGATGCTGTTGTTGTTGATATTGTTGCTGATGTGTGGCGGCAACAGGTGTTTGTTGCTGTTGCTGTTGCTGCTGCTGCTGGTGTGGTTGTGGTTGTTGTGGAGGCAAATCTGGTTGTTGTGACTGTGGCTGTTGCTGCTGTACTATCGCAGCAACAGGCGCTGGTTGCGATGTTATCTCTACATTTGGCACATTCGGCTGCGCGTCGTTCACGTCTGGCATCAGGTCGTTGCTGCTGCCGCTCACATTGTTGCTGTTGCTGTTGCTGTAGGTGCTGGCAACAGAAGGTGCCTGCTGCTGTTGCTGCTGCACTTCCTCAGAATGGTGATATTCTTGAGCGATGCTCTCGCAACTTTGTTGGTTGACCTCGCTCAGGTTGCTGATCGACTCGCTCGATTGCAGAGCGGTGATGTCGTTGCTGTAGCCGTCGATAATCACGTGTTCACCTGATCAAAGAAATCAAATGTATAAAATAAATGTATATAAATAAATAAATATAATAAACTGTAGCACAGTAGAATTAACATTCACCTACAATCGATCAGGGAATGAAAACCACACAAGCCTCCCACTTTCGCTCTTCCAACCGCGAATGGGAGTCAAAATCTTTTCCCCATTTCACCTCCAACCGCCAGACCCATCAGCTCGTCAACCCATCAACGCATATCCCTCCAATTGAGGGGTGTGTCTGTCTCGTGATTCCCTCTGTCAGAATGGATGATTGTGCAGCGGCGCCGAGTGGGAAAAACGGAGAGTGCTTAAGGAACCCACCGCCTGCCCTCATCGGCATCGTCATCGTCAGCAAAGCCAACATCAACAACAACAACAATATCAAGCAATTTAACACAGTTGCTCGACTCACTTGTTGCTGATACATATTAATTGAGTCTAAATGAACGTCAATTGGGAAGCGTTTAAAGTGCTAACAGTACCCGAGGCGCCTTGCCCAACAACAAAAACACATAACATATAGAAATTCCAACGAACGCCGACGAAGAGAAGACTTTTCCTCAATCGATGCTCAACGATCGATCGCTCGACGATCTTCCCGCCCGCATGAGAAAATTACTCATTGCAGAAAATTACCCGAACAGACAAATATTGGTTCAAATATTTTGACAAGAAACTGCTACTGTATGTCGATCATTTGATCATTGTTGTGGGGTTCACAATGGGTCGACCACGAGGATTCCCAAAATTTCCATTGTTGTCCGAACCCCACCGCGTCAACAGTTGTTAGCACAATAAATCAATTAAAGATGTCTATGGCGATGATAATGGAATCATCTAGATTGATAACTAGAAATCCAAGCATTTGATCAATTTACAACAGCATGTTGGATAAGCTATCCATAATAGGTCTTGAGGAATTCGGACAATGAAAGTCGTTCGATATCACGTATCAGTTATTCCATAAACTATACAATAAAATATACGACCCAAAATATTCCAGTATTCAGCACAGGAAGCGACGGTCGGTCGGTAGTTCGTCTTAATCTTTGCACTCTTGTTTATTTTAAGAACTTTTCTAATCTAATGCTGCAGCAAACAATGGGAATAAAATTATTAAAATCAACAAAGTGAGGAGTTCAACTGATCCAACCCAAGCTGTGTCGAACCGTTATTGATAACGAAAGAGGACGCCGTCTGGCAGAACGACAACCACGAGGAGACGGACCAACACACGATTGATTCCCAAAGTAAATACGGAATCATACTTGAATGGTTCGTAGAAACTATTCAAATAGAGTATTGTAGCAATTTGAACACACGGATCTGATGGCGCCACGAAAGTGGTGGGTGGTGGTTGATCGACGTTTGTCACATGGACAGAAAACAAACAAAGCGAGATGGACGAAGGCGAATTCCATCTCTGTCCCTGGAAGTGCTGTTGGCTGGGCAACGATCCCAAATGATTATTAAATCAATTAGATCAATTGCTGCGAGCACGAGTGGGCTCGAGTCGATTCGAGTGGAGTGAGGGAGAGACGAGATAAGTGTGAGATAAGGAGAGGAATTCGATGGGGTTTTTCATTGATAAGAGCGGGCTACCACGGGCGAGTGCCATGTTATCCCATATATCTTATCGCACCAAGGGAATATGCAGGGAGAGAGCGAAAGGGACTGATTACGAAAGTAAGATTATGGGAAGTAAAAAGAATATAACCAAAAAATTAGTAAAATATCGACGGCGACAAAACGTGCGGTTGTCGTCGATTTTGTTGTTATTGTTGGTGGTCTGGTTGTTCCTAGATCGCTAGTGTTATTAAACACGATATTTTGATTCTCGAAGATTTATTGCACTGTAATCGTGTTGTATTAAAACAATTATACATGTCCCCGTCGATATTGCTGATAGTGCTGGCCTGACAGCTGATAATTTTGGACGCCTGAGCACTACGCAATCCCATACTCGAAAGGCTGGGTTGGGGGAAGTTATGGTCTTAGTAGCGGATGAAAAGCCCATCAATTGAAAGTGGTTGCGAAGTCAAGTCACTGCATTTCACACCAAGAGAGTACAATATCTGTTATATCTACTTCTCATTTGCAACTTACAGAATGAGCGAATAATACAAATTTGAATATTGTTGATATGTATGAGGAAAGATATATTCATGGAAGATTTACTACAACACACGCAGAGCGTATACATTCGGAAATAAATCATTTAAATGAAACGCCTTCAGGTCGGAATAAATTAATAGCTATTTGCGATGCAATTAGCAACCACTTCATAACATTCGAAAAATATATAGATCAGAGAGTTACAAACGATGGATGAACTGATGGTGTTTTGAGAATACTTTGTCATATGACACAAAAATAGCAACCTATATGTTAATTAATTGGAATTATTGCATTAATTTAAATGAATCCAAACATTACCCCAGCTAATGAGATGACTGAGGACAGCCAAATTAATACGTAGTAAAACTTCAACGAAAATAGATTGTTATTAAGTTCTATACGAAAACAATAGAAGACTTATTGCATTCAAATATGATAAGAATGAGTCAAGAAACGAATTAAAGTCAACAGTATCCAACTGTACAGAACAAGTTTTATTAATTTGTTTACCCCGCAAATCGTCTCGATTCATTCCATTTCATTTCTTTTTAATAACTATGTTTTCCCCACAAAATTAAACTCAAACTTCTACTGGTTGCTATGGCGATCTGTTGTCAAGAAGCGACGATCAGCGAATGCTGTGTCACCAGGCAACACAGCAGGCCAACCAACAGCACGACAAGGACGCCGAAGACATGAGGGAGACTTCTAGAAGATCGGCCGAAGATCGTTGTCAATTAGTGGAGTACATCGATGCCACAATAGAAGATCCAACTCACAAGTACAGTAGACACTTGGACTTTGTGATTTCAACAAGGTATTCATTGGAATCCAATGGCATCTGTGTCACAGGTGGGGTGGGGCTGAGAGGAAGAAGTGATGGAGTCGGCGCCGTGAGTAAGTAAAAAGTAATTGATTAAGTAAGATTGATGCATGTACCGAAAGGTGCATTTTAAATGCAACACGAGGAGGCGAACACGAGAGGGTAAATCACCGAGCAAAAAGAGAGGAATCACAAGAACGACAAATGCAAAAGCTAGGGAACGAAGAAAAAACAAAACGGAAAAAATAACAATAAGAATATTAATCAGTGTTCATGAAAACAAGTTAGTGAACTTGTCTTGTTGTTGCCTCTCGATTAATTTCATTTTTATCGGGAATATGACGCCTTTTAATGCATAAACCTACAAACACGAAGCAAGAGCTAAACGCTGTAGAAGAGGTCAAAAATACTGGCATCAGACGACGATTCATAGGGACGGAAAATTCATAGGGGAAAAAAATATATTAAATGAACCTGGCTAAAACGCAATAATGACGCAAGTTTCAAAAATAACTACACACAAAAACAAGTAGACGCTCACAACAAAGAGGCATTCGATGAAAATGTGACTCGCGGCCAGATCAACGATCGGAAGCACGCCTGATGGGCGCATGGCCGCCGAATGACGGTAACAAAAAAAGAAACAACCACGAAGAAATACACAACAACGACAGGAAAATGCTAGGTGGATTATTTTGCTGCGAACTGCAAATCAATCATAATTTTTCATAATTTCTGAAACGAAAACAAGAGCATTGATTTTTTTGTAATTGTTTTTGTGTAATAGCATTTGAATGGTAATCGAAAGGAAAATGTCGAAACCCTCAACGGGTGTTATCTCAGTAATCTTGCGATACGATTTATCACACACTCCAGATCGTTGCTATCGACGATGGCGGTGAGCACGACATGGTGTTGAAAGCAATAAACTAATCGCAAATTGTGAGAATAAGCGGTATAAAGATTACACCAATAAGGCTAAGTAGCGAGAGAGGGAGGGGAGGCGAGTGCGAGGGGCTGTCGGGGAAGCCATGAAACTCCAATCTTCCATGGTAACAAACGAGAACTGTCGAGCGGAACGCCTTATTTTGGGAAAATATCAAATAAGAACCCATGTCCATCATAATTTAATAATTCCAACACAAAATTGAATAACACTCGACAGAAAACAAGAGCTACAATAACATCAACAACAAGAGCGACATCAAGAGCAGTCATTATATCAATTATTGACCGCCATTCGTTGCCATGTTCGATCAAACAAGATCATAAAAATCGCGTCACTTTATGATTCTATCGAAAAGCCGCAGTTCGAATCGTGAATTTACAGTTTATCAAATTTTTCAATGGAAATCCACTTGTATCAATCGCTCGAGATTAAAGGTCGCCCAGTTGTCGTTAGCATCGCCACAACAAAGTTTTCGAGGGAGTAAATTTCGTCCGATTTCATGCTGAATCAGCTCCAAATAATAAATATATTAGCTCGGAAGTTGCTTAGGCTGTATGAACGGGGGTATGTAACGATTTTATAAAAACGAAAACTAATGACATTATTTTGTAAACCAGGGACATAAAAAAAACACCATGCAGTAACTGTTTGAGGAAATAAATCCGTTCACGTCGTACATTTTATTGGATCTGCTGCAAATTTTCGATGTGTGTGTGTGCAAGTGGAGATATTTCACGATAATTAAAGTTGAATATCGAATTTTTCGTCGAAACCTTGACTTTCATACTCGTGCACGATATTTCCATTGAGAAATATCATCTCCATCTTCCTGCTGAATCTAAAGAGGTTTAATGAACCGATTCGAGGCAGAATCACATGCAAGCGTTCTTCGTTCAAGGTTGTTAAATCGAAATGTTCGATCAAATGTTCTTAAAATGCAGAACCAGACAGATTGGCGGGGTTCACCGTAAGTCACATTGCAAAGCAGAAACAAATTCGCTGAAAGGTTCGCCTGCTTGACGAGTACGAGGGCTGCAGGTGAGAGCGAACAATTGGCAACGCGGGGGAGTGTCGAGCTGTCGTGTTGAGATTTATTGCCAAAGGACAATGACTTTCTAGAATTTTTAACACATACTACCAAACACAAGATAAAATAATATACAAAACAACAAAAACAAAAAACCGACGACAACTAAATAAATTCTTTTAAAATTTCGAATGGGCAAAGATCGCAGCTGCAGCCTGGCATTTCTCCCAAAAAGAAAACTTTTTTGCTTTCGATGAAATTTTCAACAGATGTCGTAAAGCATTCACTTAAAAAGAAAAAACAACACTCGGAACAAATGCAAATGACAAGAACGAAATTCAAATGAATCAAACCCAAAAGCAATATAGAGAGAACAACCAATAGGATTCTTATCAGAATCGACGGAGTACACGTAGAAATCTGTATTGAACACTGGCAATAAACGCTCTCTTGCTTCAGCCGAGTAATTACGGACTCATGGATATCCATGACACAGTTCGATTGTTTTCGTTATTATAGCATAACAACAGTACTAGCGAAACTTACTGACTGAGATAGCAACTGTGGAAATTATAATAACAACACAACGGCAATGACAACTACAACAATAACTACAAGTTATCTAATTGTTACCCAAGCTCAGTATTATCCACAATCCATATAAACATCGGTGCATGAGTCGTCGTCAGCTACCGTGCATTGCACCAATCTGTAGACTATAGTTGGACTGGAGTTGTTATATTATTCCATTTCAACGCTTTACACAACTATTCCTATTCTCGATTGCAAATATAGTTTTATCTCTAAGAAATATTCCAACCCATACACGCAGTGTAAATACTCAGTTTATTGCCACAGTAAATAGAAGTGAGGGAGGAAAAAGCGAATATAAACCATCAAACTTTTATTTTCCTCCGAACATAGTCAACAAATTCAAACTACAAACTGAGAATGACAAACCCAACAGAAAATTCGCAGAAGGCAAACCACGTGTCTCAGTCCCGATGATGCTCGTTGAACCCAAATGATGGGATTGACTATCATTGGACTAAGAAAGACGCCGCACGCAGATAACGACGAGAGTAGAAGGGAGTAAAAATTTTAAAAAATATTCATCAAAATATGGTAGCCTTTAAGTCAATATAATTGAAGAAGTGCTAGAAGTAAATGGCACAAGACCAATAAAACCGATAAGCCTTTCAGTAGTTCCTGCACACTTTGGAGGACTTCTCTCGGTACACTTCCCGTCTCGGAAGTGTATTTTAGAAGATGACACAGTTTAGAGGAAGCAACTCGATAACTACAATAACAAAACACAATCATTATCCACATCGTCATCATCTTTGATGACAAAGTAAAACTTACGGTAATTGATATGTTTACTAGTCTGTCTGTCTGTCGCCCCGTCTGTCGGTCTATGTGGGTGAGTGTTACAGAGAGGCGGCCACAATGTCGACCTTATAATGACAGCTAAACTAATTTAGCGACTTTTATATAATGATACACTATTAAATTTCAATGGTCGTCTTCGCTCGGCTTAGTTTACGTTTTAGTCACGTTTTTATTGTTGACAACTGTGGTCTGCTTGTGTCAGTGTGTGTGTTTGGCAAATTATATCTGTCTGGAACTGTAAACACTCTTGTGAGGCGGACTAAAAGTTTAGTTTATATTAAATAGAATCGTAAGTTCTAAGAATAACTTGCCTATAAATGCCTATAAAAAGGTGACGGGATGGAGTTCCTGCTACAGCCTAAGTTTAAAGGTCAATTTATTCATGGAATTGAGTAAATAATTCCTCTGCTTCATCATCCCTGGATCACCGACAAATATTTATTATTTATCGATTACACCACCAAAATATTTATCGATTGTGAGAAATGTATTTAATCGCAAAACTTACTAAAAATAACCCCAATGGCTTTATTTATTTTTGTTCTTGATAAAAGTCGAAGTATATGATACAAAATATACTATATACAGAATGTATTATAATATATGTGATTATGTTGACGTTTCTATTATACTAACTAGCACACACAAGCACACTATATATATATATAAAAGCTAGATATCGCTCTATATATAAACTACCGAGTTGTTTTGTTTTTGCTGCCAAGTTCATTGCAAACATCAAAAGTAAAATAGAAAAAATACAAAAAAAAATAATAAGAAACAAAAAACAGGTATAAATTTGTGTTAGAGAATCATCAAATCCCAAAGTCAAAGAGAATTTAAACACATCATTGTGAGAAGGAACGTGTAAACTCGGGGATCCCGGTTCCCAAGAGTGCCAGGTGAGTGTCAAACGCTCGTCGCTGTCACATTGACAGACGCGATTTGAGGCGGTGAATATTGCATCGGCACGGTTCAGCGGTCGCGTTTGCAATTGCAGCAATTGTTTGACAGCTGATGAGTGCGAATGACATTGAACGAATGACAATTCACTCTCACTCACTGAAATATTCTCTCTTTCCCGCGGCATTCAACCTACATACATATGTACCTATGTACCTACAAATCTACGCCTGCCTTCTCCTGAGGTAGGCTGACAGCATTTATCGTACTTGGTTTGGGAAGTCTATCCGACTGCCTGTCCGTATGTCCGAGAGTTTTGAGAGTCAATCGCGTATACGTCATGCCGTATTAGATCCTCTCTCATCAATATGGGCAAGGTAAGCAATTTACTATTTGCGCACTCTTTCGCTCTCGCTCTCGTTCTCTCCCTCGCTCTAGCTCTCACAGCGTTGCGGTTGAAACGTCACATGCCGATAAAAACACGTTTTTGCAATGTTTGAATAAATGAAAAAAATGACGAACGAAAATAAAAAAATAATAAATATGTTTCAACTCAAATGCGCAAAATCGTCTCGAATGAAACCGAAACGTGCAAAAGTGTTATAATAAAATATAATATAAAAATTTGGGAATCGCATTACTGCAGCTCTCATCGAGTGTTCCTCGATACAAACGGCTTGGCAACCGAGTGATGATTGAAAACTTGGTTACAAACGTCCGCCATTCGCCTGCCTGCCGGTGCTGGTGTGGTTGACATCAGTGCTCCACTCGGTGCAAATTCGTTTTTCATTTTATAGGTCATATATTAGTATTAATTATAAAAAACCACCTGCAAGCTAAAATTCAACGGGAAAACAAGTCATTCCACCGGACGGAAGGACAGCCGGAAAGTATTTTCCACACAATAGAAGAACGAAAACAAAAAATCTCTGAGAAAAACTGAACGATAGTAAAGTTGGTTAGACTAGCGACTGAATGTCACTGTTTTTCTGAAACGATGACAACGTTTTCTAACTGTTTCACGAGTGTTTTTTGGAGGGATAACTCGACTCGATTTTTTCTGGAAGACACTCAGGTAGAAGAACAAGGAAACTAGATAACCCTAAACATCTGCATTGGCGTGCATCCTTCTAGTACATGAAATTCGGGTTACTCTATTTGTGTGTGCTGAGAAATCAAGCTGCCGCCATGACAAAAGAACCTCGTTCACTTCCTTCACAACTCACCCTATATGATAAACGTATAATAGAGATAAAAGAATAGGCTGCACATGTATTGGAAGGAAACTCCACGAACAATGAGCTCGAGCACTATCGAGAATGTGTGCTGGCGATAGTGAAGGGGTATTGAAGGGGACAAGATGGGTTATTTTACGGCACAGCTCTTTTTGTTTTTTATTCCACAATAGAAATTCATCATTAGTTTCCAAGCGAATACAAAAGCATGACAAAATGCTTGGAGTTTCAGATTGAAACTGGGCGCCGGGATGAATGAAATTTATATCAAAACAATAACAAAAACTAATGCCGCCATCGAGAGAGAAAGGAAATCATAGAGACAGAGCGAATGAGAGAGAATGTGGAGCAACTGGAAAACGAGTTTGAGAGCAAAAGAACAGAATAAGCTGAGAGAGCGAACGATTTCATAGAGATGATAATGAAATTACTGAAGGTTCCCATTCACATCTCTGGCGAATTAATTATAATTTTTGTTAAATCATGTGGTCGGTCAGGCGGCTAAAACCATTGCTAACGCTCTCTCCCTCTCTAACTTTCTCTTTGGTTGCTCTCTTTGCAAATCGTGTTAGCTCTCTCAAAAAATGCTCACTCAGCGTCAGCTGTCATGACCAGGGCTGTCAGGGGCGTTTCCATTAAGGCGATATGATTCATTCTATAAGGATTTTGTAAGAGAATAACAACCATCTTCGTTCCCTCACAACAATTCTAAGTTGGCAGCCCTACTCATTGTCTACCACGCACGCTCTCGATCTCACTCTCCCTCTCTATCTCTCTCGCAAGCTCAGATTCAGTTTTTCATTAAAAATGCATTTCCCTGCGACTGAGTCGAAGCAGAACCCAATATATACTCTACATTGGGAGATTCGGAGAGAACCGAAACCACAAAGAGATAGAGAGATACAGAAGCAGCGAGAGCGAGAACGGCGAAGTGTCATCGTTCAATATAGAAGACAGTTCGTAAATTCATTGTGTATAACAGTTTCGAGTAAATGTTACGTCGTGTTTCGTTGTTTCCCATCACATACAGTCACCGACATCACGGGCGAGAGCGTACTTAAAATTTCGAAAAGCCTCAGAAAAACAGCGACGATTCACAGCAGCAGCCGCAGCAACAGCAGCACCAAACCGTGCAACGACATCAGCAGCAAGAATTTTCCTTTATTTTTCTTTCTGTTCTTTTGATACGAAAAACAATTCAAACTAATTCGTTTCGTAGTTTTTTAAAATAACAAATAATTCCTATCGTTTCTATACTGAAGAAAATAATTTCGAAGTCAAACGTCGGGAGTCGTGGAGTAGAAAGAATCATACGAGAAACACGCGTTGAACGGGACGGTTGTGTCGTTTCCAGAATAAGAGAACATTTTCCTCATGTCGAAGAACGAAAGATTCACTTGAAATCGAAAAAATGAAAAAGTGAACGAACGAATGAAAAGACCAATAGCCTTGTTACACACTCTTTGTTTGAATTTTGTTTAAAGTTTCCTTGAATTTACGTCAATTTGGACAATAACAACAAGACAAGAAGACATACAGTTCCTTGGCCCGCTCTCCTCTCAAAAAAGGACAGCACACACGTAGAAGGAGCAGCGATCGAAATGAGTTTATAATTTGAGAGCAAATTAAAATTATACAAGTTAACAAAGAAATTAACGCAAAACAAAAATGAATAAATGGTAACCGCGGCGTTTGAAAAGAAATCAAATACTTAATAAAAATAAAGCTACAATGAATGTGAGAGAGTGTACAACAACCAAAGGCACACACACATGAAGGAGATATAATTAAAGCAACAATAACAACAGAAACAACCTCATTCCTACCAACAAGAAGAGCACAAAAAACAGTATAAACAACCCCCGAGAGAATCGAGAGAAAAAATAATACTAAATGATGATGCATGGAATATTTCAGCAATTTTTTCTGTATGATTTCTATTCTTTTTGTTGCTGCTCGTGTGCTTAAAAAAGAAGTGAACTGAAACCAAACTGGAAAAGGAATAATCATATTAAAATTTTCCGAACCGATTCAAATCAATTCATTTCAATCAAATTCACACACGTACACCCTGTAGTAAACTAAACGGTCGAATCGGATAAATTGCGACGAGGGAGAGAGAGAACCTTCGACAAAGTCTCCACATAGCAAACAAAAACTACACAACAACGCAAGACGAACAAAACAATAGCAACAACTTCAATGTGATTCTAACAAAAATACAATAAAGTCAAAATTTAAAACTAGTTAAACTTTGATTTTGTCCCTTCATTCGTATGTTTGTTTTCTAAGTAGTTCTGCTACCAAAGTACCTTTATACAACAAACACGACAACGTGTTCATATCCTCAATTTAATTCAATCGAATATTTCTTCCCACTCACGCGCTCAAAGCAAAAACGTATCGCCGAGAAGAGGAGAAGAACAAGGTCAATAAAAAGGGAAGGAAGCTTATCGAAGCCAAATAAATAACTTCATGATAAAATTTATCAAATAAGTAATGTCAATAATAATTACGTTCACTAGCGGGCTCTAGTGCGAGAGACTAAACGGCAAAGACAAAAACAAAAACAATAACAACAACAGCAACACTCTCAACAGTATAGGCGAATCATCAACTAATTAAAGAGCAACACATGAGAGCGAACAAACCAACCACACCAGAAGAAGCAGAGCCAGCAGCAAGTGAGAGTCAGCAGCACTGAGACTGAGAGTGAGTGAAGAGAACAAGAAGAGCGAGCGGTCGAACAGTCGATTGATCGGTCGGTCAGTCAGAAGCAAATGCTGAAGTTGTTGTGTTTTGCTTTGGTGTATATCTATAAGTGTGTGTAATTTTTTAGATTAAACCTTTTGCACGAAGAATTAAACTAAACTGTAGAATAACCAATTCAGAGTTGGTTTGCACTTGGCTCGCCAACATACATAGAACACTCTCCGTCGCTGTCGTCGCCATCGTAGTCGTCATCGCCGCTGTCGCTGTCGTTGTCGTCGTCGCCGTCAGCGAGTCGTGGCCAACGTGTTTCCGCGCTCCCCTCGGCGATTCCCTTCCACACTACCCTAGTGCGCTGCGATTAAATGAAGTAATAATAAAATAGTTGGTCGAACTGAACTGAAACTCGAGCGAATAATAGGAGTTCCATTCAATTCAAACGAGGCCGACGTGCGTGCCGGAGCGGAGTGTTTCCTCGAGCGCCGCGCAACGCGAACAACCCATTGTGTGGTATTTTTTTATTGCACAAACGACACCACACCGCGTGCTGCACCATCATCGCCATCCCAGTGTTGTGTGTCCGCATGCAAATTGCAGAAATACTATAACGAATCGCATCGAATTGTTCAAATTGAATTGATTTGAACTGAGAGAGAGAGAGAGAGAGAAAAGACAAAAGTGAGCAAGCAACATTAAAGACAAAAGTCGCAATCATTTCAACAAAATAGTTTTCTGTGAAACGCGAAATTCGTAGATTCCCGGAACCGAAATGGCCGACACAAATGCCTTGGGCTCCGGAGCGCGCCTGCGAAAAATCGAACGCACTGACAGCGAGCTGGCCTGCGAGGAGGCCGCCCGCCTGACCGCCGACATGCAGGAGGACAACACCAACAGTCCCGGCGAGGACGACGACGACCTGAGCGAGTACGCGGAGCTGCCGCCACCGCCGGACGGAGGCTACGGCTGGGTCATCTGTTTCGCCTCGTTCATGTGCAACATGATTGTCGACGGCATCGCGTACACGTTCGGCATCTTTCTGGGCGAGTTCGTCGAGTACTTCGGAGAGGGCAAGGGCAAGGTGGCCTGGGCCGGAAGCCTGCTGAGCGGCGTCTACTTGAGCGCCGGTCCGATTGTCTCCGCCCTGGCGAACAAATACGGCTGTCGCACGGTCTGCATCGCCGGCAGCGTCGTCGGCTGCATCGGTTTCGTGTTGAGCACGCTGAGCTCCTCGGTGAACATGTTGATGCTGACGTACGGCGTGATCGGTGGCTTCGGATTCGGCATGATCTACCTGCCGGCCGTGGTCGCAGTCGGCTACTACTTCGAGACGAAACGCTCGCTGGCCACCGGCATCGCCGTGTGCGGCTCCGGGTTCGGCACCTTCGCCTTCGCCCCGCTCGCGTCGTATCTGCTGCAAAATTACGGCTGGAAGAATGCTCTGCTCATATTCGCGGGCCTAATTCTGAATTGTGCCATCTTCGGCGCTATGATGCGTCCGCTCACCTATCCCAAGAAGAAGAAGGTCAAGCCTCTGATGCAGCGCATGTACGAGGAGAAGCGGCTGCAGATGGAGCGGGGCTCGATTGGCGGCTCCCACTTCATGGTCCAGCTGCCCGACGGCACCATGGAGCGCAAAATGAAGATGCCCCTGAACGCGGATCCCGGCGTACACTCGAGCCTGAACCTGGAACTGTTGGCCCAGCAGCAGCAGAGCGGCACCTTGCATCCCGTCTCGACGCTGCCCACAATCACCGAGGCCAAGGTGGTCGACCAGCAGCAGAACGGCAACAGGAGCCCACCCCAGATCGACAGCAACGGGCAATTGGATGTGAAACGCAACAAGCGCCAGCACCGCAACTCGGAGAGCGAAACCAGTCCTTACAATTCGTCCGACATCATGACGCGCAATGCTTCGCAGCCGGCTTTCAACGTCGATCACCAAAGTCTTCCAAAGAACGGTTCCGTTCCATCGTTCGGACGAGTGCGCAAAACGTCCGCCAGCGAACGCTTCCAGCCATCGTTGGCTGCCATTCGGGCCTCGTCGCGCGGCGATCTCGATAGCAACGGCGTCGAGATGGGTTTCACCGCGTCCAAAATGTCGCTGTCGCAACGCCAGGACAGCGGCAAAATGGTCAGGCCCATGTCGCGCAAGGACATCTTCTACTCCGGTTCGGTCACTAATCTGCCTCAGTACCAATCGCAAAAATCCCTCACCAACTATCGTAACTCGGTGTTGTCCCTCACCAAGTACGAGAAGAGCATGCAGAGCATCCGCGCCATCGACCCACTGGCCGAGGCTGAGAAGGGTCGCGACCAGTACGACCTGTGCCCCTGCCTCACGATTCCCGACTCGATCAAGTCCGTCTTCAGCACCATGTTGGATGTGAGTCTGCTCAAGGATCCCGTCTTCATGCTCATCGGCATCTCGAACGTCTTTGGCATGGCCGGACTGTATGTGCCGTTTGTGTACCTCGTGGACGCTGCAAAACTGGACGGCATTGACGACAACTCGGCCTCGTTTCTGCTCTCCATCATCGGCATCACCAACACCTTCGGCAGGGTCATCTGTGGCTACGTGGCTGATTTCCCGCAAGTGGACTCGTTATTGCTGAACAACATTTGCCTCCTGATCTCGACTGTTGCCGTCACTTTGACCCCAGTGTGTGCCTCCTACGGTGCGTACGTGACAATGGCCATCTTCTTTGGCATCGCCATTTCGGGATACATTTCGCTGACGTCAATTATTTTGGTCGACTTGCTCGGCCTGGACAAACTGACAAATGCCTTCGGTCTGTTGATTTTGTTCAGAGGTTTCGCTGCCATCATTGGCTCGCCGCTGGCTGGAGCTGCCTACGACGCAACGCAATCGTACGACCTGCCATTCTACATGGCCGGAGCACTGTTCGCGGTATCAACAATAACCAGCTTCATGGCGCCCTGCTTGAAACGCTGCACCAAGTCGGACGAGACACCCGTTCACGTGGAGGCCCTCACCCCCATCGACGAGGAACAGGGCGAGGACTTGGAGGACGACGAGGATCAACCTATTACTATCGTACCCAAAATTGTCAAGACACTACCGAGTCCACAGCAGGAGACGACTCCGCAATACCCAACCGAGGGAGGCGGTGGTGGTGGCGACAAGACGGGGACAGCAGCAGCATCGTCCGCTGAATCCAAATTATGAAGAGTTTAAGTAGTATTGTTCTTATATTTTTTGTTTCTTTTTGTTTAATTTTTTTTTTTTTTTTTTTTATATTTTTATCGTTTTTGTATTATTTGAGGGAATGGGGGACGACATAAGAACGAAGAGTAGAACTAGATGCTGTGTCTTATGTGAAGCCAGAGAGATATTTTTTTAAGAAATTCAATTGAACAATATGTTTTCCTGTTGAAAGTAAAACTCTAAACAAATAAAACCTTAACTAACTAAACGCATAAACTTTTAGGCTAAAACACACAATTGTTTGCAAAGCTTTTTCGCCTCTTTATGAAACGGCTTCGCAACACAAGTAATATAGAAACCAAAACTGAGAAAGATAATAAAACTTTTCATTTGAAATTAAATTAAAACAAAAAAATTAAATACAAAACTAGAACTTGATTTCCAAAGAAGTTAAGAAATTATGTATGAGGTCAAAGTCTTTAAGTTCATAGTTAATGTGAGAAGAATAAGGTGATGAGAAATAGTTATTGTATATGAGAGTAGAATAAAATTGTATTATGTTAATAATTCTTTGTAAAATTTAATTCACTCGATGTACATAAAAGAGTATTATATGTGAATTTTAATGAAGAAGTATAATTTAGAATCGAGCTTTATATTTTCGTTTCAAACGAAAAATTGTGAGTAATAAAACAGCTCAGTATGTATCATTGTGAAATATATTATGGAGGAGAAACGAAATTTATATACAACTCATGAAAAAACATAAGGTATTTAACTATTTGTTACTTTTCAATTCAACGCAAAAACTTGAAAACCAAATCATCATGTTATTTATTAAGTGGGAGTTATTTTTAGTTACGAAGAAAAAAATTATATTTTGTACTTTAGCTATAAATTTATCGATAACAACAAGCAAACAAACAATACTAATAAATCAATTGAAATAATGTTTAAATTATTGTGATTATTGTCCAAAAATTACCAATTTCTAAGCGTAACTAAGAGAACAATGCCATATACAGACATATAATATAAGAAGCATCTAAGGGCTCTCTCGATGAAACCGGAAACGAAAACATTGAAAATGTACAAAAGGTAACCATGAGAAGAAATATTATAGAAATTCTTAAAACCGCATAAAATAGTAACTTTTAAATGAAAACAGTCTTGTGCATGTGAGTTTATTATATTAATGCAATTTACCAAATGCGCAAAGTGTTTTAATATTAGGAACAACAAGATAAGAGAACAAATATAGGAAAACGAATTAAAACCAAACATGTGAAATGAGAAAATGTCAAATGATGAGAATTGTACTAAATAATTATTAACAAATTATTATTTGCCATATTAAATAGTAAATGAAAATATGTTTATTAAAAAAAAGTGTGTTTTATTTGGATTAGAGCTTATTTAGCATCAGCATGTAAAGTTAACAGCGAGAAAAATATCGTTTAGCACGAATTAACATGTACTTAAGATCGTATTGAAGCTAAGGATGGTTGTTGTTTTGCTCTGAAATAAATGTTAATTTTAACGTCCGTTGCAGAATCATCCACACCACTTTAACGCAGGAAAATGTATTCATAATATGAAGGAAAATGAAGTATTTGCACAGAACATTAGTTTTATTTGAAATTAATTATAATGAGCAGAAAAATTTCAACCAGACAAAGAGAATGAAAGCGGGATGGTTAGTTCAATGTGCTTCAACAGAAATCAAGGTGATTTGCCCATGTCGACAAGAGAGAAATGGCGGAAACTACTTTAATACATAACGGATGGCAGTAATAGCTATGAATATTTCTCGGCAACGTATTTCTAATTTTTTTGGTATACTAAAACTTGATTTTTAAAAATTAGTTTATAAAAGTTGGAAACATTTCAACTTCAGCGTCAGAAAAACAGCTTCATTTTGAATGTAATAATACAAAGAACAATGAGGTAGAATATTGATGTATGGAAAGAAAAGACGAAGAGAACAAAGATATGTATGATTCATTGACAACCGACAGTACAGTTCTTTCCTTTACTTCTTTGTGCAAATTCAACACGCATACGAAGTCAATGACTTAAATTGATATAAATTTATAACGATAAAATGAGTCGAATGGTGTATTTGTTGCCTCTACATTCATACGCTTTGCAATAAATACTGATAATGAGAATTGCAATTAAGTTTGAAATGCAATGAAGGAAATGAATTGGAGTGAACTGGTAGGCAGTTTTGAAAACACAGCAAATAACATTTACAATTTATAAATATTGGTTTCAGCTACATAATAGCGAGTACTTTTTCACAACAAAGCATAGAAAGAAGATTTCGATTTAAATTTCTCAATCATGATCAGAATTTCTCATTCTGATTTTATACAATTATATATCCAAATCCTTATAATATTAGTGTAAATGATTATAGACCAACGAGCTAGTTAATTAGTAACTCTTGCGTAATTAACTTCCGGAGACTTTTTTCACAGTAAATTTATTAAATTCTTGAGCCTTTATCTAATTTTTAATAACCTCGGCGGAAATATAATGAGATTATTACATAAGATTAATTATCAAGTTCGGCGCTTTGAAGTTAAAATCACTCCGATATAAGAATATCCCAAAGGCAAAGACGTCAAATATCTTATTTCACGAAATATCATCGTATTATCATATGTACTACGTATAACACCCTTTCTGTTATATAGAAGATAAATAACACGTGATTTGGGAATTTTCTGATTGCCGGAATTTGAACTAAATATCAGTGACCAATGCATAAGATTAGCAATATATATTTATATTTTTTAAATGTTTGTCTGTACAGAAATAGACTACAGTACAGACTGATCGAGAGATCAATTATTAGGAAATAAAATGCACTATGCATTAAGAACTTTAAGAAATGTATGAAACTTACCGATTTGTTGGACTTGTTGATGCGGTTCAATGGCCATCATAGGACCTGCCATTAAGTGATGTGGTGGTGGTTGCTGTGGATGACCATGGTGATGATGGACGATTTGGGGATCAGGTTGCATATGAATAGGTGTCAACATAGCACCAGCGGGTACCAATTGTATGGCCCCAGCGGGAGCTCCACAGTCTGACATTTCATCTTCCAACTGAAAACAAGAATACAAGTCATAAATATAATTGTTTCAAATTTTATGTAACTAATGCTCACATATACCTGTGGCAAAGCTCCTCCAGGATGCATGCCCGGCATTGGTCCGATTTGTGGTTCATCATAAATTTGCATAACTCCCATTTGTTGTTGAATTTCGTGGATTTGTGGATCATATATTTGATAGTTTGGACTGAGCATACTTGGCGTCTCGGAAGAGCCCATTGAGGAAGCATTTTGATTAATATCATCACCCCCAGCACCACCGTGTATCTCCGGATTCATGGCGTATTCTTCCGTGTACAAATGTTGAGGGTGCCATATTTGAGGTATCATGCCTTCAGGATTCTGTCTATCATCGCCTTGAACATCATCTCCTGGAACAAATTGGTACTCGCCAGGATTCATCATTGGCGGGTATATAAAACTACCCGGATAGTTGTACAGCTGATGTCCGGGATAAATGGGAACGTAAAATGGTGATCCGGTGGCTTGTTGGGCGGCAGCTTGTGCCGGATGTATCATATGATTTGGCGGGAAGTAAGCATATGGATATGCTGATGGGCCTCCATACTGTGGATGGGCAGCATAAGCAGGTTGCACTCCACCCATAAATTGAGCTTCTAGTTGCTGCTGTGGTGGCTGCTGTTGACCCATTGATTGTTGTATTTGTTCTTGACTCTGTGGTTGTTGCTGCGGAGCTGGACTTCCCTCCGGTGGTGGATGACGCTGTGAATTATAATCGTTGCGTCGTGAGCCACTGCTACCACCACGCCCACGAACACGTCGAGGACCTCGTCCGCCAGTGTTATTGTTACCACCGGATGAACCACCTGTAATTGCATTGGCCGGAGCTAAGGCTACTGGTTGCATGGCAGGTATAGGTTGCATCAAAGAGTTCTACAAATTTTGAAAGGAACAATAATTGGCTTTTTTATTAATTTCAATTCGGTCATTAGTAATGCGCTCACCTGGTCTGCTGGAATTTCACCGTGAATGAAATGATGTCCATTGCCTGCTATATAAGCGGGCATTGTATGCGCCCAGCCATGCAAGTTGACGTTAGCAGTGACATTATGTACATACACGTTGCTGGGGATCGCCGCAGGAATCATGGCAGGATACATAGCGGCGCCTCCGACAGACTGAGGAACGCCGTTGGCTGGTATGTAAATGTTTGGTTGGTTGTAGATCGGCTGGCCGGCTGGTGGAGCTACAGCACTTGACATGGTGGATGTCACATACGACTGTGTGGCCACAACATTGTTGTTTTGAGCTTGTCCTGGTTGCTGTTGCTGTATTCCAAGTGTTGTCGATTGATTATTATTTGTGTTGTTCCCATTGTTGTTGTTATTGTTATTATTATTATTTATTTGTGTAGTTGATGTCGATGACGATTGCTGCTGTTGTTGAGACTGTGACTGCGATTGCTGCTGTTGTTTTTGTTGAACATTATGCGTGTGTTGCGTCATATTTGAATGCCTTCAAGTCTTTGAACCTTGTGTAGAAAATATTTTTCTTGAACTTTTTTTCTCTGGTTTTCGAAAATTTCTGAAACTAAAAAAATATATATACATTAACTTTTTGTGTCAGTTTTAACTAAATTTAAAAGTCAAAAATTTGTTTCCTAACGATCGATCAACAATCAACAGACAAAATTCTAATTTGCTATAATCAAATGAAATTTAAAGAAAAAAAAAAATATATATATATATATATATATATAATAATTTTTAAATGAAACACTCGAACGAAATACGGAACTTTCATCCGATTAACATCCGTGCTTGGGTCCGAATGATCCGAGAGAGCGGTTAAAAAAACAATACTGTTTCAGCCCTGATCGAAAACGTCGCCGTAGACGTCAGCGCTAGCGGCTTTTTCTGCTGCGGAATGTCTGCCGATTTTTCGCACATTCACACTCTTCTACTTACAACCAGCGTTGCCGTTTTACTTATTAAATACTAAAATTAGTTATTGTGAAAATTTTACTATTGTTTCGAAACTTTTTTTTTAATATAAGCATTTTTAATATATGAACACACGAAAATTTTCGGTTTAAGAAATTAAATGATAACTCTTTGTTTGATTTGACACAAACATTTTGTCACGAGCAGCAACCCTGCTTACAACGTAGAAGCACCGGTGGTGATTGCAACGACTCAGCAGCAGATGGACGGCACAAGAGTACGGCAGAAGCAGAAATACAAGAGGGGAAGAGTGTGGGAATTGGATTCGTACGAATTCAGCGATAGTGGCTGCATGACAAACACTCACTAAGAAAACAACAAAGACTTTTGGACACGAAATGATTTTCACAAACTGCGTTTAATTAGAACAACTGAAGTTAAATGCGAGCGAACAAATAACAAACTCATTCCATAGAATATTGTAGAAGAAACGAAGACGAAGAAGCACGTTGTCATACTTCGTAGACGATATTGAAGTAGGCCTACCACACCGCACACCATAGTAAACCATACGATGTAGGGAAAATTAAAACAACTTTATTAGAATCGGTAGCACTCGATCAAATACCTTTTTGCTCTGAGACGTTCAACAGAGTTCCGTGACATTTATTTTCCTGGACAATGAAACCATTTCCTTGCCTGTTCACACTCGATCGGAATGGAATCCGCGGTGACGTCTGCCGTCGTAGTCGCGTTGACACGACGACGTCGTCGACGTTCGCTTTATTCTTTTCGTCTACTATTTCTTCAGTTCTTTTGCTTTTTCTATTCTTATTAACTATCTGACTTTTTGCTCTAATTAATAGAATTTCTTGCGAAAATGCAAAGCAACAAAAATTCACAAATTAATTTTCACAAGTTACTGGCTCTGGATTATAAGTTATGTATATCAATAATTTTCGTTAAAATTATCAAAAATTATGTAGTTTTTTGTTTCCCTCGTAAGTTTCACGCGTGGAAAATATCTTAATTCTTCTTCTAAATATAAGAATTTCACGTTGCGACCGACTTCGTTCCCGGACGTTAATAGTTGTGAGTGCGGCGAAATGGTTTACAGCAATTTTTGTCGGCAAGTTGTTGCCGCAAATGAGACAACTACAGGTCTCACGATGTTAACTTTGCATTGGTGTAAAAGTGAGCACTTTCCTGGAATGCGGTGAAAATGGCGATTTCGTCATGATTGCCAGGGTTGAAAATTTCAACGTAATTTTTCGTTTAATATTTTGCTTTGTATATTTTCTTTGCTTTCGTTGTATAATAAGTAGAAGTTGGAAAATTATGTTATTCAGGGAATGTTTGAAAAGTTAGAAAATTAAGAACTCTAATTAGAAATTTTGCTAAAATGTCCCTATTTTTACTTTTATTTCATTCAAAAGTAAATTTTAAAGGTGCGTTCTCATGGTTTGGAGTACGAATGGAGTACGGTGAAAATTAGTGAACTTAGAAGCTACAAATATTAACTATATAAGTGTCAAATTTTAATACTAATAAATAGTTTTAAAAATAAAATAATTTGAAACATTTATTTATTTATTATTTTTTTCTTCTCAAAATGCTTATTGACTGTATTTTTTGGCTTGCATATTCGGTATGCTTGTTCAATTTTCTTTAAAATTGCGATTTATATTTGAAATAGTAATCGTACTCGCAACGCCGACTTTTGCAGAAGAGATTTGATTCAGAACGAGTAGCAGGAGTTGAACATTCTTTACGGTTTATGGCCTAAATCGTCCAAAGTCCGCTACGAGCATAAGGCATCTCTATTGTAATATACTGAGCCTCTATGGCTTTTATGGTGAACGCGGAAGCCCAGAGCTTTCGAGCAGTGCGCTCTACAACGTTCTAGGCGATTCTCCCCTCGCTCTGTCTCTGGCACACTCTTACACGACGTCTCCGCGAGAGACATCGTTGTCGTAGGTCAAGTAGGCATAATGGCTTTATTTAATAAAACGAGATGGGGGCGAATCGTTGTGCTGCGTAAATATTCGATTAGGTAGAATGCGAAATCCGATTCATTAAAATAGCAAAGTGAGACATCGATTGATTTCACAAGAGTGCTCTCAAGAGCGAGTAAACAGAGAGTAGTAAACAATATCAAAGCGCTGAATGGCTGCATGGCTCTCTGCAATGCTCTCTCATTCTTCCTTTTGCATTTTTACTCTCTGCGCTCGCCAATGAATGTGCTCCATTAAAAGAGTCCTCGAGAACTCTCTAGAAAGGCAGATGCAGTAAATGTTGGTCATTGACATCTGCATCGATTCGCAAAACCACGGACGAAATGTTGAAAGTTCTGGTCTTTTGCGGATTCTGTATAAAAGCACAGCGATGCGTGGGTTGGGACATAGCATTGTAGTATCTGCAAAGACACACAGATAATAACGCGCCAAAGATAAGTTATTGTATCTTCAACTTACAGACGAGACATCAATATAGTATCAGTTCCTGTGCTTGTCCCTAGAGACTGATAATCATCATACTTCATGCCATGCATTGTTGTTTCTTGTATTCAAACACTTTATCATGTATGTTAATAATATAAATAAATAAATATTGTACAAATTATCAAAGTTTTCTTGTTTTAATTTCGCCAAAATATATTCGAGTTTGTATGAGTTGACCTGGGGAGGATTCTGCTCTCAGACGTCTCGATATGGGTGATGGATTAAATATCGCTTATTTTGTTTCCGAGCTTCTTTAATATTTCTACTGTCCTGGCGAACCGTTCTCCTAATTGCATTTGAAGATTTCTTATCGTCGTGCATTTTATGCATATAAAGGGCATCCTCGGGATGGTTTACATTGTTCGTACATAGTAGTTTCTTCAGTTGCGATTGATTTTGAATACACAAAATTAATTGAAAAAGCTGCACGTCCAAACTTGCACATTTCGTATGGAGGTTTGATTGCAGTATTATTAGTATTCCTTTTAATTTGTATGACTTTTTGCATATTCGAATGCATGATGAAAATATTTAAATTATATAATAATTATCCATAATTTTAAGCATATTTATCATGCAGAGAATTATGAAAATGCATGCACATGCAGCTTGCTTACAGCACTGCCTATAGTACAGGGTGCAGTTGATCTGCACATGTACATGGATTGTAGAAAAAAGTTTAGTAAATTGCCAATAACATTGTATACTGTATCGAATTTCCAACCCCGATCTTTCTAATTCTCTCCAGAAAAATTTTGTTCATTGTTGCAACTTGCATCAGTTCATATACATTTTGCACTTCGATTTAAAATACGTGTATGTACTGTATATAAAAACAAATATAATGAAGTAGTCGACCTTCTCTCTTAGCGCTCTGTTGTCGTTCCTCTCCTTGTCGTTCCACTCCTTGAATATATATGTTGAATTCTCTCTCCTAACATCGTTTGTCAGCAACGTGCTGATGCTGCTGAATGAGTCAGCCGCAGGGAGATGTATTTGGCAATCAGAGTTTACTCTCTAAACTTCTAGAATTTGCCGGTAAATTCTCGGCGCTCTCACTTTGCTATAAAAAGTCGTCTCTGCGGAAAGCCGGCATCAGTTCACATTGAGCAATCGTTCAATAGAGTTGAATATATATAATTGTTGAAGTCAAAGTTTTACCAAATAAATTAAAGAATCGAGAAGATGTCGAGCCTTCCATTACTATTGAATTTAATCGGAGAATTGGACCGTGAAATGTACAATCCTTCGTACTATGGCAACGACTTCGGATTTGGATTGCACCCACACCACATCCATCGTCATCACCATCGCCACCCGGAACCAATAGTGGCTCCCAGCTTGTCTACACACGCTCTAACCCTGCCCCTCAGTCTGTTGAGCCGGTTGGGCGACCAACAGCTTGAGCGTCACGATGGTGAGAAGAGGAGCAGCGCTGGCCCGGTGGCTGCAGTAGGAAAAGATGGCTTCCAAGTCTGTATGAATGTGGCTCAATTCAAGCCCAACGAGTTGACCGTGAAGGTTGTGGACAACTGCGTCGTAGTCGAGGGAAAGCACGAGGAACGCGAGGACCACCACGGACACATTTCGCGTCACTTCGTCCGCCGCTACACATTGCCAAAGGACTACGATGCCGATAAAGTGGTCTCCACTCTGTCGTCGGACGGAGTGTTGACTGTCCGCGTCCCCAAGCCGCAGATCGAGGAGAAGTCGAACGAGCGCATCATTCACATTCAACAGACTGGTCCAGCTCATTTGAACGTCAAGGCTAACACTCAGGAGAAGCCCGACGATGCAGCAAACGGATCTAATGGCGACGGTGCAGAAAAATAAATCTACTGCTGCTGCCACAGAAAGACATGCTTTTTCGAAAAAGACATGCTTTACTATTCCAAATATTACATTTATCTCATATAATTTAATTGAACGATCATAATACGTCACAAACTTTCCCATGTTTAGCTTAGAATTAGTTGTATCATTAAATTATTCAGCCATTATAGTCGTGTAATCGAAAAATAAACTCGTAAACGAAAAACAAATTTCTTTCATTTTGGATAGAATTTATGTGAACAGTCTGGCAGTATTTCCGTTAAGTTAGGGTCAGTCGATAAATTAATTAATTCAGGTAATTGAATTCCTCGACAATTCGTTATTTGCGAAAAGTGTTCATTAATTAGACGGAAATTTGGAATTTAGCCATGTATATATGTATATGAAGGGAATATATATATTTGATATTCTCTTAAATGCAGTGGTCCCGTAAACAAATTGCATTTCCCGGACGCTCTCTTCGTTCATGTGTACATAGTAAGTAAATTCGCTCTCTTAAAATGCTATCTGCGCCTGCGAGTCTATTCCTATAAAAGGACACGTTCCTGGTGTCTACACCACATTCAGAGAAAATTCTTGAGCCATCCGGATCTGAAATCCAGGTGAGTGAAAAGTTCCCCGCAGATAAATAAAGTAGAATAAAAACAACATCCGATTCTAATCTCAGAACTTGCAGTAAACGATGTCAGACATTCCGTTCATCCTGAGCTTGGACACGCCAACCTACTATGGCCACGACGTCTTCCCCAATCGCATGTACCGACAGCTGCACGCTCGCCACCACGATCCTTTAGACATGCACACACTGGGCCTGATTGCTCGCCTGGGAGCTCATGCCCATCGTCTGCACGGACAGAAGGCCGAGCTTGGGGGAACCTATGTGAACAACGACAAGAGCGCGTTCGAGGTACACCTGGATGTTGGTCTCTTCAAGCCGGAGGAATTGTCGGTGAAGGTGGTGAACGACCGAATCGTGGTCGAGGGCAAGCATGA
Organism: Coelopa pilipes; assembly: GCA_947389925.1. Taxonomy (NCBI): domain Eukaryota; kingdom Metazoa; phylum Arthropoda; class Insecta; order Diptera; family Coelopidae; genus Coelopa; species Coelopa pilipes. Next base: position 28,381,565 of record OX376699.1, on the reverse strand, counting down.
GGAGCGAGAGGACGAACATGGCTACATATCGCGTCATTTCTTGCGTCGCTACGACTTGCCAAAGAACTGCAATCTGGACAGCATTGAGTCGACAGTTTCCTCGGATGGCGTCCTCACGGTGCGTGTTCCAAAACCCGCCTTGGAGGACAAGGCCAACGAGCGAGTTATTGAGATTAAGCAGATTGGACCCTCAGATTTATTCATGAAGAATAAGATAAAATCAGCTGATGAACCAAAGGATAATGAACAGAAATCAAATTAAAATGCTATTGATAGCACTATTTATTGCATGCACGCTACAATTGATGGATATGTGTCCTTTATTTACTAAATTTACAATTTATCAATTATCTTCAGTATTACGGATTTTTAGCTTTTAAGTCTTTTAACAATTATACATTATCTATATACATTTATTATCGAATTAATCTATATAAATGGTAATGGAAATTCTAATAAATTATACAAGTCGAATTCGATTTATCTCTTTTACTAACTATAAATTGTGCTATTAATACAAGAACATTTAAATAGTTATTTTCGTTCCAATGAAGAAAAGGTAAAAAATATCTGAGTGAAGCCAAACGACTTATTTTAATCCCAATCGTCCTTAATCTTGGAGGGCTCTGGAGGATGAATCGGATAGATGTAGCAGATTGAAATGATTTTCATTCGACAAACCCTTTCATTGGTCTGAGAATTCGAATCGCTTGAGTTGACAACAAAATTAAATTTATTGTTCGGAAACGCTTTATCGATCACTATTTTTGTAATTTTTTCGTATTTCCTCATTTTATCATCATAATTATTATTTCAAATTTTGGTTCTATTGTGAACTGAGCTGGTGAAAATGTCAAATATAAAACCGACATCTCTCTGACGTTCCGTTGCTACTTCGTTCATACTTTTGTTTTTACATACATGAAAAGTCACCGTAGTCATATTTCACAAACTTCGCTAATTTTCTGAATTGAATTGTGTAAACTTATGAAAATCTAAAATTGTGAAATTCGTTAGTGTTCTTTGATAATAAAAAGAATCACAATGTCGCGACACAGAATTGTCCGCAGCATGGACTACAACGACGAGTACGACGGCTACGACGACGTCTACGGGCACTCGGTGGACGACGACAGCTGTATTTCGCCCACAGATGCCCAACAATGGATCTACGATCGTGCACGCGGACAGCAGAGCATGTCTTCGTTCATTAGGAATAATCGCGACATTGAGGAAGAGAACGAGGATGAAGACGAACAGGCCTACGAGAAGGCACGACGTGATTCCGACAACTTTCAAATACCTCCACTCAACGACGTGGATCAGGCCAAGCTGACATCTTGTATAGATGAGGTGCGCAGCGTTGTAGGCGACACTGTCTCCGAGAGACGCATTGTCGAAACATCAATTCGCTTCGAATATGACATTACCAAGATACTCGATGAAATACTCAACGACGAGTGCGAGAACAAAGCCAAGAGACAACAGACTTCATCTAAAATCGTGACTTCTCATGTGTCTGCACCAGTTGTGGAAGCAAAGCAACAGACCACGGTGCGTGTCGGTGATGCAGTTCCCAAGGTGTCCATCACTGTACAGCCTTTGGGCGATCGTGAAGTACGTCGCGGTTTTGAAATAAATTCCCCAAACTTGCAATCATCGCCAGCAGCCTCGGGACGCAATACTCCAGTGGAGACGGCGGAAGAGGCGACGAAGACCACGATTGCAAATTCATTTAAGGTTTCGAAAGAACAGTCGCAACGCAATGCCAAACAGTTATATACTAAGGAACGTTCCGACCAGAAGAGCCACTTCCATATGATTGTCATCGGCCATGTCGACGCAGGAAAAAGTACGTTGATGGGTCATTTGCTTTTCGACACAGGAAACGTCTCACAACGAATCATGCATAAGTATGAACAGGAATCGAAGAAGATGGGCAAGCAGAGTTTTATGTATGCATGGGTTCTCGACGAAACCGGCGAGGAGCGCTCAAGAGGTGAGTGAATTTCAACATCAAATATACAGTTTTTGAATATTGATTTCCAACAGGGATCACAATGGACGTTGGCCAATCGCGAATTGAGACTGATTCGAAAATTGTCACCCTCCTCGATGCTCCTGGCCATAAAGATTTCATACCCAACATGATTTCTGGTGCCACACAAGCTGATGTGGCCTTGCTCGTTGTGGATGCTACGCGCGGAGAGTTTGAAACAGGATTCGAGCAGGGTGGACAGACACGTGAGCATGCTTTGCTGGTCCGTTCATTAGGTGTAAATCAATTGGGTGTCGTAATCAATAAGCTGGATACCGTTGGCTGGTCCAAGGAACGCTTCGATGAGATTGTCGTCAAACTACGCAGCTTCTTGAAACAGGCAGGCTTCAAGGAGTCGGATGTTTCGTTCATACCTTGCTCAGGACTTACAGGTGAAAATCTGACAAAACCTGCAACAGAACCAGAACTCAAAGCTTGGTACACTGGTCCACATCTGCTTGCCGTTATCGATAACTTCAAAATACCCGAACGTTCGATTGACCGTCCATTCCGTATGTCTGTGTCGGACATTTTTAAGGGCACAGGCTCTGGATTCTGTATATCAGGGCGTATAGAGACAGGTGTTCTGTGTCTCAACGATAAAGTGCTCGTGGGACCAAGTCGTGAGCAGGCCCAGGTGAAGGGCTTACACATCGACGAAATGCCTCAGACAAACGTCTTTGCCGGGGACCAAGTATCGGTGACTCTCTCAGGTGTCGACATGAATACTATTGTCGTTGGGTGCATTATATGCGATCCCCAGAATCCGATTCCAGTGACTTCGCGGTTTCAGGCGCGTATTCTCGTTTTCAATGTAAAAGTTCCTATAACCATCGGATTTCCAATATTGCTGCACCATCAGTCACTGATTGAACCGGCTGTCATAAGCAAGCTGTGTGCCCAAATCCACAAGGGCACCGGTGAGGTGGTGAAGAAGAAGCCACGTTGCTTGGGCAACAACTCTTGTGCCTTGGTCGAAATCGAGACTACGCGTCCGATCTGCATCGAGCGCTATGCGGATTTCAAAGAGTTGGGCCGCATAATGTTGCGTGTGAGTGGAGTGACCATTGCCGCAGGAATGATTACGAAAATACGTTGAATGCTGCACGATTCGATACTTCAGGGGATTTTTTGTTGAATTCGAATCGATTTCATGTTCTCGGAAATTGTCTCAATTTCGTCCTGTGGTTAAAAGATAATTGATCTTGAATCAGTACTTTTAGTTAAAAAAATATGTAGATTTTTACAGTTATTTGTACGGATCGAAAAAATAAATACCAATTTAAAATAATAAAAAGTATTGCTTTTTAGGTTAATATCGTTAAATATTCCCCATATTTCGTACGACAAAATACTCTCCACAAAATATGATAAAAGACATTCCAAGTTCCACATAACCGATTCATACTCTGTACCAGTTAATAAAAATCAGATTCGAATAAAATTTTCAAGTTTCTATAAATTCAACCCTGATAATGGGAAAGCTATGTTTAATATCAAAATTATTACCTTATTTATAATTTCCCTTTTTTCGATATATGTACCTATGAATTATTAATCTTTTTGTAAAATAAACGATAGAAATTGTTTCTTTTCTTAGTTTAATAAAATAAGAATAGGATAATAATAAGAATAGAGCAATAGAAAATATAAAATTATAGTTTAACGCAGATTTTTATTTATCTTTTTGAATGTTTTCTGATTTTTTGCAAAACCTCCCACATGGGAAATTCCCAATCAAATATCCTAACCAGGTACTAAATTAAATTACCCGCATGCAACAGTTAACTCCACCCATAAATTCACAAATTGAACACACCCGCAACTTGTTCATTCACACACACAAACACGGCACGACCGCAGGCCAGAGAGCGACTTATTGAACGAAGCCATTGTGACGCGTCGCGCAAAGATACACAAAATTTCTGCTCATGTTTTTCGTTAAAGAAACTAATTTTAATTTAATTTTTACCAATATAATTTGCGCAAAAGTAATCTAAGTAATTGTGAACACCTAGACATCAATAGCACACCAAAATAACATTTGGGAAAGGCGTACGATTAAAAGTAATAAAGCCATAAGCGGCGCAAAGTGAAGCAAAAAGGCGAAGAGAAAAAATACCAGCAGCGTGTGAAGCAGAGGAAATTTTAATTTTTGATTCTTTTTTGACTTTTTTTTTTGGGTTTTTATTTCGTTTGCTGTTGAAGAATTGAATGAACCCGAGAGCAGAGCAGAGAACTAAGAACAAAGATAAAGGCAAATTTTTTGAGTGAAGTGGAGTCGACGAGTCGGACTGAACAAAACTCCGGAGCAGCGGAAAAAGTCATAGAAAAAACAAGGTAAAAAAATGTGATGAAAGTGAGTCATAAATGTGGGAAAAGTGATGAGTTAATTAATTGCAATTAATCGTGATGAAAATGAAAAGCGGAAATTGATAGAATTTTCTCTAGTTCTTAGGCAAGCAGTAACATTGACTGCGGCGACGACTGAAGCGGTGGCAGAGCGGCAGCAGCAGAACATAAAGTAATTACGAACAAAACGACGAAAACACATAGCATTCGTAATAAAAAGGCTAGGAGTCGTTTATAGCTAATTTTTTAGCATTCATGCGAGAACAAAGAATTGGTGGTCACTAAGAAATATAGAATATACAATTCGGACATCAAAATTAAGGCTGAAAAGAATACACAGTAAACCACCTACAATAAAATTGGAAGAATACCCAATTTGCAAATTTTAATAGCATATAATTTGGAAACAGCAACAAACCACACGACGGCATTTTCCACTCTTGGACCTTCTGAACTCTGTATACGAAATTAAAGTCGTACATTTGCCATTGTTTGAAAATACGCCTACGACTTTTCCAATAAAATGCGTGAATATAAAATTGTTGTTCTGGGCAGCGGCGGTGTCGGAAAATCAGCCCTTACTGTGCAATTTGTACAGGGTATCTTTGTGGAAAAGTACGATCCCACCATTGAGGACAGTTACCGCAAGCAGGTGGAGGTCGACGGGCAGCAGTGTATGTTAGAGATTCTGGACACAGCCGGCACGGAACAGTTCACCGCCATGCGGGATCTCTACATGAAGAATGGCCAGGGCTTTGTGCTTGTCTATTCCATCACCGCACAATCGACATTCAATGACCTGCAGGATCTGCGTGAGCAAATTTTACGCGTCAAGGATACGGATGATGTGCCCATGGTGTTGGTGGGCAATAAATGTGATCTCGAGGATGAGCGCGTCGTTGGCAAAGAACTTGGTAAAAGTTTGGCCAATCAATTCAATTGTGCTTTCATGGAGACATCTGCCAAAGCTAAAGTTAATGTTAATGATATTTTCTACGATCTAGTAAGGCAAATCAATAAGAAATCACCAGAGAAGAAACAGAAAAAACCCAAAAAATCCCTCTGTGTTCTGCTATAAGACTATTTTAACAAAAAACTAAACAAAAAATTCATAAAAAATATGGAAAACTTTCGAACTACTTCTTTTCTTTTTGGTGAAAAAGAAAAACAATAATGAAAGCAACTTCAATGTTTAAGAACCATTTGCAAAAATCATGTTAGAAAGAAATCAACAAAATTTATTTAAACTATTTACTACTTCTATATACAAATTTACATATACCTAAATATATACAACATTACATCCAATACAAAAAGAAACAGTAGTAGCAGCAGCAACAAATCCATTATGCACATCTGTATGGACACAACTATATACATAGGCATCCAAACAATCCCCAACCACGACATCCACACACACACATTCATAGAAATATTTGCTATTAATATTTAAAGTAATAAACGTAAAGTAAAAGTTTTTAAAAAATCAAGTTAAAGTATGAAACATTTAATAATACCTTAAAGTTAAAGTAAATAAATATGAAAAATTTAACAAAAAAAAAATCAAGTAAACGTGAACGCCCCACTTTAAAAAATCTAATTGCTAAAAACAATGGAAATTATTATTAAAAATTAAAAAGGCAAGAATTATTATTATTAAAAATTATTATCTTCTATATATTAATATTAAATGTATTATGTTTACAAATATAATAATGAAAAATAATTAAAGCAAAAGCAAATTATTAAAACAAATAAAAAGAAAATAAAAAAAAACAAAAACAATTCTATGTAAGAAAAAGAAAATCCAAAATTATGAATTGTTTGCATTTCATTGTTGATCTCATTTCTGTAGTAGGCGCCTTGTGTAGAAAGAAGAAAACACATGCTGCTGCACTGTGTGCCTTCGTCCATCGCACAGCCACATTTGGCAGCGGCTGCTGGCCACTCTACGTTGCCTGCTCGCGCAATTCAGTGATAAGATAACGATTCGTTTGCCATGTAATTTATTTGTACGTCCGCCCTCAAGTTGATCCCTATACCAGTCGCTAACTCGGCAGCTTTTTAAATATTTGCCACATTCGTGTTTATGTCGATTACTTACGGCTGCAGATGTTAAATGTTGACCGAAAGTCGAGGGCGATGCATTATCCTGGGTGTTCCTAGTTGAAAAGACACATTCCCACGAATTTTGTGGCAAACATTGCTTGGTTTATGCAAAATTCATGGGAATCTTAGAACCCCTTGCTCGCTGTAATGAAAAAATTGCATCGCAATTGAAATTTAATCCAATAATAAAATTGAGTCGCATTTCAACATCAATTAAGAATTCGTCGGGTGTTCGGTTTAGCTTAATGCGATGTCGACGGCGCTTCCCAATGTAAACGGCGGACCAAACTGAACAAGCGAACAGCAGTGGAAGGTGGGGGGAAGAAATAATAACAGAAATAAAACAGCAACGACGACGATGACAACAACAGAATGCGGTATAAAAAAATTAAAATGATATACAAAGCAACAAACGAACTTTGGATACGAACATGAGAACGGTTCAGAGACAATCATTACTACAACGAGCACAGATGAAACGGCAGCCATTGGCATTGACAGACAGACAGGAAGGAAATACGTCTATATGGATTTGGAAGTTTCCGAAAATGGAGTGTCAATCGATTGCAGTTGTTGTAATACGTTTATTTGAATAACATTTAGTTTTTATTCATCAGTATTTCATTTCACTTAATGGAGTTGCCTGTATATTTTTTTAGATTGATTTCAATTTAATTATTCTTAAGTATTTCTGTTGTTTTTTGTTTGTTTTAACTGTTGTTGACATCCGTTTTTTTTATATATTATGAATTATAATTGGTATAATATTTGTCATTAAATAGATTAAATATATATATATATATGTATGTTGTTTTAAATTGAAAATTTGCGGAATTTTTGTTTTTATTTTTATACTTTTTATCATAAAATTAAATAATGTACACTTAAGCAGCATAATTTGCATAGAATTAAGGCCTAAGCACTTCACATCAAATCAAGCTACAATTGGTCTAAAATAAATTGTATTTTATTTGAAATAAGTAGAGCTGTATTATTATATAAGGAGCATGCGATAATCACATTGAACGATTTGATTATCAAATAAAATATCTTTCTTATACAGCTACACTTTGTCCAAATGCTTTTGATTTCATGGTGAGCTCGTTGAGATCGCAAATTAAATTACTATAAGTTTTTAGGTTTTTCATCCCAGTACATTACTACGATATCTTGATTAAAAGTAGACTTTTAATGCAATTCAATTCTGACTAGCCTTTTGTTAAATATATTGTAGGTTTCATAAAGGTTTGACATATTTTTTTAAAGTATTTTCATAGTTTATTTGTAAAGAGGTTTGGGTTGGTTTGAAAATTTTCAATTGTGTAATCTTATTCAAACAATTGACCAACCAGCAATACCGAGATTCATTTGGTAATCCTGGCTGATGTATATCTTCAAACTCATATAAACAATGTATTCTGCCTTGATTGCATTATTACAGTATCATTAAATAATGTTTCATATTTATCTAAGACATTTATTCATATATTGTTGTTGTAAAGTTCATTCGTAATATGCACATCTACAACTATTCAGTCCTCCATCATTTGTCGTTTTCAAACACTATTTGTTATTCTTCCAAGCCATCACAAAATAATGCAGTAAACTTTTCTAAATTTTACGTATACATCCATATGAAAATTTGGCAACAAAAATGTACTCTAACATAAAATATACAATTCATAAATAATAAAGTGAGAATGTTTTTAAAAGAGATTCTAGGTATACGATTATTGCACGAAATTCTATTGCACAAAAAATATATAGATAAGATAAAAATGTAGGGATTGATAAGAATCAAATTTATCAAAGACTTTGTTAAGACAAAATACAATATATGTCTAAAAAAAGAAAGCAGATTGTTGAATGCACGAAATTACGTTTCAATCCAAAAGGTTGAAGTACTTCATTGCGCCTGGTGGCAATAATTTCCACTAGTCCTTAGTCCATGTCTTTATTTGCGCACCTGTTGTATTTGGTGTTGTTGATGATTGTGATCTTCATCGTCACTGGGCTCCTCCTTCAAGGGTAATGAATCGATTTGCTTTGCCGTGTTCACTTTCTTATTGCGTTGCCATGTGAAGACCCGCGCCATTTGCAGAAACTTCTTGCGTGACAGTTTGCCCATATGCTTCAGGCGCTCCTTAAAGGCGGCATCGTCTTCTCCTTTTGGCTTGTCGTACTGCTCTTTTTCCAGTGCGGTCATGAAATCTTGGTTCCAGCGTAGTTCATTCATGAATTCCTCGTTTTGTAGCATCAGGGCGAATTGCTCATCGGGCAGCTCAAAGTCTCGTGTGCTATCCGCGGACCCGGGTGTCGGTTGTAGACGCAAGAAGCCCGGTGGCAATGGGCCAAGTATGGGTGGATTCCAGCGTCGAGAGCCGTTATGACGTTGTTTAGATGGTGTGTTTGTCAGGCTCGAATGTTGTTGCAGCTGTTGGGAGGATTTGCTTGGCGGGCGTTGTTTTGGCGAAGCGCCAGTGTTGTGGTGCGGAGAGGCGGAAGCGCCAAGATTTAATAATGCAGCATTGGCGGCCAGCGCAGGTGAGCCTGCTGTAGCCTTTCCGTCTGTGGTGTCAATTAGTTGAATAGTGCCACCGGAGGCAATACGAGTGACATCTGGCGGAATTGGCATGCATTCCATGTCGTCATTGAGATTGATGAGACTTCGTTGGGGCGATGTACTGGAATCCATTTCGTTGCGTAGTTTTTCGTTCTGTGAAATCAAAAAATATTCATCGGTATTCCGCAATAACGCAATAACAAATCCCAACTCACCTGATTATCTGTGCTCATCGCCAGCAGCTGGTCGATGGTGGCGTCCACAGCACCTTGATTGGCGCGCAACACGGCCTCGATGACGTCGCGATCCATGTCCGGGAACATGGTCTTGAAATCGGACATCGCCTGGGCGAACTCCAATTGCATAGTGGAGGCCATGGTCGAGGTCGAATCGAGTCTATGTGTTTGTGTGTCCGACGTGGGATTGAGTTGAGTTCGTGGTCCTGCTCTATGCTTCGCTGGGTACTTCGGATACCTGGATTTGTTTGTTTTGTCGTTCCTTAGAGTTGTGGAAAAAGTCAATTAAAAGTCACCCACTTTTGCAATTCCAATCGTCTGCAACAGAGTCTCAACAAAGCTTATTTGCCTCATTCGTTTTCTTCATTAGCCGTTGTTCGCAATTGCGAAAAACGCATCATTTCATTGGCGTCGTTAGCAATGTTTTTCATATATTTTATGTGTCTATTTTGGTTTTTACGTGGTTTTCTCTTTTGGTTTTCTTATCAACGATGTGATTTCCTCCTTGATCGTTTAGAATTGTTTTCTTTGTCTTTCGCGTAAATATTTTTCCGAGAGGCCCCGATGAGCACTGTTCAATTTCTAGTTATTCTCGTGATATTTGCATAAAAACTTAGCTTTAGCCGCAAAACAAAAAATTTTCACATCTTCCGAAATCTACTATTTTCTTTTCTTTTTCGTAGCTTGCAACGTTGAAAATTCTTGGCGCACGAATGAGAGCGGTGTGTCCAGAGAACAGGTCACAACGAGACAGAGAGAGTCTTGGTTGTGTTCAATCCTCAGTTGTCAAAGTTTTGCGTGGGTGTCGAGTGCAGTTCAGACTCCAACCATTAGGTGGTTTATTAAACAGAGCTTGGTATGTAAGCTACTGGAAGTCGAGTGTAGATGGCATGGGCGACACCGGAAGTAGCATATAAAAACATAATTTGAAGAAAGCACAAATTTTAAATAAATATATCGATAAATCTTACCATATAAATCTTATACGCAGGTTGAAAGTGCTAAAAACTCGTCGAATCGAACGATATTTTTATTTATAATTGCAGCTTTTAATTTCTTCGATTTCTCGCAACCGGAACGGGGTATAAAAAACAATTTTAAATGTGATCAATTAAATACACATCCTTGAACAAACCAGTAAAAACATAACCTCGATAAGGTTATTTTAAATTGGCTCTTTTAATGTAGATGGCAAAATTAACCGAGTTCCAACAACAGTTTTCAAATGATTTGATTGGCTGAATTTATTGGCCAATGAAGGAAGCTCAAATATTAAACGAGCAACAACAATGGAAAAGGTTATCAATAACTAAGTGAACTAATCTTGAAATTAATTAAATTTCGCAGTTTTGCAAAGATTATCTATATATTGCCACTCGATGCAAAACAAATATTAACATGTTGCTTGGGGGCTTGTCTGCGGCATTTATCAGCACTACTCTGAAGAACACCAATAAACAACTTTGTATAGTCCAATGACACGGAGCACGAGAGAGATTATTGGCAACAAAATGGCGACCGTTCCAAATTGAGACATAGGCAAAATCACGACATTCACAGGGCAAGGGGAATATCGATTGGCGATCACGTGTTGGGGCTATTTTTAGTATCTTGCCCGACAACCAATTCACACATCAATAATCAACAGAAAACACGTCATTACCGCTCAATAGCCGTGTCAATAATTCACCGAAAATCAAGCGGACCCAGAACATTGGTCACATCAATCGTTATCAAATTGTTAATTAAGTCGCCAGCGAACGATGATGCAATCGAGTCAAGGATTTTCGTCACATGTCTCATTGGCGACTGCGACCTAAAACCAAAAAAAAAAAAAAACATAAAATTCACGGACACGTGAGGAGGAATTTAGACCCATGCGGAAATCGCAAAAAATTTTAATTTACTCAACCTTGACACGATTCCCGATTCGCCGATTACTACCGATTAGCGGCTTCTGCCGATCTCTTGTGGGTTCGTTGACTCTTGGGACGTGGAGTTTATTGACTTTGCTTCAAGGATCTCTTGGTAAGATTTCATGCAATTGAAAAGATTGGTTGTTACCGACTGGAACCCCAAGGCGAGGTCTATACCGTGGGCTCGCCCCATCCTATCTCAACCCAACCGTGTGTCCTCCAAATCCACTGTGCTGATTATCGCCGTGACATGTAAAATTTAATAAACGCGATATGAACATAAAAGACGTCATCCCCGAGTCAGGCACGAGCGCGACAATCGCGACATCGGAAACGCAATTGATCGGTCGTCCAATTAAAATGTGCTGCACCGCTCGCCCCCAGCATGGCGAAGTCCTTATCGCGGGCGAAAACGAAAATCTAATAAATTATCGCTTATCGACGATTTGTCAAAGCGTACTACATACGCTCGCACACACACACACACACACATGCGACTCGTGGCGACATCTACGAGCCGGGAACAGATCGGTCGGCGTCGATCGGAGCCGAGTCGAACCGAATCTTACGACGATGCCGAGGAGGCAGCTTCGTGTCCCATCTCATCTCATCTCGCCTCATCTCGTCTCGGCTCGGCTCATGACGTCCCATGTCGTCGTCGTATAAAGGAATTGGGCGGCGTTGATGGAGGCACAGTCCAAGCCGAACACTGGAGCCACCTGCAGCTGCACCTGCTCTCGCCCACCGGTCACGAGTAGGAGTTAATCGGGAGCAACGCCATTTGTCGCCAGTGAACTAATTACCGAAACGTGATCCGTGCATGATCTGAATCTGAAAAACATTAATAATAAATAAACTGGAGTAAAATAGCAATAATAATAAAAACAATAATTAATAGCAAGTGTGAATAACAAATCTTGGCACATTTTCGAAATTCCGTACGGAAGGGTTGAACTTGAACTACGTGTCGTTCGGGTGTCTGTGGCTGTGTCATTGCATTCCTCTCTTTCACACCCACACACCACTCTCGTAGACACCGATAGGGTTCGGTTCGGAGTGTGCGGGCAGCAGCACCTGTTGCGCACCGGGTCCGCCCCGGGTCCTCGACTACGCGCGCATATAAAGAGGACTCGCGAGCAGTGGCCGCCGTCATTAAAGCTCGAGCAGTTAGCGGTTGCAAAGCGGAAACAAGTTCTCACCGGAAACAGTTTAGTGTTGGAAAGACTTTTGAAAATAGAGCCCAGTGTTTTGCCTTTGCGTGGTCATTTGAACAATCAGCTTTGAAATTATTTTTGTGCTTTTTTCGGATCTAATAAACCTTTTTAAGGTAAGTTGATCGCATTCTTCGACTTCAGACTTTGTTTTCCGATTTTTTTTTCTTTACGAAAGGCGAAACGTTTTCAGACAATAGACAATTTTTTTTATATTTTTTAATGATTTCGTTTTATTTGAGCCTTTTGTTTTTGTTGAAGTAAATTTGTTTTTGTGGAAGTTACAATTTTATTTTTATTTTTATTGCCTCCACGTTTCGACAAATTGAGCCTTTTTTTAAAGCTCTCTTAAGGCAGTCCCGCAATTCCAGCCGATAACCCAGCAGCTATAATTCAAAAAAGTCGCCGGCGCTATAATCCATAATGAATTATCAGAGAGTTCTCTCGAAGCGAAGACAAATTTATTGAAATAAAATCAAAGACCAAACAGGTCTTTTGCGGTTATATATAGAGCGATATCAGGAATCCTCGTTTATCAGCGGACCATTAAAAGTCTCGTGATTTTAATGAGTGCGGTCTGGCTGACCCACAGACAGACGACTCCAGCGACAGATAGCTTACAGATTGACGGAAGGACGGACGGACGGACCAGAGATCGTTTGATGGAGACGAGGTTGGGAAAGACACGCCTTTTTTTTCTCGTTTGAATGACGCCAGTGATTTCATCATCCTTCTGCTTCTCTGGTCATAATTCATTTCTTCAGTAGCTTATAATTTGTATAAATTGGGGGACGAAAAAAAATGCGTGGAAGATTTTTTTTTTTTAAATTCTGTTTGAAACGCTTATCTTCTGTTTAATTGATACAAACGTTGTCTACGAAAAACTACGCATTTACCAGAGGTTCTAATTGGATCGATCCGGATGTAAGCGAACGCCTCGGAAGTTATGTCATTTCCATGATGAGTGGCTTCCACGTCTCCTCCCCAATACCAGAAGATCCGAACATATTTTTTCGCAACAGGATACGAATTTAATACACATATATATTTTATATTACTTCATGATCTAATGCAATGAATTGCAGTCACTTCTCCCATGGGGTTTCCCTACTTCCGGTTGATAGTTTTCCACTCTGCGCTTCTCCTCGGGCCCAAGGTCCGATTCCCTATCGCTCCACAAGCTCCACGCCCCCTTCACCATCGCCCTGACGTTGCTTCCGCTTTCTCAGCGGCTGCTGTTTTCCCTGCTTTAAACTAAAGAAGCGGAATATTTACGGAATATCGCGACAATAACAAAAACACATCAATCGCCACCGTCTGAACGACAATGCAATGACAGAGATTACGATCGCCCGGAGCTCACACACATACACACATGCACAGGTGAATCCCTTGCAGTGTCGCCCATTGACGTGTGGGTTCGTTCGTCTGTCAGTGTTATCAGCATTTACATTGATTTGACTTCTGTGCTGCACTGCACAGTGGGCGTAATAGGCGAAATCGCACTCATCGTCATTTCGATTAAAAACGTTCGCTGTATAGTTCTTGGTAATCTGTCTGATAGAAAATTTATACGTCATTTATTGAAGGTTTTTGCTCAATATTTATGATCATATTATATATTAGTTTTAATTTCCACTTATTCATCGGTGATTACCATTTCTAGCGAATTCCAAACTCACTATTTTGTACCTGAAATTGCCATCGATTTATATAAAAACCCCGTTTGGCCCTGAAATCGTTTAGAAGAAACTAAATTGGACTTTAACTCGGTTTAAACTCAATGACCACAACTTGCAATATTCATGGTTGCTGAGATTATCTACCTCCGGAAGGAACGCTCTCTTAATATAGATTCGAGTAAAGTACACGAGATAATTATTCTTTCTGCTAATGACGAGATCGAAGTACACTTGAGATATGATAGGGAGATAGAGACTACAGACACATTTATTGCCACGCCGGTTTCGGAACGTTTGAAGCCTTTGATAGGCGGGCGAATATTGAAATTGCATCAGATCGTCGAGGTTCAATGAAACCATTAATGATAGACCTTGATTTGGCAAAAAATATCGCCATATCAACACAAAGTTCCTATTTAATCCTGGTTCACACAGAATTATCAAGCCACGTCCGATAGAACATCATTTTGATGTCTGGATGTATTTCTATGTTTGGCATGCGCCGTGAATTATTTTTTCGACTAATAAATCTTGAGAGATTTTATTTAAAATTTTATTCCACGTCTAGAATAATGCAACTGATAATTAAAAAAAATTGTTTTTTCTAATTCAAAGAATAAATAAGAGAGAGAAATTGAAGTGAATTCGTTTGAAGAAAAATGGGAGTTATTGGAGGATGGTTTCCAGTGGTCGTAGGTTGTTCTAGGATGAGCTGGTTGGAGTGGGATGAGAGAGAAGATCCGAATGAAGGCAGTTGGTCATTGAGGGGCGCGGTATCGAAGCCTCATTGGCCGCCTATCGTGGGGATGCATTATTAATGCCTCTTCTGAAAAGTTAACCCCGACTTTGTGGTAATTAGCGAGAAGGACCTTTTGATCGCGAGGAACGTGGGCCGGTCGTCAATCTTTGATGAACTGATTGAGTTTGAGTTCGAGAATTTAAAGTGGTTTTTGATTTTATTCCCATTACTTTTGCAGCTCGTGACACTTTCTCAGGGTTCTCTTTGAGTTTCTCCTTCGTCGCTCTTGCCCTGAGCACCTCCACTTAAACACCTTGTCACAAACTTCCCCTCCAGGGTGGCCTCCACCCGCATCCCATGGCCAGCACCCCTAATCCATCCATTCGTTCATTCATCATTGAATCCATCGTTACGAAAGACGCTTGTGCGGATAAAAGAACGCGAGCCGTACGAAGTTTTGTGAACTTTGCCAACAGAAGCCCTTGGCTCAATTATAAAAATATTAATTGTACTATTTCTTCCCTCTGAACGGTTTCCTTACGTCGTAACACCAACGTGACTCCGGCCTCCAGAGCCGGGGCCCCGCGTTCGGCCCACGTGTGCAATTTGAAACCCCTTCGCGTGGCCTTCTTGCCGCCCACTTTTCCTCCCCTGCGAAGGTAAACATTTTATAATTCATTGTTAATTGTTTTGTTTTTTTTTTTATACGTTCTCTCGTTATCCCACTTTAATGGGGAGGAGGTCGATGAGTAATTTCAAAAATTAAAGCCAGTTTTCATGAGGATTCCCTTTTGTGTTCTTCGCAGCAACCCCCGAAATGTCCGCTCGCCCCGGCTCGAATCATCAGCTGTACGCGGCCCTCGTGCTGTCCATCGTCCTGCTGGCCCATGGCGCCTGCGGTCGGCAGGATCTGGGTGCGTTCACGTTCGCGGCTCCAGGACGCCAAGAGTTGCCGCAGATGTTCCTCGACGAGCTGCTGAAGGGCGTCAACGACGACGCGCTCTACAGCGAGCTGGTGAGTTGGCCGACGGTCAGCGTCCTCTAGTCCAGGCCTGACGAGGCCTTTCGAGCGATGTGCGATGGGCCGAAATCTCAAAATCTCACCTCCTTCTCCTCGTCTGTCGTCTGCAGAAGAAGCTCCACCACAGCCAGCCCAACTACAACGCCAAGTGGCCGGGTCTGCGCGACCTTCTGCTCACCGCCGACTACGATGACGAGGACGACAACAACCCAACCAACAACAACATGGGGTCCTTTTTGGACGCGAACTCGCGCTTCATCCAGCGCCTCCGGCAGCTGGCGGCCAACAACGCCGACCTGGACGAGATAGAGCGCGAGGGCAACGAGCTGGGCGTCGCGGGGAGCGTGGCCGGTGCGATGCCTACCCCGATGCCCCTGAAGAAGCTCTCGCCGGCGATGATGGCGGGCGCCAAAGGAGCGTTCAAGGAGCAGGCCACCAAGAAGAACGTCCAATGTGAGTGCGAATGAATTCATTTAAATTGTTCCAAATTTTATTTCACTTGTCGTATTATGTTATTGAAATATGATTTTCTTCCATGTCGTTACTTCATGTTGTTCTTGTTGATATTCGTTTAATTGTGATTGCAATGCATTATTGTTGTTGGTTTGCCTTCGAGTAGTTCGGAAACAATGTAAGTGTGGCATGACTTTTTATTACAATACTGTAGTCTTTCTATGTCCTCCGTATTCGAAGTTATTAACAAAATGTGTTGTTTTCTTTCTGTGTCCTTCTCGTAGACATGTCGCCGTGCCACTTCAAGATCTGCAACATGGGTCGTAAGCGGGACGCGCGGTACTTCACGACCTTCTAAATGGTTCGCACAGTGGTCTGCGCTCGTTGGAAGCGCAGGAAACCAACAGCTTTCATGCCAATAAAGCTTAATATTGCCAAACAAAAACACTAAACAAATCCACATATCGTTGTTTTCTATGCGAAACAAGTGCATACAATTAACCAATACAATTACATTACACTGAAAGTATTTATCACCCCCTCCCCCTAATTTATAATCCCCCTTAAATTATAAATATCTAACCCGAACACCACACCATTCACGGTGTAAGAAAGTATTTGCTAACTTGTAGTTCTAAGACTAGCTTTGTTGTATTAATTCTAATTGTAATTAGTTATTTATTGAGAGCCAAACAGTTAAATTAAAATTAATCTCTTGTCTAGCATTTGCACTACGATCGAAATGTTCGTACAAAAACTCTATCAAAAAAATAAAGTCAAACTTATATATATTGAGATATATTCCCACGATATCTGTCTGTGCAGCATCAGAGCAATTGTTAAAATATTCGAAGTTTTCTGAGTGTGCATCTATATGGTTTAATGTTTAATGTTAAACTGTCGCTATTCATATTGTTGACTAGAAAACCAAACTTAATGTTATTAAATTATTATTATTGTTGTTTTCAAATAAATCCATTGAGCTATAAAAAAATATATATGTATATATAGAAATGACCTGTGTAATCGGTATATTATCGTGCTGTTTGGAGTTTTTGTTGTAAGAAAAATCAAGAAATTTATGTGGAAAATCACTGAATGGAGGAATCGTGGACGATGTGACGGAAAAAAAGGCGGTCACGCCCATATTCCATTAGCAGTGCATGATTTTTTTCTTAGTTTTTAGCTTTGCCATTATTTATTTGATCAGTAGTAAATCTCATATTTTGTTTATTTGTTTATATTCTTTTAGTATTCGAACGTCTTCTATGGTGATTTGATTTGGATCGACTCGAACACAGAGATGTATTCCAGAGGTCAACGAGGTCTTTGTTGTTCTTCTACATCGTTCGTCTTCATCTTCAACGTGATCATCATCGTCATCGTCACCGTCACACACACACAACTCACATCATCCCATCGTCGTGATCATGATCAATCGCTGCTGCCACCACCCACTTCTCGTCATCACATCGTCATTGTCATCATCGTCGTCATCATGTCCCAATGCGTAGCCCAATGTGAGTTGGTTCATTGTTGTTGCAGCTGTTATTGTTCGACTTGGACTTGGAGGACTTGGACTCGACTGGACTGGACTGGGCTCCATCGTCATCCCCTACTGGTCTACCACTACCACGTGTCTGAGTGCGAATCTTCGAATGTTGCACAAACGGAGATGGAGGACACACAAAGCAGTTGTTGTTGTTGTTGTTCATGTTGCTGTACTTGTTTTGCATTGTCTTTCTATATTCTATATATAGGTAGTTGTTTTGTAAGTAAGTAAAGTTAGTTTGTATTTCTTCTTTTGGTTCTTGTTGTTCTTGTTTTTGCAATTTTTCTGATAACTTTTTTCGTTAGGAAACACATATTCATATTTTATACCATTAATTTATATGTCAGTAGTAGTAAAGTTGTTGTTGTTGTTTGTTTTAGTGCGTTTAGGTTATAATTATTAATCTCTAACATTTTACACGTATCGCAAATTTCATCTCTATATATAGGGGATTCTTATATGTGAATTTGTGAGATTTTGTTGTTCTACAATTTAAAGACAGATGTTGTTTTATGCAATTGTTACTTATATAACTTGTTGTTGTTGTTCTTGTTCGTTCGTTAGTTAGTTTGTTGCTGTTCTTGTTGTTGTTGTTGTTGTTGTTTGTGTGTTGCCTCGTACTCTATTTCTTTGTAAGTAGTTTTTGCTTTAGATGACGAAAGTTTGCTCTCATTTTTTTGGTTTGCGTTTTTGTTCGTAAATTATGCGTTGTTTTCAAGTTTGTTGCTTGCTTGTTTTCTTTCTTTGTTTGTATGTTTTTGTTTGTTGTTTTTGGTTTTCATTTTTTGGATACCGCCACAATTGGGTACGGAGTGTGGCCAACCGCGGTGCAACTGTGGAATATCAGACCGCCCGCTGAGCATCGGCCTGGACTCTCCATTTGAGCCACCTCCTGGCGAAACGGTTCTTCGGAATCATAGCGTCGCGAGCGAAAACCGGTGGGTGGCACCAGGCGCTGGGCCCGACCGGATGCAGCTGAATGCATCGCTGAGCCGGGGGTGGTTGCAAGCTCCCCCCCTATTAAGCTTAAGCTTCGTGCCAAAGTGCACGCGTGGAGCTTTTCAGGCCTTTTGCAGTGGATGCACCCTCCATTGCAAGTGTTCCGAGTCTCCTTGAACGAGGCTGAAGCCGTTCAAGCCGAAGCTTTTGTGGGGGACGCAGTTAATAGTTCATGCTTGTAGTACATTTACTAAAAAGGTTTTATTCATTCTTGCTCTTGTACATTTATTATTATTCTATGTTTTGTTTTTTCATACCATCTAAAATCTACATACAAATTTAAATTTAAATTTTACATTCCATTGAATTAAATTAAATTAGATTTGTTTTCTTTTTTATAAATTTGTCAATGAACAATTTTAGTTCGTGCAGTATTTTGTCGTCTCTACTAATATACACTTGATTTCTATTGCTCTATAAAAGTTTACAATAATTTTGTTAAATTAAGATTAATTCTTTCGAAAATTGTATTTATTTAAAATTCGAGCCTTCTCAATAAAATCAAGTAAATGAAAAAACAAATATGACAACATTTGATGTTGAGAAATCTTTTTCAGCAATATCGGAATCGTAGTGATGTACAAAATCATCAAACAGGTGGCAGTAATGGGCCGGTTGTTCATAGTTAATGTGAAACTTTCAAAGAACCCTACAATTATTCCTGAAAGCCGCAAAAGCAAAAACAACTATTTACAAGACGGCCATAGAAACTTTGAAAAAGTCAAGTAAAAACAGTCTCAGTCTCCAACTGCAGACTGAGACTTGAATAACTTGGAAAATAAATGTTGTCTCGTAAGGAAAGCAATTATGATTCATGAAATCAAAACTAATAGATAATTTTAACTTTAAAAGCATCAATAAATCTATATAATATTTCGAAGCGAGTTTGACTTGTTTAGGTTTTACCTACGAATAGATTAGAGAATGGTTAATGGAAATAATCAAATTAAAGCAAAGGAAAAATTTACAATTATAAAGCATTTTTTAGAAAAAAAAAAATATATATATATATAAAAAACAGGCGATGCAAAGAAGTGAATCGTTGCACATCGAAAACTAAACGAAATAACTATCTTTCAAGTAAAACAAACTTATACTAAACTGGTAAAACGAAAACAGCAGAAAGCAAACTATCTGAGAAGCTAAACTCATTTAATTCAAATGTCGTGAGTGGCAACCGCACGAGCTGGTTCCTTTCAAGCGTTCAGTCGCTGTTCCTCCGCCTCCAGTTCTTGCATCTCTTTGAGTATCTCTTTTTTCCGTTTCACCTTGTCCAGCTGATCCTTTTCGGGTTTCTTCAGTTCCCCCGATTTGATTTTTGCTTCAATGCTTTCGATTTCCCGAATTTTCTTTTTGAGCTTTTTCAGTTTTTTGGCCAAATCTTGTGGATCGTCTTGTAACTGCACAGAAGCCAGATCGTTGGTGAGAGTTTCTACCGTAACGGAGGAGTTGTTGCTGTTAGTAGAGGAGGCGTTCGCGGTGTTCGCTGGTTTGGCGGGTTTTGCATTTGATGCTTTATTGTTTGACTGCTGATTGCTAGCATTATTTTTCTGCATTACTATCACTCCGGCCGTTTGCTGTTGGGCTTTAGCAGCAGCAGCCGCCTGTTTCTTGGCCAAAGCGCGTTCTTGTTTCTCCCGCTCCTTCTTGGCGGCAGCAGCAACCAATGGACACATGCCCACTGGTAGGTTGCTCTTACGCTGAGCAAACTGTTTACCTTTGCTCTCATAGAGCGGCACTTCCTCTTGCGGAACGTAACCCTCTTTGACGCGACGCGCCTTCCGCCATGTACCATCGGGACGTTGGGTGGCAGGAATGAACTTCCCTACAGAGAAAGAGAGAGAGAGAGAAATCGACACAAACTATTTAGACGATTCTCAGAGGCAAAGCAATGATAGAAAATCACCTTCGCTGTCTGTTAGATAAGTTGTCATTGTTGCGGTGGAAGCGTATTGATTCCTTGGAGCACGAATTCAGCCGGCGGCAGGAAAAAGTGGCGCTGAAAGATTCGGGTTTCCTCTAAACTCTAATTGGACGCTTGTTGTTGCTTTCTTTGCACTATTCGGTTTTGTTTACTTTTGAACAGTGGTTTTTTGATTTTCTTATTAGTTGCTGTTTCGTTCAAATAGTGAGGTACAGGTTTCTTTATTCAAAATTAAAACGAAAAATTCTTCTTTTCCCATGCAGAAAAAGAAAAACAAGAGTGGAGCTGAACAAATGTCAAACGCTACCAATTTGACAGCTGAGCGAGCACGGGGAGAGTGAGAACAAGCAAAATTTTTGATGACAGCAAATCAGGGTTGTAGATTTACAACCTAAATGTTAGCAACATACTGTTAATTATTAAATTACTTTTTGTTTGATATTTTCGTATAAAATATTTATACATTTATAGGTTAATTTGATTGAAATATATATAAATATATTTATGAGTATATGAGTACGTAATAAAGAATCTTTACACACAGTTCCATGTATTCTGTTCTTCTGTTAATAACAGAGCAACTTAGCAGTAGTTTGATAATTTAATTAAATAAACAACTGTATTTTTAATAAATAATTGTTTATTGTATAAAATTTAAATTAAACTTATTCCAGCTAGCAATACAGATTTCACAATAGCACCTGAATTAATTGTAATTCAAAAGTTATTGTATTAAGTTCCAGTATTTATTGCATTTTCATGGCTTCGCAGAACCAACGACCATGTCTGCCTCCCTCGACCCTGCGGAAGTCTTATCTGGCGCTGCAGGACCCCTTGCTCTGTATCGTCACATCTGGAAAGACAACGCATAAATTTGTGTCAAAACTTATATCTCCAACATGATCTCTAATTATCTAAACTTTTAAAACTTTTCCAACTGCCACGAATTAGTCAATTTAATTATGATGATGTCTGCGTTGCTGGAGGAAAACACCTAATTGATTTCAGAAACAAAGTCATTAATTCCATGCAGCCAACAACTGACTGGGGACCGACTGGCGATCGGTGGTCGATCGCTTCATGGTGCGGTGGAAAGTTGAATTTGTTTCTATTTCCAATTAATTGCCTACTTTCACAACGAACGCCGCGGCATCGATCACAATTCTGATCTGAGAGCGACCCGAGGCCTCATTCCAACCCAACCCAACCGATGCCGCCCCTCTTCGAGTCACCAGCCACACCACAGCGGCGCCAGGAACTCACCGATATGCAAACACGACGCGTAGCACTCCATCTGGGCCTCACTCGTGTACATGTAGCCGTCCGATCCGCACACGATCTCCTCGTCGTCGTCTTGGACGTTCGAGCATATCCGCTCGCAGTAGTCCTCGGTGTCCTTCTGCTCCGTGGGCGGCTCCTCCGATGTGTCCGTGGCAGGTCCTCGGACGGGAACGCGGCCGTAGAGGTCCTGGAAATGAGGAGGGTGTTTAGAAGCGGATTCGTGATCTCTTCTGAAATGCAGAGCCTACAGGTCTATTACGAATTTGACTCTAAGGATTTTTGGTACTAGGATTTTGTTTCTTTGTCTATAGAGACGTATGGTATTTAAACTTGACCCTTAGTCTTTGTTGTGGTTGTTTGTCTTTCAGTAGTTGAATTTTAATTTTTGTTTTTGCTTTAGTTGTTTGTCGTTAGTTCTTGTTCGGCCACTTGTTTTTTATTTCTGCCTTACTAATATGTCTGTTTTTTAGTTATTTCAGTATTTTAGTCCTTATGACATTTTCTTCCCCAGATTCTTGATGTTGATGCCTAAACTACAGTTAATTGATATTGACGTTTGCGTCCTCTTATTAGATCTGATTGTTGGATGACATTATTTTATTCCCCATTCATAGATCCCTATGGTCGTATTTTCCCTTGCCCATATTTGATCTAATATACCCATTTCCCCCTCTCACCGAGCCGGCCTCCTGCATGTCCTCGCCGTCCTCCGAGTCGTCGCTGTCGCCATCGACCGCCTGGTCCTCGCTGATGGGCTTGATCGCTCCGTAGGTGTGCGACGACGTCGGGCTGCTGGTTGGGACGCGCGGCGTCGACCGGATGTAGGTGGGGGCCACGTTACCATTTCCGTTTCCGTTGCCGTTCCGCACCTGTCCGTTGGGCGCCGTCGTATACGAGGCCGGAGAGATGGCGTCGCGCTCCGTGAACTCGAAGCGCACCGGCTCCGGCGTGCGTCGCTGGGCCGCGCCGTACGAGCGGATGTTGCTGTAGGCGGGCGAGGAGGGCGTGGTCGAGCCCACGGCGCCGCCCGGTGGCAGGGGACTGGGCACGATGTGCTTCACCGCCTTGTTGCCGTCCGAGTTGACCACGAAGACGTTGCTGCCGGCCTGGTAGCTGCCGCGGACGATCTGCGACGACGGCGACGGATCCTCCTGGAAGAACAGCTGCGAGACCTTGATCGGCGGCTTGTTGTTGTAGGAAGCGCCGGCAGTCGCATCGAAGACGCCTTTGCTGTACTTCAGATGTTGCTGTTGCTGTTGCTGCTGCTGCAGCTGCTGTTGCTTCTGGTAGTGCATGCGATCGCGCTCGCTGTCGATCTTGCGGTAGTTGGGATCGTGCTTGGGCAGGAAGTATTCGTTGCTGCTCATGAAGCTGAGGTACTCCTGGGCCTCCCTCGCCACGCTGTCGCCCTCCGGCCCGGCCCCGGCTCCGGCTCCGGCCACTTGGTAGTTGGGCGAGAGGGGCGCTGTCGCTGCCGCCGCCACCTGTGCTGGGTCGCCCACCTCGGGCTCCTCGTAGACGGCGTAGCTCTGCGGTTGCTGTTGTTCCTGTGGCGGCTGCTGCTGGGCGTTCGGCAGGCTCTGGCTGTACAGCGGGATCCCGGGTCTGTCCGCGTGGCTGGGCTTCGGTTGCAGCAGCGGCTCCTGGTATGGTTTCGATTGCTGGAACAGTTGGAACGGCGTCTGTTGTCCGAACTGTGGGTTCAGTGGCTGTTGCTGCTGTTGTTGTTGTTGTTGCTGTTGTTTGAAGAACTGCTCGCGTGCCTGTTGATACTTCAGCTGTTGCTGTTGCAATGGATTTTTCACCAGCTGCTGCTGCTGCTGCTGCTGTTGATACTGCGGATGCTGCTGCTCCAGTTGTTGTTGTTGTGGCAGCTGCTGATCCACCACCGGCCTCACGATGGCCTTGCCATTGAAATTGGGCGAGGCCTTGAAGTTCGGTCCATACGGCGACGCTGCCGACGCTCCTTGGCCCAGGGCATTCGGGTGTTGTTGTTGTTGGTGCAGATGGTGTTGCTGCTGCAGGTGTTGTTGTTGCGGGTGTTGTTGTTGTCCACCTCCCACTCCCGGGAAGGGCGCCCGGATGGCGCCTCCTTTGCCGTTGGCGAACACCGGCCCGCTCTTGACCGGCGAGTACCGCGAGCTCTTCAGCGTCTCGTAGCGGTAGCCCTGGCCCTGAGGGCGCAGCCCTGCGCCGCCCACGTTTGGCAGGTTGTTCTGCACGCGACGCAGCAGTTGGGGGCGCGGTCCGTGGGCGACGGGACGGGGCCGTGGGTAACCGAGGGCGAGGCGTTGTTGTTGTTGATGTGGTTGTGGTTGTTGTTGATGAGTTGGTTTTTGATGTTGTTGTGAATGTTGTGGCGATTGGGACTGCTGCTGCTGCTGTTGTTGTTGGGCCCCTGCGGGAAACCGATCCGACCGCGAGTGAGCTCTGGCCGGAAGTCCGGATGGTCCGTGGCGCTTCCCAGCCGCAGCCGACGCCGCAGCGGGAGGTGGTGCCATCTTGTGGTCGGAGAACCTGGTCATCACTCGGCCGGAGCGCGTGGACTGCGGGGCGGAGGTGCTCGCGGTGCTTGGGGGATCCTGCTCCGCGCCTACACCCTGTATCGAGACCGCGACCGCGACGACGAGTGCAACGAACGCGAGCACGACACACGACGAGCGATTTCTTTTGCAGGCCATCTTGTGCGCGACCCTAATTGTTGTTGCTTTCGGTGTGTATTTAAGTGATGTTCGTTTTTTTCTGCCTTGTTTTGTCTGTTCGTTTGTTTGTGAGTTTCTTTCGCACTTTTGTTTTCTGTTCGCAATTATCATGTGTTCCTTAATGCAGGTCGCTTTCTTCGCTTAGCGCGAGTTCATCACAAACCATTCAACTCTGTGTTCAATTTCGCTTCCACTCGGCGTTCAACTTTAATTTCACATTCAACTACCGTTATATTTCGCCTTCAACTCGAGTTCGAGTTTAGTATTCGAATTTAGAATTTCAATTTTCACGTTCAAAACTCAGTGATTCACCGATTCAACTACGTGTTCAGTTTAAATTTGTTTCGCGATTGAATCCTTGAACTTTTCTCCGTCCGTCCGTTCGTCCGTCCTGCCGTCCAGCCGAAGACGAGTCCGCCGAGTACCAAAATGCGTTGTTGCCGAAGCGTTGCCGAAATACGTCTTCTTCTCTCGACGTCCAGCGTGCGTTTAAAGCTTGGCTTCTGGAGTCTGGCTGCGAGTAGCCTCAGACTTTTACCCGAAAACCAAGCAGCCAACACGTATTTCTTCCTCTTACCTTTCTCCTGCCGCCTCTTCGTTCTTCTTGTCCATCATCATCAACATCATTATCACCATCTTCGTCTCCACCTTCTTCATTATGGTTGTTTCCAATTCTTACCTTTCCTTTGTTCGGCTTTGCATTTCTTCTCTTTCTTTTCCTTGGGATCTCGGATCGTGTTTTGTTTTGTTGTTGCCTCGCTCGGAGTCTCCAAAGCTCTGGAACCTGCTGGCTGAAGTAGTTCTCGCCTTTGGAGTTCACTCGGCCGCTTTGTAGGTCTATCTCTCTCTCTCTATGTTTTCATCTCCGTCTATGTCGTCGAACGCTCGTTTAACTGCATGCTACAGTTTACCGTTCCTCTGCAAGCCTCTGAAATTGAAATTGGCTCAGAAGCACCAACGTTGTTGTTGCTGTTGAATATGATCATCGCACTGCAGGAAGACGAGTGGACGATTACTGAATGGCGATGATGATGGTGATTACGATCGTACGACACCAGTGGAATGCAGTTCGTGGTCTCGAGGACAGATTTGTTAGCGGCTCCAGAGGAGATTGAGGTAGGTATTTGAAAAGTGATCGGTTCTAAATCAACGCCTTGGGAAGATAACTTTTTCTGGTGCATTCGGTTTTCATTGAAGTTTATTTAAGTAAAAAATTCCCTACAAAATTCCATCAAAAAATTTCACTTCAGCTTAAATTTGCATTTTTTATAATTAATTTGTTTTTATAAGAAAATTCAAAAATTTTGGAAAGTATACTGGTTAACAAATTTAATTCATTTTATGTATTATTCATTTTGTTTATAATTGTATTCCTTTCTTAAAAATAGAATTCCTCGTCATCGTCGTTCAGGATTCCCATCGTAACTTGAGAATTTCCTGATTGTGCCTATTTTTAGACGATCAATGGCATTTGGAACAACGATGGAAATAACGATTACTGCAGCAACAACTGGAACAACAACCCAATATCACTATTATAGCATCAAAGCAAGAGGAGGGGCAAAAAAGCGACTAAAACTATTTTAACTATCACAGATCGACAGATCATTTGAAACTTTCTTTTCTTGTGATAAAACCGAAACTTCTTTTGTATTTGTTATTTTTTCAATGTTCGCTTTTGTGGATGATTTTTGTTGTTGGTTGCTCGTTGTCGGTTTTCGTTATTGGTTCTCGTTGTTGCTTTTGTTGCTCCTTCAGAAATGTAGCTGGCACCTGGCGATGCTTCTGCAAACGGCTTCCGCCCCCTCCCTGCCATGCTAAGTGGTTGTCGCGAGTGTTGCCAGTGTCGCTGAGAGGGGAGAAAGAACGCAGGTGGAAAACCGGCTAAAATCGACACTTGCTCGGCAACATTTCCGCTGTTGTTGTTGTAGCTGATATTGCCGTCGTCGTTGTTGTTTTTGTCGCTGTTGTCGTTTGCTCGTTGTTGTTATTGCTGCTCTTGTCGTTTTCATTGTTGTTGTTTTTGTTGATCTCATCGTTGTTGTTGTTCCTCGTTGCTCGGTCGTGTTCATTGTTGTTGCCGGGTTAATTGTTGCTATAAATGATAGTGTTGTTGTAAAATATACCATCGTTGTAACGTGTATATTGTTTTTGTTGTCGTGGTCGGTGTCGTCGTCTTGCCGCTTGATTTGGTTTCTTGGTCAACAGTCAGCGAATGAACCACACACACACACACACCCCATTCACTATCGCCATCATAACGGTTCCGGCATTCTCGCCGTGGCTTTTCCTCTCGCTCTCTCTTTCGTGCTCTTTCAGACCGATCGGACCGTTATTCTTGACCGACAAATTTCACAACAACAACAATGGCGACTTAAAAAAAACACTCACAGCATCGAATCAAAAGTGAAATTATTATTATTAACATGTTTATTTACTAAACTCGCTCCATTGTCGATACAGACACAAACACACGTGTGTGTGTGTGATTCGGCCATTTGTCACAGGAATTACCGTGACTGAAGATTTGTCATGTTTGTTCGCCATTTATTTATTTTTATGTTTGTTTTGTTATCGTTTTTATTTAATGATTTTTGACGAATTTGTTGCCTCCGATTTGACACGATTGTTACCAAAATAAACACGTATAATCACATGTATTTAATGTTTTTTTATTATCTCTTTAGTTCTGCTCTTTTATTGCTGTTGTAATTCAGTAAATTTTTGCACAGTGGACAGTTTCAAAGGAATTTTATTTACATTTTTCGATTGTCATACTTGAGGATGTTTTCCATTTGTAATCCATTCCAGTTGCTATTGTTCTGTAAAAATGTATTTAATACTAATTACCTAGTTATTTATTATCTATATTAATTGCTAATCTAAATTTTGGTATTAACTAAAGTCAATTTTAATTATTATCCTTAATTTATTATTTGCTTATGTTATTATTTACTAATGTTAAAGTTCACTACTGGTAAGGTTAATTTTAATGTTAACTAATGTTAATATTAACTAATTGCAGGTTCATTGTTTTGTAGTTGTTTTCGTTCTTTTTGTTCTTCTTATTTTCGTTCCCTGTGTAGTTTTTGTTGTTGACGTTATTGTTGTTCCTTTTGTTTTCCTTATTCGTGTTCTTTTTGCTGTGTTAGTTGATCTTTTTCTGTTCTTGTTCTTTTTCGATTTATTCTTGTTCTTCTTTTCGCTAATGCTGCCGCTTGAGTTTTACTATTTGTTATTGTTCTCATCAACATTATTGTTATTGTTGGCATTGTCGATGGACATCGATTAACTTTGCATGGCCCAGTTACATGTCTCCATGCTGCTTCTTCTTAAGTGTCCGCCAACCTAGAATAGGTTAAAGCGATTTAGGTAAGATAGGTTATTTTAGTCAAGGTGTATCTCTTCTTTAATGCCGAGATTAGATAATTATTGTTGACTTCGATTGGGAAGTCGAGAGCCCAAAATTTGTTCCAAATCTCGATCACATCCGGCAGTGAATGATGAAAGAGATGTGAATGAGAGAGAAAAAAATATTGGAAATATAAAAAGGTCGGTTAATGGGTCGCCACATATCGCTTAATTGGTTGCCACACGTCGATTAATGGGTCGCCACATGTCGATAAATCGATAAGTATCGTCATAATCATCCATTCTTTCCACACGAGCTTTGCTCACACTCGCATTTGAATAACAATCATTTAATTAGACATGTTTGTTCCAAATATTTATGACGATAATCGCATCTTAAAATTCCTTCGACTCCCCATGCCAAACGATTGAGGGAAGAATGGAAAATCGAGAGAAAGAAGTGAAGAAGAACCGGGAGGAGAGGAAGAGACAGTCGAATGGGGGAGCGGGACGGACGATCGAACACAGCGAAAGTTCGTGCGATCGCTCATTTGCCATTGATTAGTGGTTCCCTCATTTCACTATCAATTTATCTCACTAGTGTATGTTATTGTTATGTGTATGTTATTTATGTTAATGTGTAAATGGGAATGCCGACTGCATCTTCTTCTGCTTCTTCTTCTTCTTCTTCTTCTTCTTCTTCGTCTGTCTCTGTCTGCGGTCAGAGATTTTACTTTTCTTGACACGATTTAACTAAACCAATTTTCATAAGAAACTCTATTGAAAACGCAATTAAAACTTATCTCTCTCTTTCTCTTATTCCCTCTATTGTATTCCCTCTATCTACCCTCCTTCCTTCCCTCCTCTCCCTCTCTCCCATTTCGTTGTCGTCAGTCGACCGATTTCATTACTTCAGACACGTTCTCAGGTTTCCGAGGGCGAGATGTAAATTCGCAGAAGTTGCAATTGAAGCGAGGAAGACCGAAAAGTGTCTGCTTTCCCAGAACTGCAGAATTCTCAATTAAATGAAATACAATAATGCTCCCGATGGACAGACAGACAGATGGACGGACAGCCGGACGG
Source organism: Coelopa pilipes (assembly GCA_947389925.1). Taxonomy (NCBI): domain Eukaryota; kingdom Metazoa; phylum Arthropoda; class Insecta; order Diptera; family Coelopidae; genus Coelopa; species Coelopa pilipes. Next base: position 28,352,353 of record OX376699.1, on the reverse strand, counting down.
ACGGCTCGTGATGGTTTCGAAATTCGTTTCATGCGAAAGTCGAGTAATTAAGAAAACTGGGCTTGTTTTTCGGTCAAAACGTTCTCGGAATCGATACCTTGTAATATACAGTTTTTTTTTCGAAAATCTTCTCTTAATTTCACTATATTTCGTCTTTAATTATATTTTGATTGTAGGACTTCCTAAAAATGATACCAGGGTAAAAATTAGAATTTAATTACTCTTATTATTAGATTACAATTAAATAATTGCAATTAAATAATCATTGAAAATCATAAAAGAAAACCAAGAAACATCTTTAAAATTTTTATGGAATAAAATTTTACCAATTTAAGATTTATTTGAAAGGCTCTGGAAGTTTATTCGAAGAAATTTGATTCAATGCATATTTCTGACATTTATGACAAACATTAATTGTAGAGTATGCGGAGAAGAAGGCAAAAGAAGGAGGAGGAGTGAAAGGAGAAAGGTGGAGGTGGAGAAAGGTGGAGGAGGAGGAGAGAAAGGACAGGGAGGACCGAAGACGTGTGACAAAAACGGCGTGGGGCAAAAACGAAACGTGCTGTCGGAAGAGAGAAAATCCAGTCATTAAACGACCGACGACCAGCCGCCGACAAAGGCTGGGGTTCGGACGAAATCGGATCGTCAAAAGATTTTTATTACTCCTGTTAATCGCTGTATTTGTCTATGTTTACATTTATTTATTTATCGTTTTTGTGCTGTCTTTAGTTGGAGAGCGAAGAAAGTGAAACGACTTTTGATTTCATTTTAATAACCTTCTTCTGACCTGTCGTCTGTCGTTGTTCGTCGTCGTTTGCCTCCTGAACCTTCACTTTTTCAAGATCTGGCGGTTTTGTTGTGGAACGTGATGAGCTGGGGAATTTGTTGTTGTTGTCAAGACAAAGAAGACAAAGATTAATAGAAGCGATTAATGGAAGCGAATGTTGCAGGCATTAGAAATTCATAAATTTAATGCTCGGTTTCGGACTTGATTTCGGACTTTAAATCGTTCATGTCCCGCTAAGCGGACGTGAATGAAATGATTTTGGGATTTTCTTGATTTTTATCAATTTTAAACGCGGCGACGGGGAAATCGGAAATCGACCGGCGAAACGTGAGCAGCTGCGGAAATCGATTCAGTTCGATTCGGTTCGATTCGATTTCCATAAGTCAGATGGATTTCGAGGAAATCTCTCCATGTCCTTACATGCGCATTTAAGGATGCCTCCTAGGCTCCGACATCCGCAAGGAGTTCCGGGAATTGCGGAAATTATTGTTGTTGTTGTTATTTCCACGCCCTCGATTGCTCAGTCTTCGTTTCGCCTCGATTCGGTTTCCTCGGAATCGTCCTTTCAACCATATCCAATTGCGAAATCCGGGAATGAGTTTCACCTTATGATTCCTTCTTCTTCTGGCCTTTTGACAACCGCACTGACAACACGTGGCAACGCCGCAGTCGAGCACGGAAGGTGCGGAACCGGTGGCAAGGCTAATGACTTAATTTCCAATGGTTTTTATTGCTCTGGATGTGAGTTCGCCCGATTAATTACGAGGAATTTCAACACAGAGAGACGGAAGAAAAAGCGGGTGAAGAGGAAGGTGAAGTGGCATAAGAAGAAGAAGAAGCAGAAGGTGAATTGGCATAAGAAGAAGAAGCAGTAATTTAAATGCTCTTTTATTTCTTGGGAGAAAATTGTGTCTGTCTGGCTTTGTTTTGGGCTGAAGGAAAGGAAAAGCGTCTCGCCGAGATTATGGAAGGCTTTCACTGGCCGCGCAACTCGCTAGCGCTTTATTGAGCTACAACAATAGTAAAAAAAATAACAGCAACAACAAGAACAACAACAACAAGCCAGACAACAAGAACAACAAGTGGAAACCACAAAAACTAACATAAACAACGATAATAATGAAAACCACAAAACGGTGACCGCAACATACAACAAAAAGGGCGACACAATGATAACAACAACAACAAGAAAGGCACTTATAGATTTAACATATTAACAACAACAACAACAGCAATGAGTCACGTGCATAACGGTTGTTAAAGCTGGTGCCAACAAAAAGACAATAACAAAACAAAAAAGAAAGGTTCATAAAAAAACGTTTAACAAAAAAATATGAACCACCACAACAACAACAACATCAACAACAACAACAGCGAAGCATCACAACAGGACCAGAAAACATTGCAAGAAAAAATCACGGCAAAAACTTGATATGAAACAAAACACAGAAAAGAAATTACAATAGCAGCGATAAAAATAACAACAACAATGCCAACGATAGAGATAACAACAACAATATCACCAACAATAACACTAACAATAACAACAACAATAACGACCACAACCACAACGTCAAACGTAACCGCAAAAAGAAAACCCAACGTAAGAAGGCGACAAAAACGTATATGTGTGTGTGTGAAACAAATAGTGGGAAAGGACAAAAACCATATGGTGAAGAGGAAAACTCAAAACCAACGAAATTTCCAACGTATGGCAACATTGGCAACGCCTCAGACACTAATTTATCAAATTTCTGTTCAAACATTGATTGCTTTGCTTTTTGTTTTGTTTTTTAGTTGAATGTTTTGACACTTTTTGCGGTTGCGGCGAGGAGCACGTGTTGTTTGTTGTTGTTTTTGTCGCTATTGTTGTTGTTAATGCAGTTATTGTTGTCCTTCCTGAAGGTTGTTGTTGTTAAAAATGAAAATCCTGTGGCGAAGCCAGCGATTAAATTGTCTCCGTGTGAGTGAAAAATTTAGGAAAATAAGTCATGTCCAATCGCGAAAGTTGTGTAAAAATAAATAGCCTAGGGCAAGTGGTAGAAGATGATTAAGTAGTTAAGGGTTTCTTAGGAGACTTTTTAGTAGACTGTTCCAAATAGCAGTGGGATTTAGTGACATAGTACTTAAGGCATAACATTAGGATTTCTAATAGAGGTTTAGTATTTAGGATAAAGTAGCTCGGCTTGAAAAGTTGATTAAATATTGAAGATTAAGCAGTTAGGATTTCGTTGATATGATTTCGTATTTAGAATTTAGGAGTTAGGATTTAGTAGTTACGATTGTGTAGTTAAGATTGAGTAGTTGCGATTTAGTAGTTAGGTTTAAGTAGTTGGAATTAAGCATGAAGTTGAAAAATACAGTAGTTGTGCTTCAGTAGTTAGGAGTACGTAGTTAGGATTAAGTATTAAGTTAAAGTAGTTGCGATTAAGTAGTAGATTTTCGAAAGTAGCTTTTCTAGTGCAATACCTTAGAATAGGAGTACACAAGGACCTTAATGGAAACTCTTTGGCACCATCATACCCAGAGAATCCCACAAAAGGCGCTTGTCGTTATGTAATGCTCCTTGGGGTTGTTGTTGCTGGGAAAAGAAAGCCACTAGCTCTGAAGTTATGTTAGTTGCATGGCAAATGGCTGTAAATTTAGGTGTGGAATTCAACATTTTAATTAAATCGTTAAACATTTGTTGTTTTCTTTTGTAATTAGGAAAAATTTCTCACTTTCTTCGAATAAAAAATAAAACATATTAGGGAAGAAAGAGTGAAATAAAAAGGAAAGTGTGATGTTTTCGTTAAATGGGTGGTTTGTAGGCTTCTTAAAGTTGTTTGGATTTTTTTTTTATAGTGATTTTGTCTTGTTGTTGAGCTTTTTTGCTGTGATTTTTTGTTGTGTTCATATTTTGTTGCTGAGATTTTGTGTTGTTGTGATTTTGTGTTGTTCTTGCAATTTCCCCAACAAACAGCTGTCCATGGCGGTCAGTGTTGCCGGATAATCTACGGCTGCGGAGGTCAGTTGAGGTCACGCCATGCCAAGGAGGCCGCAGCTGGAGCCCCAGTGTGTGTGGAGTCGGTTGGTGTGTGTGGGAGGTGGTGGGAGTGGCGAGTGTTTGTGTGTGCGTGCGACTGTTGGCAGTCGATAACTTTTCGTAGTTTATCGTCCGCAGTTGCGGTCATGCAGTTAAGGCTGCCTGCGGGGAAACAAAGTTAGTCCTCGATTCCCCCCATTCCCCCGAATTCCCCCTTTCCCCTCCCCCCCCACACACAGACTGAGATACAAATTATTAGGGCCATTAAAAACAGGCTTTCTTCAGCCGCAGCTCGTTCGGAGGTCGGCCTGGGCTGGGCTTGGCTTCCACACATTTCTGGCTTCTGGCTCACGCCGAGTGAAGGCAAAAGAGCACGGAAAAAAAATTGGAATATGAAAACGATGAATATTATTTGGTAGCAGAGTTTTCTTCGTGTATTTTAAACCAGTTTTTATTCCCCAAATTTTCGGCTATGACCGACGATGAAATGGAATTCCGTAGAAAGTGAAACCGCCGGCGTTCGTGGAGTGAGCCGAGGTGTCCGGGGTCGTTGGCCGAGGTCGTCGGACTTTGGAGGAGGAAATCAAAAGAGGAAGCCAGGACGATGGGGGAAGCAACGGGAACTAGAAGGAGGGCGGGAAGGAGAAGCAGGAAGGGAAGGAACAGAGAAATGAGTGGACTTCAAGCAGGTTTTCCTCAAAGCAAAAGCGTTTTTTCACGATCCTCGTCAACTCCTCGTGCAGCTAGGAGGTTTTCTGATAGTTTGGCTAGATTTTTCTGAAAAATAGAACAATCTTTACTCAAAGAGAGTTTTCACAAAATTTCGCTTGCATTTCAAAACCCAACTTGGGCTTCCCATAAAATTATTTCGTCAGGAAAGCGCCGGAGGAAAATCTGCAAAAATGCACACGACGACGGAGGAGATCGGGCGGGAGGAACGAACGAACGAATGAATGAAAGAATGAGTGAGTGAGTGAGTGAGTGAGTGACAAGAGCAACAATGGATGGACGTGGACATGACGTGGGTTGACGCGGTTCACGGCCGAATCTGGCAGCATCAGCAGCAGAACCCAGGCTTCGCCTAGTCTGGGCTAAAGGGCGTTGCCACCTTTTCCCCCACAAAAGATTCTTCTTCTTTTTCCTTTTCCCCACCTACTCGCCACAGACGTTTATTGAAAGTGTTTCGAGTGACAGAGACCGTCAGATGAGGAGCGAACGTGATGAGCGATGGAAGAAAATGGAAGGGGAGGAGACTAGAAATGGGATTTGGGAGAAGGAGATAGCGGGAGAAAGATCGGCATTGATGGGAGTGAGGGAGAAGGGGAGATGGTGCTACGAAAAGAGGGCTCTTTAAAGTGGAACCTTCGAGGTGAAGTCGAGCTCGAAATGAAGTTTCCATTCAAGGACCTGGGGTTGAGCAGGATATTCAAAGGAGTACGAGGAGATTCTCCGGCTTAGTTAATTTTTTCTGTTTTTTTCAGAAACTCTTTTGACTTGTTTTGCTCGTGTTTTCGTGGCTGGTCGCTCAAGAATAATGAGGAGGTTTTTCCGTCCCGATTCTCTCCTGTTCCGGGTCTCAGTTGGTCGTCGGCGCCTCATTTTTCTCCTCCCCCTTCATCCATTCCCCTTCTTCTCGCGGCCATCAGCTCGACCAGAAAGAAATTTATAAGTCGATCCTTTCGTCTCCGTTGAAGGTTTCATGTGTGCGTTTTCTCCTTCCCTCTCCCTTCATCATCTCCCTCCTCCCACGCTCCCTGCCTTTCTTGTCTCTCTCTTTTTCTCCCACCCAAATCGCGCATTTGAATTCCATGAGCGTGTCTGCGTGTGTGTGTGAGACATTGCAATACATGTTATTCTGTTGTTGTTGTTGCCTTCCCTTTTAGTGGTTATTACCTTTTCTTCTAGTTGTTGTTGTTGCCTTTCATTTTTGTTCTTCATTTTGTTCTTCTTTTCATAAATTTTTTCTGCTTGCCTTAAATTTTTGTTTCTCTTATCTTAAATTTGTATTCTTCTACCTCTTTGTTGTTGTTGCTTACTCTTTTTTGTTGCTCGTGCTTTCTTTTTTTCTTGCTGTTGTTGTTGTTCACCCTTCCTTCTTATTGTTGTTACTGTTATGTTGTTGCAATCCTAATCTTATCAATGGATTAAAGGATTCTTTCAAGTTCAACATTTTTATATCTATGTTTTTTTTATGGCAATTTTTGATGTTCGTGCTGTTTACGCGTTGCCCCGCATGCCCTCTCGGTGTTATTGTTGTTGTTGTTGGAGGGAGGTGAATGGTATTTATGAAGAAATTTCACGTCGGATCGTTGCCGAGACGGCGAAGGCTTAAATTTGCTAAAATCGTGGGAAATTCATGGGAAGTCCCTCAAGTTTGCGCCATGAACATCGATTCAGGCTCAGGTAATAAAAGAAGGGACCACACGAGGGCGACCGGGGGCGGGGGAGGCGACGAGTGATGCATATAAAATCTAGATATATGTACATGTGTGTGCGGGGAACGAGCAGATGTCGGCGGCAGCCGGAAGTCGAATCGCGACCATCGAGAGTAGTTGGGGAGAGAGTTGGAAGACGAGAACGAATGAGAGAGGGATAGAGAGAGAGAGCGAGAGAGTGAGGAAGAGCGAGCGCGATCCCAGTGAAGTGGATAATAAAAAATAGCAGGGAGCCGAACTTTCCGAAATAAAAGTCGGCCGCCCGCGGCTCCGCGCCAGCGACACACGTCAACAACATTGGCCAAACGGACGCCGCCTGGTGTGTTTGCTCTCCTTCTCCTTCGTCGTCGCCTCTGACCCTCGCTCTTGCCACCCTTCTCCTATTTGCTTCCCATTTGCGTCGCTCTCCACTACTCAGATCTCATTCACAACATTTCGTTTCTTTGTTTTTTCACTTTTTGTTTTGGTTTTTTTCGCTTTTTGGTTATTTTTTCGTGTGCGTTTTTATTAATTTTTTTTCGATTTTCGATGGAAACACAAAACAATCTCCAAATTCTACCTGCAAGGGACAGATCATTAGCCAAATCCACTGGAAGAGTGAGACCGCAGTGGGAGAGGAGGGTGAGAGGGAGAGAGAGAGAAAGATTTCATCCGCTCATTAATCAGTTCATTCATTGATTAATTGCTCATCAATGTTATCGCTCGCTACGGTACAATCTGAAGCATGGGAACAATGGAAACCACGACGGCAACAACAAGAACAAGAACCAGGCACACATAAGCACGCGACGAAAAAAAAAGACAAAAAATACAATAGCAACAACACGACGGCGTCGGCGGCCAAGGTCATTGTCAGCTGAGCCGCCCGACTGCAATCGATGTCAACGCTACGAACCCGAAGACGGAGACGAAGACGAAGACGAAGCCGAAGACGTCGCCGTGGTCGTGGCCGAAGGAATCTAACGAACACACTAACACACACACTCCGTGTGGAACCCGTTGACAGTTGGCGCCAAATTTCTGCCGTGACGCGGCGCATGCGCGAGAAAGAGAGGGGAAATTTCGCACTTGTTGTGTCGCCAACTGTTATACGAGGATGGGAGCCACCGAAATGATGAATGGTCGTTGTGACGGGTGGGAAAGAGAGGGGGAGACACGTGGGAGAGGAGGTGGGCAAGCGGTGGGAGCGAGACAGCGCGGCATCGTTTTGGAGCTCGGAATTTTCATTGTTTCAAAATAACAATTAATAGGAGTTGTAATAAAAGTCAAAGTGGACTCAGAGTAATTTTTAGCAAATTTTGGAATTTCCCAAAATGTAGAAAACCCCAACCCAAATTTTCAGCACTCCATCTCTTCGACAATCTCCTCGTCCTGGCCGATGTCCTGGTCTGTCCCGTTGTCCTTCTTGGCCCGTTGACTCCGTTTAGACCGGGCTATTGAGAGCTCTATTGACTGCTGAACTCATTATTTATTTAGGCTTTCATTTGCCGGTCTTTGTTTATTATTATTTTTGTTGTTTGTCCCTGGTGGTTAAGTGACCATTGTTGTTGTTGTTGTTGTTCTTGTGTTTTGATTGTTGTTTTAGTTGTAGTAGTTGTTGTTGTTGTGCTCTTGTTTAATTGTTTGCTTTTATTGAAGTTGTTCTAGTTGTTGGCGTGTTGCTGTTGTTGTTGCTTTTAATTGTTTTCTATTTGTTTTTCTACACGTTGAAATTGTTTTTGTTAATGTTGTTGTTGTTCATGTTGTTGTTTTTGTTGTTAATATTGTTGTTTGTGTTGTTAATGCTGTTATCGTCGCCGTCATTAACGATCACAGTTGTTGTTGCCATTATCATTGCTGTTGCTGTTGTTTTGCTTTCAAAATACACTAATTAAGAGGAAAACTCTGCCTGAGGACTTCGTTCGCCATCGACACGATTAAATGAATTGTTTTCCTACCGCCCGAAACTCTGGCAACACCATGGCCGCCCCTTGCCTTCGCTCTCCTCAAATGAACTTCCAATTCAATTTGGGTTTTCCCATGAATTTCTCACGGTCTCCCCGTCGAGGTTTCTATCTACTGTTTGTTTTATTTTTGTCTCTCTCAATATTTTCTCAACTAATTGTTCCATTCGGCAACCGCAAATTCAGAGCAAAATCAGAAATTCAATTGAACGGATATTGAGCAAGAACTTTATTTGTGTCGTCGCTCCAGAGATTTTTCGGAATCATTTCGGAAGTTTCTTGGATACTGAAATTAATTAAATATATTCTTTGGTGGAGAGATTTACATTATTTTTATTCAATAGCAGTTTGTTTAATAGTTTTTTTTTTCAATATAATAATTTGTATGGTATTTTCCTACGATTTCATTAGATTCTATAGTAAACTTCATATTAAATTATTTTATTCTACGATTTATTTCATGAAACATTTTTTTATAATTTATCCCCATGTTTTTTTTTTGATTTTAAAATAAATTAAGTTTAATTAAGTTTTTATTTAATTTTTTAATTAAATTTTCAATTATATTTAATTATTGAGCTTCTAATAATCTCTTTTGGATTATATTCCTAAACACTAAACACTATTTTAATACTAAACTTTTGTTTTTCAATATAATAAATTTTATATTTAATTTTGGCAAAAAATTGCTGAAGTGATGATGTTTATTTATTTGTTTCACATTTTTTTTTAGAGAGAGGTTTTCAGGAATTTTTTCCCATAGGGAAATATTTCCAGTTTATTGTCAGTGTCATAATCGTAAATGCATTATTTTCCCTAAATGACGTCGTAAATACAGACGGCCAATGCTTTGAATAGCAAAATTCGCCACTACATCGAACAAGTCCGTCATCCGAAGCGCTGCGACTTTTCCCCGAAATGCTGGCGCCTCGTGTTGTCCTCGTCCTTCTCCTCATCATTCTCCTCATCATTCTCGCCCTAACCTCGTCCTGCTCTCGTCCTGTCTTCGACCTTCTCCTCGTCCTGCTTCTCGACAGCAATTAGATGCCACAAAAGCAGCGATAAAAGGCAAATAAGTTATAGCGAGAAGGAGAGGGCATGGGGAACCGTGTGAGGGAGGGGGGAGGGAGGGAGGAGAGGTAGAGAGAGAGAGAGAGAGGGAGCGTGCGAAAAAAATAGGGAGGGGGAGTGAGGTGGCGTCTCGTTCTTTCACAGTAAATTTGCTCCATTCCCCGCTAATTCGCACGCTTTGTTTTGCTCTTCGCTTCTGTGCTTTTCTCGTTTGTTCTTGTTGCTTTTCCTCTTTTCTTATTGTTGCTTTTTCTTGCTATTGTCGCTCTTCCTCTTTTTTCATGTTCCTTTTCCTCCTTTGTTATTTTTGCCACTGACACAAGCATACACACATGTACATTCACTCACACTCGCACTCGCACCCAAGAACATGGATCATGGCGTGATTTAATGGTCACGGAAGTGCAGCCAAAGCGAGGGCTGCAGCTGCTGTGGGCGTGGCGGGGGCGTGGCGGAGGGCGTGCTGGGGGACGAGCAGTGGGTGTGTGAGCAGGTGGGCAATTGTGTGTGTGTGCGGATGTGTGTGTGGGGGAAGCAATTTGTGACCTCGTTTCGTCGGCGGTTCTTCGCGTCTGCCTTTGTTTTGCTTCCTCATTGACGACGATCTCTCTCTCTCTCTCTTTCCAGCTCGCTCTCTGTCTCCCTCTGCCTCTCTCTATCTCTCTCTGTCGTTCTCAGGCTTCCTCGTGTCTTGCTTTCTGCCTGCTTCCCGTAGTTTCGCGTAGATTTGCTTTATTTAAAATATTTTTCTAGGTCGTTTTTTCGCCAACTTCCTTTCCTGGACCTCGTCCTGCTTGGGTTCCTTTCATCCTGGCCTTAAAAAGCTCCTCATTCTTTCGTCCTGTTCCTCGCTCGCCCTGCTCTCGCTATTATTTTCTAAAATAGTAATTAGAAGTTAATTAAACTTCGGATTCATAATCTACTACTCCTAACCTTTCATTTGCGCCATTGGTGAAGTTCCTAGGACAACTGAGTCAGATTTTACAAGCAATTGTTTCTTACCAAAACTTCAAACCGCTCTAATTCCGTAAATACGCGTCCTAGAGCGATGAAATATGGCTGTTTGTACTTTTTCCAATTTTCTATTTAGGCCAAATAAAAGGCATTACCGCCTTGGAAACGCACTAAGTATATTATAAACTCAAACTGGCGTCGTTAAAACCGGCAAAATACGTTTTTTAGGACTTTCGAATTTTTCATTTTTTTGGTGACCCCTGCCCTTCGGTTTTTGGTCATATTTTCTAAAATAGTAATTAGAAGTTAATTAAACTTCAGATTCATAATCTACTACTCTTAACCTTTCATTTGTGCCATTGGTGAAGTTCCTAGGACAACTGAGTCAGATTTTACAAGCAATTGTTTCTTACAAAACTTCAAACCGCTCTAATTCGGTAAATACGCGTCCTAGAGCGATGAAATATGGCTGTTTGTACTTTTTCCAATTTTCTATTTAGGCCAAATAAAAGGCAATACCGCGTTGGAAACGCACTAAGTATATTATAAACGCAAACTGGCGTCGTTAAAACCGGCAAAATACGTTTTTTAGGACTTTCGAATTTTTCATTTTTTTGGTGACCCCTGCCCTTCGGTTTTTGGTCATATTTTCTAAAATAGTAATTAGAAGTTAATTAAACTTCAGATTCATAATCTACTACTCTTAACCTTTCATTTGTGCCATTGGTGAAGTTCCTAGGACAACTGAGTCAGATTTTACAAGCAATTGTTTCTTACAAAACTTCAAACCGCTCTAATTCGGTAAATACGCGTCCTAGAGCGATGAAATATGGCTGTTTGTACTTTTTTCAATTTTCTATTTAGGCCAAATAAAAGGCATTACCGCGTTGGAAACGCACTAAGTATATTATAAACGCAAACTGGCGTCGTTAAAACCGGCAAAATACGTTTTTTAGGACTTTCGAATTTTTCATTTTTTTGGTGACCCCTGCCCTTCGGTTTTTGGTCATATTTTCTAAAATAGTAATTAGAAGTTAATTAAACTTCAGATTCATAATCTACTACTCTTAACCTTTCATTTGCGCCATTGGTGAAGTTCCTAGGACAACTGAGTCAGATTTTACAAGCAATTGTTTCTTACAAAACTTCAAACCGCTCTAATTCGGTAAATACGCGTCCTAGAGCGATGAAATATGGCTGTTTGTACTTTTTCCAATTTTCTATTTAGGCCAAATAAAAGGCATTACCGCGTTGGAAACGCACTAAGTATATTATAAACGCAAACTGGCGTCGTTAAAACCGGCAAAATACGTTTTTTAGGACTTTCGAATTTTTCATTTTTTTGGTGACCCCTGCCCTTCGGTTTTTGGTCATATTTTCTAAAATAGTAATTAGAAGTTAATTAAACTTCAGATTCATAATCTACTACTCTTAACCTTTCATTTGCGCCATTGGTGAAGTTCCTAGGACAACTGAGTCAGATTTTACAAGCAATTGTTTCTTACCAAACTTCAAACCGCTCTAATTCGGTAAATACGCGTCCTAGAGCGATGAAATATGGCTGTTTGTACTTTTTTCAATTTTCTATTTAGGCCAAATAAAAGGCATTACCGCGTTGGAAACGCACTAAGTATATTATAAACACAAAATGCCGTCGTTAAAACCGGCAAAATACGTTTTTTAGGACTTTCGAATTTTTCATTTTTTTGGTGACCCCTGCCCTTCGGTTTTTGGTCATATTTTCTAAAATAGTAATTAGAAGTTAATTAAACTTCAGATTCATAATCTACTACTCTTAACCTTTCATTTGCGCCATTGGTGAAGTTCCTAGGACAACTGAGTCAGATTTTACAAGCAATTGTTTCTTACAAAACTTCAAACCGCTCTAATTCGGTAAATACGCGTCCTAGAGCGATGAAATATGGCTGTTTGTACTTTTTCCAATTTTCTATTTAGGCCAAATAAAAGGCATTACCGCGTTGGAAACGCACTAAGTATATTATAAACGCAAACTGGCGTCGTTAAAACCGGCAAAATACGTTTTTTAGGACTTTCGAATTTTTCATTTTTTTGGTGACCCCTGCCCTTCGGTTTTTGGTCATATTTTCTAAAATAGTAATTAGAAGTTAATTAAACTTCAGATTCATAATCTACTACTCTTAACCTTTCATTTGCGCCATTGGTGAAGTTCCTAGGACAACTGAGTCAGAATTTACAAGCAATTGTTTCTTACCAAAACTTCAAACCGCTCTAATTCGGTAAATACGCGTCCTAGAGCAATGAAATATGGCTGTTTGTACTTTTTCCAATTTTCTATTTAGGCCAAATAAAAGGCATTACCGCGTTGGAAACGCACTAAGTATATTATAAACGCAAACTGGCGTCGTTAAAACCGGCAAAATACGTTTTTTAGGACTTTCGAATTTTTCATTTTTTTGGTGACCCCTGCCCTTCGGTTTTTGGTCATATTTTCTAAAATAGTAATTAGAAGTTAATTAAACTTCAGATTCATAATCTACTACTCTTAACCTTTCATTTGCGCCATTGGTGAAGTTCCTAGGACAACTGAGTCAGATTTTACAAGAAATTGTTTCTTACAAAACTTCAAACCGCTCTAATTTGGTAAATACGCGTCCTAGAGCGATGAAATATGGCTGTTTGTACTTTTTCCAATTTTCTATTTAGGCCAAATAAAAGGCATTACCGCGTTGGAAACGCACTAAGTATATTATAAACGCAAACTGGCGTCGTTAAAACCGGCAAAATACGTTTTTTAGGACTTTCGAATTTTTCATTTTTTTGGTGACCCCTGCCCTTCGGTTTTTGGTCATATTTTCTAAAATAGTAATTAGAAGTTAATTAAACTTCAGATTCATAATCTCCTACTCTTAACCTTTCATTTGCGCCATTGGTGAAGTTCCTAGGACAACTGAGTCAGATTTTACAAGCAATTGTTTCTTACAAAACTTCAAACCGCTCTAATTCGGTAAATACGCGTCCTAGAGCGATGAAATATGGCTGTTTGTACTTTTTCCAATTTTCTATTTAGGCCAAATAAAAGGCATTACCGCGTTGGAAACGCACTAAGTATATTATAAACGCAAACTGGCGTCGTTAAAACCGGCAAAATACGTTTTTTAGGACTTTCGAATTTTTCATTTTTTTGGTGACCCCTGCCCTTCGGTTTTTGGTCATATTTTCTAAAATAGTAATTAGAAGTTAATTAAACTTCAGATTCATAATCTACTACTCTTAACCTTTCATTTGCGCCATTGGTGAAGTTCCTAGGACAACTGAGTCAGATTTTACAAGAAATTGTTTCTTACAAAACTTCAAACCGCTCTAATTTGGTAAATACGCGTCCTAGAGCGATGAAATATGGCTGTTTGTACTTTTTCCAATTTTCTATTTAGGCCAAATAAAAGGCATTACCGCGTTGGAAACGCACTAAGTATATTATAAACGCAAACTGGCGTCGTTAAAACCGGCAAAATACGTTTTTTAGGACTTTCGAATTTTTCATTTTTTTGGTGACCCCTGCCCTTCGGTTTTTGGTCATATTTTCTAAAATAGTTATTAGAAGTTAATTAAACTTCAGATTCATAATCTACTACTCTTAACCTTTCATTTGCGCCATTGGTGAAGTTCCTAGGACAACTGAGTCAGATTTTACAAGCAATTGTTTCTTACAAAACTTCAAACCGCTCTAATTCGGTAAATACGCGTCCTAGAGCGATGAAATATGGCTGTTTGTACTTTTTCCAATTTTCTATTTAGGCCAAATAAAAGGCATTACCGCGTTGGAAACGCACTAAGTATATTATAAACGCAAACTGGCGTCGTTAAAACCGGCAAAATACGTTTTTTAGGACTTTCGAATTTTTCATTTTTTTGGTGACCCCTGCCCTTCGGTTTTTGGTCATATTTTCTAAAATAGTAATTAGAAGTTAATTAAACTTCAGATTCATAATCTACTACTCTTAACCTTTCATTTGCGCCATTGGTGAAGTTCCTAGGACAACTGAGTCAGATTTTACAAGCAATTGTTTCTTACAAAACTTCAAACCGCTCTAATTCGGTAAATACGCGTCCTAGAGCGATGAAATATGGCTGTTTGTACTTTTTTCAATTTTCTATTTAGGCCAAATAAAAGGCAATACCGCGTTGGAAACGCACTAAGTATATTATAAACACAAAATGCCGTCGTTAAAACCGGCAAAATACGTTTTTTAGGACTTTCGAATTTTTCATTTTTTTGGTGACCCCTGCCCTTCGGTTTTTGGTCATATTTTCTAAAATAGTAATTAGAAGTTAATTAAACTTCAGATTCATAATCTACTACTCTTAACCTTTCATTTGCGCCATTGGTGAAGTTCCTAGGACAACTGAGTCAGATTTTACAAGCAATTCTTTCTTACAAAACTTCAAACCGCTCTAATTCGGTAAATACGCGTCCTAGAGCGATGAAATATGGCTGTTTGTACTTTTTCCAATTTTCTATTTAGGCCAAATAAAAGGCATTACCGCGTTGGAAACGCACTAAGTATATTATAAACGCAAACTGGCGTCGTTAAAACCGGCAAAATACGTTTTTTAGGACTTTCGAATTTTTCATTTTTTTGGTGACCCCTGCCCTTCGGTTTTTGGTCATATTTTCTAAAATAGTAATTAGAAGTTAATTAAACTTCAGATTCATAATCTACTACTCTTAACCTTTCATTTGCGCCATTGGTGAAGTTCCTAGGACAACTGAGTCAGATTTTACAAGCAATTGTTTCTTACAAAACTTCAAACCGCTCTAATTCGGTAAATACGCGTCCTAGAGCGATGAAATATGGCTGTTTGTACTTTTTTCAATTTTCTATTTAGGCCAAATAAAAGGCATTACCGCGTTGGAAACGCACTAAGTATATTATAAACGCAAACTGGCGTCGTTAAAACCGGCAAAATACGTTTTTTAGGACTTTCGAATTTTTCATTTTTTTGGTGACCCCTGCCCTTCGGTTTTTGGTCATATTTTCTAAAATAGTAATTAGAAGTTAATTAAACTTCAGATTCATAATCTACTACTCTTAACCTTTCATTTGCGCCATTGGTGAAGTTCCTAGGACAACTGAGTCAGATTTTACAAGAAATTGTTTCTTACAAAACTTCAAACCGCTCTAATTTGGTAAATACGCGTCCTAGAGCGATGAAATATGGCTGTTTGTACTTTTTCCAATTTTCTATTTAGGCCAAATAAAGGCATTACCGCGTTGGAAACGCACTAAGTATATTATAAACGCAAACTGGCGTCGTTAAAACCGGCAAAATACGTTTTTTAGGACTTTCGAATTTTTCATTTTTTTGGTGACCCCTGCCCTTCGGTTTTTGGTCATATTTTCTAAAATAGTAATTAGAAGTTAATTAAACTTCAGATTCATAATCTACTACTCTTAACCTTTCATTTGCGCCATTGGTGAAGTTCCTAGGACAACTGAGTCAGATTTTACAAGCAATTGTTTCTTACAAAACTTCAAACCGCTCTAATTCGGTAAATACGCGTCCTAGAGCGATGAAATATGGCTGTTTGTACTTTTTCCAATTTTCTATTTAGGCCAAATAAAAGGCATTACCGCGTTGGAAACGCACTAAGTATATTATAAACGCAAACTGGCGTCGTTAAAACCGGCAAAATACGTTTTTTAGGACTTTCGAATTTTTCATTTTTTTGGTGACCCCTGCCCTTCGGTTTTTGGTCATATTTTCTAAAATAGTAATTAGAAGTTAATTAAACTTCAGATTCATAATCTACTACTCTTAACCTTTCATTTGCGCCATTGGTGAAGTTCCTAGGACAACTGAGTCAGATTTTACAAGCAATTGTTTCTTACAAAACTTCAAACCGCTCTAATTCGGTAAATACGCGTCCTAGAGCGATGAAATATGGCTGTTTGTACTTTTTTCAATTTTCTATTTAGGCCAAATAAAAGGCATTACCGCGTTGGAAACGCACTAAGTATATTATAAACACAAAATGCCGTCGTTAAAACCGGCAAAATACGTTTTTTAGGACTTTCGAATTTTTCATTTTTTTGGTGACCCCTGCCCTTCGGTTTTTGGTCATATTTTCTAAAATAGTAATTAGAAGTTAATTAAACTTCAGATTCATAATCTACTACTCTTAACCTTTCATTTGCGCCATTGGTGAAGTTCCTAGGACAACTGAGTCAGATTTTACAAGCAATTCTTTCTTACAAAACTTCAAACCGCTCTAATTCGGTAAATACGCGTCCTAGAGCGATGAAATATGGCTGTTTGTACTTTTTCCAATTTTCTATTTAGGCCAAATAAAAGGCATTACCGCGTTGGAAACGCACTAAGTATATTATAAACGCAAACTGGCGTCGTTAAAACCGGCAAAATACGTTTTTTAGGACTTTCGAATTTTTCATTTTTTTGGTGACCCCTGCCCTTCGGTTTTTGGTCATATTTTCTAAAATAGTAATTAGAAGTTAATTAAACTTCAGATTCATAATCTACTACTCTTAACCTTTCATTTGCGCCATTGGTGAAGTTCCTAGGACAACTGAGTCAGATTTTACAAGCAATTGTTTCTTACAAAACTTCAAACCGCTCTAATTCGGTAAATACGCGTCCTAGAGCGATGAAATATGGCTGTTTGTACTTTTTTCAATTTTCTATTTAGGCCAAATAAAAGGCATTACCGCGTTGGAAACGCACTAAGTATATTATAAACGCAAACTGGCGTCGTTAAAACCGGCAAAATACGTTTTTTAGGACTTTCGAATTTTTCATTTTTTTGGTGACCCCTGCCCTTCGGTTTTTGGTCATATTTTCTAAAATAGTAATTAGAAGTTAATTAAACTTCAGATTCATAATCTACTACTCTTAACCTTTCATTTGCGCCATTGGTGAAGTTCCTAGGACAACTGAGTCAGATTTTACAAGAAATTGTTTCTTACAAAACTTCAAACCGCTCTAATTTGGTAAATACGCGTCCTAGAGCGATGAAATATGGCTGTTTGTACTTTTTCCAATTTTCTATTTAGGCCAAATAAAGGCATTACCGCGTTGGAAACGCACTAAGTATATTATAAACGCAAACTGGCGTCGTTAAAACCGGCAAAATACGTTTTTTAGGACTTTCGAATTTTTCATTTTTTTGGTGACCCCTGCCCTTCGGTTTTTGGTCATATTTTCTAAAATAGTAATTAGAAGTTAATTAAACTTCAGATTCATAATCTACTACTCTTAACCTTTCATTTGCGCCATTGGTGAAGTTCCTAGGACAACTGAGTCAGATTTTACAAGCAATTGTTTCTTACAAAACTTCAAACCGCTCTAATTCGGTAAATACGCGTCCTAGAGCGATGAAATATGGCTGTTTGTACTTTTTCCAATTTTCTATTTAGGCCAAATAAAAGGCATTACCGCGTTGGAAACGCACTAAGTATATTATAAACGCAAACTGGCGTCGTTAAAACCGGCAAAATACGTTTTTTAGGACTTTCGAATTTTTCATTTTTTTGGTGACCCCTGCCCTTCGGTTTTTGGTCATATTTTCTAAAATAGTAATTAGAAGTTAATTAAACTTCAGATTCATAATCTACTACTCTTAACCTTTCATTTGCGCCATTGGTGAAGTTCCTAGGACAACTGAGTCAGATTTTACAAGCAATTGTTTCTTACAAAACTTCAAACCGCTCTAATTCGGTAAATACGCGTCCTAGAGCGATGAAATATGGCTGTTTGTACTTTTTCCAATTTTCTATTTAGGCCAAATAAAAGGCATTACCGCGTTGGAAACGCACTAAGTATATTATAAACGCAAACTGGCGTCGTTAAAACCGGCAAAATACGTTTTTTAGGACTTTCGAATTTTTCATTTTTTTGGTGACCCCTGCCCTTCGGTTTTTGGTCATATTTTCTAAAATAGTAATTAGAAGTTAATTAAACTTCAGATCCATAATCTACTACTCTTAACCTTTCATTTGCGCCATTGGTGAAGTTCCTAGGACAACTGAGTCAGAATTTACAAGCAATTGTTTCTTACCAAAACTTCAAACCGCTCTAATTCGGTAAATACGCGTCCTAGAGCGATGAAATATGGCTGTTTGTACTTTTTCCAATTTTCTATTTAGGCCAAATAAAGGCATTACCGCGTTGGAAACGCACTAAGTATATTATAAACGCAAACTGGCGTCGTTAAAACCGGCAAAATACGTTTTTTAGGACTTTCGAATTTTTCATTTTTTTGGTGACCCCTGCCCTTCGGTTTTTGGTCATATTTTCTAAAATAGTAATTAGAAGTTAATTAAACTTCAGATTCATAATCTACTACTCTTAACCTTTCATTTGCGCCATTGGTGAAGTTCCTAGGACAACTGAGTCAGATTTTACAAGCAATTGTTTCTTACAAAACTTCAAACCGCTCTAATTCGGTAAATACGCGTCCTAGAGCGATGAAATATGGCTGTTTGTACTTTTTCCAATTTTCTATTTAGGCCAAATAAAAGGCATTACCGCGTTGGAAACGCACTAAGTATATTATAAACGCAAACTGGCGTCGTTAAAACCGGCAAAATACGTTTTTTAGGACTTTCGAATTTTTCATTTTTTTGGTGACCCCTGCCCTTCGGTTTTTGGTCATATTTTCTAAAATAGTAATTAGAAGTTAATTAAACTTCAGATTCATAATCTACTACTCTTAACCTTTCATTTGCGCCATTGGTGAAGTTCCTAGGACAACTGAGTCAGATTTTACAAGCAATTGTTTCTTACAAAACTTCAAACCGCTCTAATTCGGTAAATACGCGTCCTAGAGCGATGAAATATGGCTGTTTGTACTTTTTCCAATTTTCTATTTAGGCCAAATAAAAGGCATTACCGCGTTGGAAACGCACTAAGTATATTATAAACGCAAACTGGCGTCGTTAAAACCGGCAAAATACGTTTTTTAGGACTTTCGAATTTTTCATTTTTTTGGTGACCCCTGCCCTTCGGTTTTTGGTCATATTTTCTAAAATAGTAATTAGAAGTTAATTAAACTTCAGATTCATAATCTACTACTCTTAACCTTTCATTTGTGCCATTGGTGAAGTTTCTAGGACAACTGAGTCAGATTTTACAAGAAATTGTTTCTTACAAAACTTCAAACCGCTCTAATTCGGTAAATACGCGTCCTAGAGCGATGAAATATGGCTGTTTGTACTTTTTCCAATTTTCTATTTAGGCCAAATAAAAGGCATTACCGCGTTGGAAACGCACTAAGTATATTATAAACGCAAACTGGCGTCGTTAAAACCGGCAAAATACGTTTTTTAGGACTTTCGAATTTTTCATTTTTTTGGTGACCCCTGCCCTTCGGTTTTTGGTCATATTTTCTAAAATAGTAATTAGAAGTTAATTAAACTTCAGATTCATAATCTACTACTCTTAACCTTTCATTTGCGCCATTGGTGAAGTTCCTAGGACAACTGAGTCAGATTTTACAAGCAATTGTTTCTTACAAAACTTCAAACCGCTCTAATTCGGTAAATACGCGTCCTAGAGCGATGAAATATGGCTGTTTGTACTTTTTTCAATTTTCTATTTAGGCCAAATAAAAGGCATTACCGCGTTGGAAACGCACTAAGTATATTATAAACACAAAATGCCGTCGTTAAAACCGGCAAAATACGTTTTTTAGGACTTTCGAATTTTTCATTTTTTTGGTGACCCCTGCCCTTCGGTTTTTGGTCATATTTTCTAAAATAGTAATTAGAAGTTAATTAAACTTCAGATTCATAATCTACTACTCTTAACCTTTCATTTGCGCCATTGGTGAAGTTCCTAGGACAACTGAGTCAGATTTTACAAGCAATTGTTTCTTACAAAACTTCAAACCGCTCTAATTCGGTAAATACGCGTCCTAGAGCGATGAAATATGGCTGTTTGTACTTTTTCCAATTTTCTATTTAGGCCAAATAAAAGGCATTACCGCGTTGGAAACGCACTAAGTATATTATAAACGCAAACTGGCGTCGTTAAAACCGGCAAAATACGTTTTTTAGGACTTTCGAATTTTTCATTTTTTTGGTGACCCCTGCCCTTCGGTTTTTGGTCATATTTTCTAAAATAGTAATTAGAAGTTAATTAAACTTCAGATTCATAATCTACTACTCTTAACCTTTCATTTGCGCCATTGGTGAAGTTCCTAGGACAACTGAGTCAGAATTTACAAGAAATTGTTTCTTACAAAACTTCAAACCGCTCTAATTTGGTAAATACGCGTCCTAGAGCGATGAAATATGGCTGTTTGTACTTTTTCCAATTTTCTATTTAGGCCAAATAAAGGCATTACCGCGTTGGAAACGCACTAAGTATATTATAAACGCAAACTGGCGTCGTTAAAACCGGCAAAATACGTTTTTTAGGACTTTCGAATTTTTCATTTTTTTGGTGACCCCTGCCCTTCGGTTTTTGGTCATATTTTCTAAAATAGTAATTAGAAGTTAATTAAACTTCAGATCCATAATCTACTACTCTTAACCTTTCATTTGCGCCATTGGTGAAGTTCCTAGGACAACTGAGTCAGAATTTACAAGCAATTGTTTCTTACAAAACTTCAAACCGCTCTAATTCGGTAAATACGCGTCCTAGAGCGATGAAATATGGCTGTTTGTACTTTTTTCAATTTTCTATTTAGGCCAAATAAAAGGCATTACCGCGTTGGAAACGCACTAAGTATATTATAAACGCAAACTGGCGTCGTTAAAACCGACAGAATACGTTTTTTAGGACTTTCGAATTTTTCATTTTTTTGGTGACCCCTGCCCTTCGGTTTTTGGTCATATTTTCTAAAATAGTAATTAGAAGTTAATTAAACTTCAGATCCATAATCTACTACTCTTAACCTTTCATTTGCGCCATTGGTGAAGTTCCTAGGACAACTGAGTCAGATTTTACAAGCAATTGTTTCTTACAAAACTTCAAACCGCTCTAATTCGGTAAATACGCGTCCTAGAGCGATGAAATATGGCTGTTTGTACTTTTTCCAATTTTCTATTTAGGCCAAATAAAAGGCATTACCGCGTTGGAAACGCACTAAGTATATTATAAACGCAAACTGGCGTCGTTAAAACCGGCAAAATACGTTTTTTAGGACTTTCGAATTTTTCATTTTTTTGGTGACCCCTGCCCTTCGGTTTTTGGTCATATTTTCTAAAATAGTAATTAGAAGTTAATTAAACTTCAGATTCATAATCTACTACTCTTAACCTTTCATTTGTGCCATTGGTGAAGTTCCTAGGACAACTGAGTCAGATTTTACAAGAAATTGTTTCTTACAAAACTTC
Organism: Coelopa pilipes; assembly: GCA_947389925.1. Lineage (NCBI taxonomy): Eukaryota > Metazoa > Arthropoda > Insecta > Diptera > Coelopidae > Coelopa > Coelopa pilipes. Next base: position 28,330,799 of record OX376699.1, on the reverse strand, counting down.
AAACCGCTTTAATTCGGTAAATACGCGTCCTAGAGCGATGAAATATGGCTGTTTGTACTTTTTCCAATTTTCTATTTAGGCCAAATAAAAGGCATTACCGCGTTGGAAACGCACTAAGTATATTATAAACGCAAACTGGCGTCGTTAAAACCGGCAAAATACGTTTTTTAGGACTTTCGAATTTTTCATTTTTTTGGTGACCCCTGCCCTTCGGTTTTTGGTCATATTTTCTAAAATAGTAATTAGAAGTTAATTAAACTTCAGATTCATAATCTACTACTCTTAACCTTTCATTTGTGCCATTGGTTCCTAGGACAACTGAGTCAGATTTTACAAGAAATTGTTTCTTACAAAACTTCAAACCGCTCTAATTTGGTAAATACGCGTCCTAGAGCGATGAAATATGGCTGTTTGTACTTTTTCCAATTTTCTATTTAGGCCAAATAAAAGGCATTACCGCGTTGGAAACGCACTAAGTATATTATAAACGCAAACTGGCGTCGTTAAAACCGGCAAAATACGTTTTTTAGGACTTTCGAATTTTTCATTTTTTTGGTGACCCCTGCCCTTCGGTTTTTGGTCATATTTTCTAAAATAGTAATTAGAAGTTAATTAAACTTCAGATTCATAATCTACTACTCTTAACCTTTCATTTGTGCCATTGGTGAAGTTCCTAGGACAACTGAGTCAGATTTTACAAGCAATTGTTTCTTACAAAACTTCAAACCGCTCTAATTCGGTAAATACGCGTCCTAGAGCGATGAAATATGGCTGTTTGTACTTTTTTCAATTTTCTATTTAGGCCAAATAAAAGGCATTACCGCGTTGGAAACGCACTAAGTATATTATAAACGCAAACTGGCGTCGTTAAAACCGACAGAATACGTTTTTTAGGACTTTCGAATTTTTCATTTTTTTGGTGACCCCTGCCCTTCGGTTTTTGGTCATATTTTCTAAAATAGTAATCAGAAGTTAATTAAACTTCAGATTCATAATCTACTACTCCTAACCTTTCATTTGTGCCATTGGTGAAGTTCCTAGGACAACTGAGTCAGATTTTACAAGCAATTGTTTCTTACAAAACTTCAAACCGCTCTAATTCGGTAAATACGCGTCCTAGAGCGATGAAATATGGCTGTTTGTACTTTTTTCAATTTTCTATTTAGGCCAAATAAAAGGCATTACCGCGTTGGAAACGCACTAAGTATATTATAAACGCAAACTGGCGTCGTTAAAACCGACAGAATACGTTTTTTAGGACTTTCGAATTTTTCATTTTTTTGGTGACCCCTGCCCTTCGGTTTTTGGTCATATTTTCTAAAATAGTAATCAGAAGTTAATTAAACTTCAGATTCATAATCTACTACTCTTAACCTTTCATTTGCGCCATTGGTGAAGTTCCTAGGACAACTGAGTCAGATTTTACAAGCAATTGTTTCTTACCAGAACTTCAAACCGCTCTAATTCCGTAAATACGCGTCCTAGAGCGATGAAATATGGCAGTTTGTACTTTTTCCAATTTTCTATTTAGGCCAAATAAAAGGCATTACCGCGTTGGAAACGCACTAAGTATATTATAAACACAAAATGGCGTCGTTAAAACCGGCAAAATACGTTTTTTAGGACTTTCGAATTTTTCATTTTTTTGGTGACCCCTGCCCTTCGGTTTTTGGTCATATTTTCTAAAATAGTAATTAGAAGTTAATTAAACTTCAGATTCATAATCTACTACTCTTAACCTTTCATTTGCGCCATTGGTGAAGTTCCTAGGACAACTGAGTCAGAATTTACAAGCAATTGTTTCTTACCAAAACTTCAAACCGCTCTAATTCGGTAAATACGCGTCCTAGAGCAATGAAATATGGCTGTTTGTACTTTTTCCAATTTTCTATTTAGGCCAAATAAAAGGCATTACCGCGTTGGAAACGCACTAAGTATATTATAAACGCAAACTGGCGTCGTTAAAACCGGCAAAATACGTTTTTTAGGACTTTCGAATTTTTCATTTTTTTGGTGACCCCTGCCCTTCGGTTTTTGGTCATATTTTCTAAAATAGTAATTAGAAGTTAATTAAACTTCAGATCCATAATCTACTACTCTTAACCTTTCATTTGCGCCATTGGTGAAGTTCCTAGGACAACTGAGTCAGAATTTACAAGCAATTGTTTCTTACCAAAACTTCAAACCGCTCTAATTCGGTAAATACGCGTCCTAGAGCAATGAAATATGGCTGTTTGTACTTTTTCCAATTTTCTATTTAGGCCAAATAAAAGGCATTACCGCGTTGGAAACGCACTAAGTATATTATAAACGCAAACTGGCGTCGTTAAAACCGGCAAAATACGTTTTTTAGGACTTTCGAATTTTTCATTTTTTTGGTGACCCCTGCCCTTCGGTTTTTGGTCATATTTTCTAAAATAGTAATTAGAAGTTAATTAAACTTCAGATTCATAATCTACTACTCTTAACCTTTCATTTGTGCCATTGGTGAAGTTCCTAGGACAACTGAGTCAGATTTTACAAGCAATTGTTTCTTACAAAACTTCAAACCGCTCTAATTCGGTAAATACGCGTCCTAGAGCGATGAAATATGGCTGTTTGTACTTTTTTCAATTTTCTATTTAGGCCAAATAAAAGGCATTACCGCGTTGGAAACGCACTAAGTATATTATAAACGCAAACTGGCGTCGTTAAAACCGACAGAATACGTTTTTTAGGACTTTCGAATTTTTCATTTTTTTGGTGACCCCTGCCCTTCGGTTTTTGGTCATATTTTCTAAAATAGTAATTAGAAGTTAATTAAACTTCAGATTCATAATCTACTACTCTTAACCTTTCATTTGCGCCATTGGTGAAGTTCCTAGGACAACTGAGTCAGATTTTACAAGCAATTGTTTCTTACAAAACTTCAAACCGCTCTAATTCGGTAAATACGCGTCCTAGAGCGATGAAATATGGCTGTTTGTACTTTTTCCAATTTTCTATTTAGGCCAAATAAAAGGCATTACCGCGTTGGAAACGCACTAAGTATATTATAAACGCAAACTGGCGTCGTTAAAACCGGCAAAATACGTTTTTTAGGACTTTCGAATTTTTCATTTTTTTGGTGACCCCTGCCCTTCGGTTTTTGGTCATATTTTCTAAAATAGTAATTAGAAGTTAATTAAACTTCAGATTCATAATCTACTACTCTTAACCTTTCATTTGCGCCATTGGTGAAGTTCCTAGGACAACTGAGTCAGATTTTACAAGCAATTGTTTCTTACCAGAACTTCAAACCGCTCTAATTCCGTAAATACGCGTCCTAGAGCGATGAAATATGGCAGTTTGTACTTTTTCCAATTTTCTATTTAGGCCAAATAAAAGGCATTACCGCGTTGGAAACGCACTAAGTATATTATAAACGCAAACTGGCGTCGTTAAAACCGGCAAAATACGTTTTTTAGGACTTTCGAATTTTTCATTTTTTTGGTGACCCCTGCCCTTCGGTTTTTGGTCATATTTTCTAAAATAGTAATCAGAAGTTAATTAAACTTCAGATTCATAATCTACTACTCCTAACCTTTCATTTGTGCCATTGGTGAAGTTCCTAGGACAACTGAGTCAGATTTTACAAGCAATTGTTTCTTACAAAACTTCAAACCGCTCTAATTCGGTAAATACGCGTCCTAGAGCGATGAAATATGGCTGTTTGTACTTTTTTCAATTTTCTATTTAGGCCAAATAAAAGGCATTACCGCGTTGGAAACGCACTAAGTATATTATAAACGCAAACTGGCGTCGTTAAAACCGACAGAATACGTTTTTTAGGACTTTCGAATTTTTCATTTTTTTGGTGACCCCTGCCCTTCGGTTTTTGGTCATATTTTCTAAAATAGTAATCAGAAGTTAATTAAACTTCAGATTCATAATCTACTACTCTTAACCTTTCATTTGCGCCATTGGTGAAGTTCCTAGGACAACTGAGTCAGATTTTACAAGCAATTGTTTCTTACCAGAACTTCAAACCGCTCTAATTCCGTAAATACGCGTCCTAGAGCGATGAAATATGGCAGTTTGTACTTTTTCCAATTTTCTATTTAGGCCAAATAAAAGGCATTACCGCGTTGGAAACGCACTAAGTATATTATAAACACAAAATGGCGTCGTTAAAACCGGCAAAATACGTTTTTTAGGACTTTCGAATTTTTCATTTTTTTGGTGACCCCTGCCCTTCGGTTTTTGGTCATATTTTCTAAAATAGTAATTAGAAGTTAATTAAACTTCAGATTCATAATCTACTACTCTTAACCTTTCATTTGCGCCATTGGTGAAGTTCCTAGGACAACTGAGTCAGAATTTACAAGCAATTGTTTCTTACCAAAACTTCAAACCGCTCTAATTCGGTAAATACGCGTCCTAGAGCAATGAAATATGGCTGTTTGTACTTTTTCCAATTTTCTATTTAGGCCAAATAAAAGGCATTACCGCGTTGGAAACGCACTAAGTATATTATAAACGCAAACTGGCGTCGTTAAAACCGGCAAAATACGTTTTTTAGGACTTTCGAATTTTTCATTTTTTTGGTGACCCCTGCCCTTCGGTTTTTGGTCATATTTTCTAAAATAGTAATTAGAAGTTAATTAAACTTCAGATTCATAATCTACTACTCTTAACCTTTCATTTGTGCCATTGGTGAAGTTTCTAGGACAACTGAGTCAGATTTTACAAGCAATTGTTTCTTACAAAACTTCAAACCGCTCTAATTCGGTAAATACGCGTCCTAGAGCGATGAAATATGGCTGTTTGTACTTTTTTCAATTTTCTATTTAGGCCAAATAAAAGGCATTACCGCGTTGGAAACGCACTAAGTATATTATAAACGCAAACTGGCGTCGTTAAAACCGACAGAATACGTTTTTTAGGACTTTCGAATTTTTCATTTTTTTGGTGACCCCTGCCCTTCGGTTTTTGGTCATATTTTCTAAAATAGTAATCAGAAGTTAATTAAACTTCAGATTCATAATCTACTACTCCTAACCTTTCATTTGCGCCATTGGTGAAGTTCCTAGGACAACTGAGTCAGATTTTACAAGCAATTGTTTCTTACCAAAACTTCAAACCGCTCTAATTCCGTAAATACGCGTCCTAGAGCGATGAAATATGGCTGTTTGTACTTTTCCCAATTCTCTATTTAGGCCAAATAAAAGGCATTACCGCGTTGGAAACGCACTAAGTATATTAGAAACGCAAACTGGCGTCGTTAAAACCGGCAAAATACGTTTTTTAGGACTTTCGAATTTTTCATTTTTTTGGTGACCCCTGCCCTTCGGTTTTTGGTCATATTTTCTAAAATAGTAATTAGAAGTTAATTAAACTTCAGATTCATAATCTACTACTCTTAACCTTTCATTTGCGCCATTGGTGAAGTTCCTAGGACAACTGAGTCAGATTTTACAAGCAATTGTTTCTTACAAAACTTCAAACCGCTCTAATTCGGTAAATACGCGTCCTAGAGCGATGAAATATGGCTGTTTGTACTTTTTCCAATTTTCTATTTAGGCCAAATAAAAGGCATTACCGCGTTGGAAACGCACTAAGTATATTATAAACGCAAACTGGCGTCGTTAAAACCGGCAAAATACGTTTTTTAGGACTTTCGAATTTTTCATTTTTTTGGTGACCCCTGCCCTTCGGTTTCTGGTCATATTTTCTAAAATAGTAATTAGAAGTTAATTAAACTTCAGATTCATAATCTACTACTCTTAACCTTTCATTTGTGCCATTGGTGAAGTTCCTAGGACAACTGAGTCAGATTTTACAAGCAATTGTTTCTTACAAAACTTCAAACCGCTCTAATTCGGTAAATACGCGTCCTAGAGCGATGAAATATGGCTGTTTGTACTTTTTCCAATTTTATATTTAGGCCAAATAAAAGGCATTACCGCGTTGGAAACGCACTAAGTATATTATAAACGCAAACTGGCGTCGTTAAAACCGGCAAAATACGTTTTTTAGGACTTTCGAATTTTTCATTTTTTTTGTGACCCCTGCCCTTCGGTTTTTGGTCATATTTTCTAAAATTGGATTTAGAAGTTAATTAAACTTCAGATTCATAATCTACTACTCCTAACCTTTCATTTGCGCCATTGGTGAAGTTCCTAGGACAACTGAGTCAGAATTTACAAGCAATTGTTTCTTACCAAAACTTCAAACCGCTCTAATTCCGTAAATACGCTCTCTCGCTCTCGCTCGCCCTGCTCCGCTCGCTCTGCTCCGTGCTCGCTTCCGGCAACGCAAATCGTTGTCATCCATTGTGTGGGTCATCAATCTGGACGCCATTTTGTTGTGCACATTTCTTGCTTTTGTTGTTGTTGTGCATTTTTCACATAGTTGCGCATTGATAACCCAGACCCAGCTCCCATTTCAAGGATTCTAGCATGTCCTTCCCAATAAAGAATTCCACGATTCATGCCAGGGACAAAATGTCCCCAGTTTCCCCTCCCCCCTCTGCCCCTTTAATCCCGGCCTTCTACATCCTACTCTTCTTCTTCCCCACCTCCATCAGCTCTCTTCTCTCTGTCCTTGCCGACGAGTCCTTGTAGACGTTATTAAATTATTGATATTTTTTCTGGAAAAGTTGTGAGTTTTCACCGATTTACACATTTTTCTATTTTCTCAATATTTTCTTTCCAGAAATCTCTTTTTTATTTTTTTTTCTTTGAATTAATAGTTTTTTTGTTACAATATTTTCTACTGTGAAGAATTTTTAACTTTTTCTTTGTCTCTCTTGATGGTTTTATTTTGAATACTTTATTTGCCTTGTTGTGTGTTTTGTTCTTAATCATAATTTTATTTAATTTGAGTTTCCCTTGGTGTTTTCCAAATGATCTTTGTTTGTTTTTTCTCACTCGTTCTCCAATTTCCCGGCCGGCTTTGTTCGTGTTGTTGGTGTTGGGGCTGAGTTTGATTTTGGGACTTCTGGGAAAAACGAACATCGCATTGACAAAGGCGACCATTTGAGAGCTTTCGTCACCCGCGCCCCGATTCCAACCCCCGATCCCTGACCTCTGACCTCTTAGCCCTGGCGCCATCCGGACGCGGCTGGGCTCGGATTCGGCCTCGCGTCGACTGTTCGACGTTGATTCTCGGCCGAGGGCAGAATTTGCATATTCCTCTCACTCACTAACTCACTCACACATCGGCGCATCGTCTCTATTTGTGTAGTTGTCTCTGCTCGGGTTGGAGTTAGTGTGTGTGTGTGTCGAACCGCCTCGAGCTGTTGTGAAAGGCTCGGCTCTGTTTGAGCGACCGGCGGCGATGTCAACACGTGTGCCTGAATTTGTGTTTGTGTGCGTTTGTTTGGAGGCATGTGTGTTTGATTGCGTAGTTTTTTTCAAACTGCTTTCGACTCCCTCTCTCTCTCTCTCTCTCTCTCTCTCTCTCTCTCTATTTATCTCTCTGTGTCTCTTTGGCCCTGACTGCTCACTTTGAGATCGTTGTTTCTGGTGAAATCCGATATTCTTCCTCTGCTCACTTTAATTTTCTTCATCCTCTTCGATTTCGTCGCCGTCTCCTTCCTCCTTCCCTTCCCATCGTCCCCTTTCTCTCCTCATGCCATCGTCGCATTTTGTCGCATTCCTTCCTCTCGTCGCTTCATCATCTCCGTCTCCTCCGATCTCGTCTCATCGATTCGATTGGATATTTTTATCCCTTCCACGAGAGGTTTTTTCAAGATGTCGACAACTTCCTCGCGATGACCTCAATCACCCACACACCCACAGCCCCACACACCCACACACACAATTAAGGTCGCCTCAAAAAAATGTCGCCTCATTGAGGATAATTAAAAATGCCAAAGCAAATATTCAAATTTCTTCTCAAGCAGACAAACACAAACACACTCCCTCACTCATACTCATAAAATACACACTCGATATTGCGTCATTCGCCCTACTACAACAAGGGCTGCCACTGTTGTTGTTGCATTTTTTTGCCGTTCTCCCTGGACTCTTTTTTCCATCCTTTCTGCCTGCTTCCTTCGGTCCCTGCTCTGGCCGGCGGCTGCAGGTCTATGAGTCCGTGGGCTTGTGTTTGTGACAACGTATGTTGGTATAACATCGGCGTATTGTTGTTGCTGTGATAATTTCGACTGGCGCCAGACACCTCCATCCGATCGAGCTGCCGCATTTTTGCTGTTCATTTATGCTCCACTAATGGATATTTAATGTCCGAATATTGCTTCCTCGCATCCGAGTGGGCTTTGTATTAATAAGAGCGTGCGTGTGTGTATGTGTCTGTGTGGCTTCCAACCCAAATTCGTTCTATACCTTAGTTCAATCTAGTCCGAGCTCCTTCTCCCGGCCTCGACCTCACTTCGCAGCCTTGTCTGCAATCGACCTAAGGAAGCTTCATTTTCTGTCCTCCCGACCCAGCCTTTCTCGCTCCATATGTGGCCGTGGGCGATGTCCTTGTTGTTATCAAATTAAACGATGTTTCATAAACTGTTCCCATACCAATCTAAGCGGAATCTTCAAGGAACAAAAGGAAACGTATAAACAATTAAATTAAATCAGGAAATTCCAAAATACTTTACAATTATAAAATAGAACAAATCGAATAAAATATAATATCAATATGAAACAAATTAAATAAAATCCGGAAAGAGAAGAATATCTAAATTGAAAATTGAACAAAATACAACGAAAGAAAGGAAAATACAAACAATATAAGAAAATAATAAACAAACGACAGATGATGGGACTTTATCAAGTGCTCCCATCGCTGTCCTTCTCGCTCCCGCAGCGCCTCCCTTTCTCTACTCCCTCTTGTTCTCCCCTCCTCCTTCTTCTCCCGCTTTCGCTCTTTCGCCCTCTGCCCTGTCTCGGGCTGTCGGCTGCAATCACTCAAGGCAGCTCCTTTGATCATCCTGTAGCCGACGCTTCGTCAGCAACTCGCGCCACTCGTGTTGTTCTTTTCCTTAAGCCCATGCCCTTGTCTCCCTCGCTCTCTCTCCGTCTGTCCCTGACTCGCTTTCTCCCCCACCACATCCGCCGGCGCCGTGCCGTGGCTCGTGCATGTTTTCTATTGAATCGAAAACACTGCGCAAAAAACGTGTTTACTTCCATGCAAAAAGTTTTATGCGATTTGGAGTAGGAAATGTTGTTGCTGTTGTTGTTGTTGGTTTCTGTTGTTCGGCACTTCTTTATTATTGGTTTTTTTTCAGCTCGCCGGGTCGAGCACGAGTGGCGAAAGGGTTTGACTCGACTTCCGGCGCCCTTATTAGGAGCATCATCTTTGATCCAAAGTTGTTGCTGTTGTATTCATTTCGTTTTTTTCCTACTTTCCTACTTAATCAAATTTTCATGTTTTTGTGAGATGGGAGTGAGTGTGAGAGAATAAACCCGGAAACGGATGTAGCTCTTTTTATGTGCCTTCCCATCGACATCGACGAATTACACGAAGATATCAAGAACAATACGTAAACGATGAAAAACACCAGAGCGAGAACGACGAATGAAGAAGGGCCAACCAGCGATAAGGACAATAACAAGAAAACAACAACAACTAGATCGTAAGAAAAACAAACGCGAACACAAACACAGGAAGGAGGACACGAGGAGCCGAAACACGGACACGTGATGAAGGCACCCATGAAGGAGCAACAGAGAAAAGGAGTGGCGAAGAGGAGTTTGTGAATGTGTTTGTGTTTGTGTTTGTCTTCTATTACAATTTGTAGCCCGTCTGTCCGACTGTCTGTCTGTCCGTCTTCGGTTATTGTTTTTGCTTCCATCGATAGCCCAACCCTAAGGAAAGCCTTTCTCCCCACCCTCGTTTCCCATTTCCGTCCACTTCCGTCCATTATTTTCGCTTCCTCCCACCTCCCCCCATCACTCGCTTCTCTCCCCTCAATTTCGCTTTCTCCCCTTCTCTCTTCTTCCCTCTCTCCACGCTCATCTTTTGCACCGGAGCTTCTTTCCAATTGAATTGCAGAAAGTGTGTTGTCAATGAGTGAGTGAAAGTGTGAGGGAATCAAGGAATGAATGAATGAATGTCTGTGTGAACGAAAGAATTTCTGTGTGTTCCATTCTGTGTTCGTGTGAGTTTGTGTTGGTGTGGGGGCGCCAATGCGTGGTCGTGTGGAATTATATTTCGATTTAAATTTCAATTGCAGCGTGCCTTTGATGGTTTTCACTTTGTTTACTTTGTTTAGTGTTTGTGTTTCCATCGTCTGGGTTCGTGGTTTCCACCGCTTCTCCATTTCATTTTCCTGCCATTCGCAATTCTTTCTTCCTCTCGCTCTCTCTTCTTGCGACAGGCCTCTTCGTCTGTCCCTCTGACTGTCCATCGCCAGACGACCGGATGGGCTGACGACAACTCGACATGTCAGTCACTTTCTTTCGGAACAAACACCGATGTCGGCCGACGTCTGTCTGGCAGCGATGACGTCATTTCATAATGGAATTTCGGTGTCTGCGGCTGAAAAGGAGCAGAAGCCATTTATTCGAACAAATTCCAATTGAAAAATAGATGCATGAATTTGGGAATAAGTGGACGAACAATGAAAGGGATCTTTTGTTATCGCTTCAGTTTGATTGACATGAGGCGGGAGCCGAAGGGTTTCAGCTCAGGACAGATGTTTTTAGCTGACATTTGCCCGGACAGACATCGCAATCAAGTGACCTTCGCCGACGAGGCGAAGATCAGATTATTACAATTAAGCAATATCAAAAATTCCACTCCCACTGATCAACACAGCCTTCTGCCCAACCTTCTTCTTGCCCCTTCAGTGTTTCAACGACCTCGTTGGATGGAAGGCTTCGTCCGCACCCCTGAAGCACAAGGGACGTCCTTCACCAGCGCCAAGAATCGGGTGGCTTCTGTCGGAAGTCCCGTGAAAGGTTCGAAACAAGCCGGGAGGAAAAACAAAGAGTTCCCAGCAATTCATTGGAAAGGATCGGGAGCCGAGAACCGCGAAGGAGGTCCTTGAAACCAATCGACGAATAGACAGACAGCAGACGAATTCACTTAGAGCCCCCTCCCTCAGGGCTTGTCCTTTTTCTGCTTGGGGTCCTGCGAGCTGACAAAAGAAAAAAATGTACAAAAAATGCGTTCGCATTAACGAAATAAATTGTGGCTGAAGTGACAGAGGTGGACGTCATTAGTCTCGGAATGCGATCGGAGGGAAGGGAGAGAAAGAGACGAGAGAGTTCCAGCTTGAAACAACAATCAGCAGGAGCAGGAGTCAATTTCTGTCCTTCATATTCTAGTCCTAATAGCCTCTGGCCCGAGAACAACGACAAATGCCAAACTCACAATTTGGAGCCACGCACCAGAAAGAGCCAAAAGACAGACAGCGATAACCTCTGACTCATTTGCAACCCATAGCTGAATGAAGTGATTTTCTTCGATTTTGAGAACTTCTGGAAATGTACTTAATATTAATAATTGTCATGAGACCTCTCTTTGTTTCTCTGTGTCTTCGTACTTCAAGACGTGGGTTTCGGAATCGAGTTTCTCAATCGTGGCTTCGATGAACTGAGGCGGGCCAAGCAGGCGTGGGGAGAGAGAGTCAGGAGATGGAGGCGCGGACAGATTGATCGATAGATTGATTGATTAAGAAATGTGCTCGTTTCAGTCGAACGTTGTTGTCTTCCTGCAAGCCATGGAATGAAAAGCCGGAGTAATGAAAATCTCGAGAGTTATCAACAGTGAATAAATAAAGATGTAAATAGTAAAAATGTCGAATTGAAGAAAGGCAAATAAACAAAAAGGCAAATAAAATGCAAAAAAAAATCTCGAGAGTTATCAACAGTGAATAAATAAAGATGTAAATAGTAAAAATGTCAAAAAAGAGGCAAATAAATAAAAAGGCAAATAAAATGCGAAAATTCGGAATGGTAAATATTATTTTCGAAAACGGAATAAATTCCAAATCTTATTACTTTCTCCCTTATTTTAAACGGATTTCACTTCTCGCAACCGAACGGAGAAATAGTAATAAACTTTGAGGGAAATATTTATGAGAACTGGAAATAAGTACGCACAAAGCTCATAAAATACGAAGGGAACGCAAAGGGCGATTTTTTTGTCTTTTGCCTTCTTTTGCCCCCCCTCCCCTTCAACTGCTCCGTTTGGTTTCCTCCATCGACCTCATGCACTTCAGTCTCCCACTCTCGCTCACGCTCTCGATTCATCGACACTTCAACGGAAGCTTCCTTCACAGCTTCGAAGGGCTTCCTTTTTTCACACTCAAACAAAAAAATTCTCCACCACCTCAAGGTGTTAAACAAACACCCACACACGAACGAACGAACACGGGATGCAAATTTCACACACCAAGCCAGGCTCACGTGCACACGAGAAAAAGTTGCACGCGTTGAATTGGAGGAAAAGGGGCGACCGCCGATGGGGGAAAAGACTACAAGAAGAACCCCGGAAATGGGGAGCAGGAGCAGGAGCAGGTGAGGGAGGAGAAGGCAGTGGAGAATTCGGAGAGATTCCGGAAGGGATGAAAAGTAAGGAAAGAAGAATATGCAAAAAATATTCACATAACCTAAAGCAAGGGAATATATTGTGAGGTAACGTGAAGTGATGGAACGTGACGGTCGACGGGGGTCGAGGGAGGTCGGGGCGCTGGGTGCGGAATTAGAATTTAACCGACTTTGGCGGTTCTTTCCGACCACTTCCGGTGGCTGGTCCAATTACTTCGACAGACTCTGCCCGGGGCGCCTGAAAGTGTGCTTCTTACAAAATTGTACCACGCAATGAATTTCTCTCAGGGTTTCTCCCCCGGTCGGTCGGTCGGTCCTCATCCTCTCCCATCTGCGTCAATCATTCGCTTCTTGTTTAGAGTTCTCCTTCTTAGAGTTCCAAAGTTCTGTTAACTTTTCTCTCCGTCTTTTTTCCTCGATCTACTCGTCTTCTCCTCCTACACCACCAGTAACTCGCTCTTTCTCTTCCTCCTCCGCCTCATCTCGGGCCACACCGACATCTGTCGAAGTTCGTTCGAGGCTTTGCTCATAAAGTGAAAGCTTTACTTTATTGCATCCGTCCTTTTGCCATCTTTAATCGCCCACATGGTTCTCTCTTCCGGCTCGCCGCCTCCCCCCATTGGTCCCCCACATCCGTTGGCCACTCCTGGTTCACCTTCTTCCGGGAAATTAGGGCACCCCAGGTGGATGTGGCGAATGCCCAGAGCGAATGCGTGTCACGGCGTCGGTTGGTGGTTCGACAGTAGGCAGATCCATCTCGAGGAACTTAGAGTGCCCGGGGCAGTTTTTCCATTTATTTAATTCCGTGGCCCCCACAATTGTGTCACTGGAGTAAAATTCACTCACCGTTGATCCCTCGTCCTACGCCTGCGGGCACGTAGTTGATAATTGAATGAGCATTAAAGCCTCGCATAATCCAATGAATGTCAATCATACGCCCCGATAGATGTCTCCGGATAAACCACTTTCAATTCGTGTGGCTCCGAAATATATGCATGCATTTCTGATCAAAGAACTGTCAGTGGTCGGCGGCGAAAAGGCACCGAAAGGAGTCAATGACAGCTGACGAATTTTGAAGGACATACTTAATTAATTTGCAGAATTTCATCCTTCAACACTCTCGCCTACAATATGAAATTAACACGACATGATTCGATTTGCATTAGCAGGTGACAAGATAATGACTCCAGAAATATTGATTGATTGCTGGATTGATTTAATCAGGGGCAGCAGTACGCTCGAAGACCGAGATCTAGGCTCAGTGTGCTAACGCAGTGCTGACTTGTTGGCCTCGTTAATACGATTTTGCTAGTTCCCACCCCCATTCGGCACGAATCTACACTGACAGACAGACACACACACAGGTTCGATGTGCAGAACGGACTGACAGACCGACAGGGGGATGGTTGGATAGACGAAGAAATAGTGTTATTGTTTACCGCACGGCACTTGTGAATTTCGGTCGTGGTCTCCGGCTCCGGCCTCCGTCTCGTCGAGCGGAAAGACATCGATTGCGGATCAGGACATGAAATTAATCAACAGGCAGTAGTCGTACATTTTCAACACACATACACACGCACCATCTCTCGACGACACCCACGCATGGCGGGGAATCAGGGCGATGAAATGAAGTGGGTTTGCCAATGACCCTGGTGGCTGGGAGGAGGTGGAGCGAAGTCGAAGGAGCCGGCGAGGGAGGGGCCGAGATATCCATGGGAGCGAAGCCAGGCATGGAGAGAAGCCGAACAGGTGCAGAAGGGCCGACGTGTGTGGGAAGCGAGCCGATGATGATGATGAAAGCGAGTGAAAGCGAAGACAATGGGACAGTTAAAGATCTCGACGGTACGAAGTATGATCTGGGGAGGAGACGAACATCAAAGGGAAACAAGGCTTAGATCTGAATATAGGGTTAGATATGGAAATGTTACTGGGGACGAAGGACTTGTCTGAAGGCAATGGTCGAGTAGTGTCGACTGTGAATACAACCGGTAGTGGGCTGGAGAGGGTGATGGAGGTGAGCTGGGTGCATGTGTGTGGGTGCCATGCGATTTAACACTCGAGTTGATTTATTAATTTGCGGCGGTGTCGGTTGCCTGGTAGTCATGGTTTTTCTCCCTCTCTCTCTCTCTCTCTAACTGTGGCGTGGGTGGCGAATGTGAGTGGCAACAAAAATCTGTGTAGCTGTGTCTCTGCGTTTGTGTGTGTGTCCGTGAATTAGTGTGTGTCAACGAATGGCTTTTGATGTCTCATTTAATTAATGATCGACAACGAGACTAACCTTGCATTAATGATGTGCGTTTAATTAGTTTCTAGCAGTGATTTATCTCCAGACGCCGACGGAGATTTACAAGAAAAACCCGGATCTTCACACTTAACAACAACAACAAGAACAATTAGAAAATCTAACAAGAACAATAACAACAAACGCGACCACCGAGGATTCTAAATATAGCAGGAAAACCATCGGATTTCGTCAATTGAGGTCGCGGTGTGACGAAAGCAACTCGCTGAAGAGGTCAAGGGAAGAGTGGCAGAAGAAGGAGGGAAGAGGGCAGCGGAGACGAGCAGAAGAGAAGACAGTGGGAGGAGGGAAGGCGCCGGAGACGTGGAAGCGCGGGACAGCGATCGAGCATCGAATAAACATGGGAATCTCCGAGAGCTTCCCCGGAAGGGCCCTGCGAAACTTTCGAAAACTAAAAAAACTCTATTTGTTTTGGGAGGGAAAAATGGAAAATGATTAAAAAACATAATACATGAAATACTTCGGACAATTAAAAGTCCATCCGTCCGTCCGACATCCATCCACCAGTTCGAGATTTCAAATACATCCGGATCCTGAACAAACAGCCCAGAAGTTTGAAGATCCGGCGGCCGTTTGTTGTTTGCCGAGGAAAGTTTTCCCAAAAGGCTGCGAGTGATTGGGAGTGAAAAGAAGGAACCGGGATCAGGGAACGAGTGAAACGAGTGAGTGGACAGAGTGAGGAATGAGAGAGTGGGGAGTGAGGATAGAGAGAGACAAGCGAAGCATCGAAAGACTTCGATATCCCTATAAGGCGATAAATTTCCCAGGACACCGAGGACGAGCGTCGAACCTCGTCGAACGTCGATTGGACCTCAGTCGCCAGTGATAAGGGCTGCGAGCACGAGGTGTGGACGACGATGCATTTTATTTTATTACTTCGTTACTTGTCAGCGAGCTCGGATCCAGATCGAGGCTCTGCAGAGCGCGCCCGATGGATGGGGAACGGGGCGGGGTCTGGTGTCGAGGGCGGCCGAGGGACATCGATGTCGAAAAATACCCTCATTTTTCAAGGGCTCTGTCGACTCTGGCGAATTTAAATTCGCTGAAGGCGGGAATTTCCCTAAGGACGAGCTCTCCTGGAGGAGCCAATTTCCGCTACAGGGCGGCCGCCGACCCCTCCTGCTAATGGCAGGTCTGCCAAATCCGCGGTGAAGTCGTTGATGCGAGGTCGGGCCGAAGACTCAAGGTCTGAGGACGGGGCCAATGGTTTGGGGCTCATGGTTTGGGCCCCACAGCATGAGCGATAAATTGCGATAAGCAAGAAGAGAGGAAGAGGGAGGGAGTCAGCGGAGGACAGCGGGTGAGATGCCAAGCGAACCAGGCTCGGGACCAGCGTTCGGAGGATTTAATTTGAATGTCGACAACGAGACATCGGGGATTTTTTCACTCTTGTCGGAGGAAAAGGGTGGGAAAGTGGGAAAAAGGGTTGAGACTGAGATGAGACTGGGTTGGGAACGGTTCAGTGGTGCGGGGATGCCCCAAAGCCCACGTAAGCTGGCTCAAAGCGCAACAACGAATGTGTGTGTGTTTGTGTGTGTTGATGCGCGTCTCTTTGTCTGCGTGTCTCGATTTTGTTGTGCGGCCTTTTTCGCCTCACCGACAATTGGCCCTCGGGCTCTTAATCCTTCTCTACTTCTCTCTCTCTCTCTCTCACTCTCTCTCGCGTACGTTTTCTTTGTTGCCATTGCTCTTCTATAAATAGCTCGAGATTAATTGCAGCACTTGAGGTCTCATTTGTTACTGGGAGGAACCTCGCAATATTCAGAGCAATTCTTCAGGCTCTCGGCCCTCATTTCGAATGAACTCGTCTCTCTCCCTCTCTTTGCTTCTCATTGTCTATCTCTATCTCTCTTTTTACAAATGCTTTCTATATCATTCGTCTGGTCTCTGTTTATCATCTTTGCTCGTCTCTTTTCCCTAATTTATCACCTCACATTCAATTCTCCCGTCCCTCGCCCTTCCTTCATTCTGCCGTGTCCTTGATTTTAATTTTTGTATTTCGTAGCCTTCTTTTTCTCCTTCTTTCTTCTCGGGGTTCATTCGCAGATATCGCTTTGATCTCGCTATTTGTTAGTCTATCGAGGGTGGCTGAAATTTTTCATCCCCTCCTTGAACTTTTCTATTCATACGGAAAACGTGTTTTTGTGTAGATGGAAAAATTATTTCAATGGTTCCATAATTTTTTTAAGACGTTTCCAAAAATTTTTTGAAGAATGTATTCACAATAGTTCAAAGATTGTTCAAAAAAGTGTTCCAGAATGTTGAAAATTTATTTATAATATTATTTCAAAAATTGTTCTAAGATTTTTGTAAAAATTTTCAACAATTATTCAAGTAACATTTCAAGGCGTTAAATCAAAATATTAAGACAGAAATCGTTAAAGTTATTTACTAAATGTTGTTCAATAATTGCTTACAAAATTATCAAAATGTTTTCAAAAAACGTTTCGAAAATTGTTCAATATTTAATAAAAAAATCTTCAAAAATACATTGAGTTATAATAGTATATAATAATACAATAATTATCACTCAATTGGCTCCCTTCAAGAGCGAATTTATTAAGTTCTACAAGTCTTCAAGAAGGCATTTTTAAATCTTTGAATGGATCCTCCTATTTCTTGTCTTTCCTTTTCTCTTTATGGCCTACCACATACCCGGCTTTATTCGGATGTTATTTCAAAGAAAAATTGATCTCATCCTTGGGGATCCTCGTTCCCCTTCCCATAATCTTCCAATGCAATTACGCCCTCACTCCAAATGAAGCCAACCGCCGTCGACGCCCCCCACGATGGAAAACATCGAGTAATCTTCGACAGCCGTTGATTCATCGCCTGTCGGGACGACGGGAAGCCATGAAAAATGATTTTCCCGCTGTCTCATCAGAAAAAATTTGCTAAACATGTGTTTCGCACAATAATACCTTATAATATCAATGTCAAAAGCAACAACAACAACAAAAACAGCGACAAATGAGAGAACAACAAACTTCAAACACGACACGAAGGAGGAAATCGTGATCCTCATAAATTTCCCATGATAAAAAGAAATAGAAAAAAACCTCAAAAACACATCCTGAACCCGTCGAGCATCATCATCATTTAAATGAGAGCATTTTAATGTGTTCGCGTGGAGCTGACAAACACAGGCTCGCTCTCCAACACACACGCGAATGACACACGCTCGCGTTCGCAGCCGGGTCGGGAGAAAATTGAATTCGACGATTTGCTGCTTCATTTGACTGCGACAGCGAGTGGCGAAGCTCATTTCCGTTTCCTTCCTGTCGATCTAACTCCACATCTGGCTTTCCATCCCCAGTCCTGCCAGTCCGTCTGTCTCTTCTCCGTCTGAACCTCTGTCTTTTCCACTGTCTCTGTCTTTTCCTCAGTCGTTCCTCAGTTTGTTCCCCGGTCTCTCGTCCCTCGCTCTACTCTTTCTCCTCGTCACCGTCCTGTGCGCCATCGCCGACATCAGCGGCGGCGATAGCCTAAATGAGGGCAATTTAACTGCTCCCTGGAGATGCCTGCTGCGGTCTCCCCTGCCCTACTACTGATGGGATGATACGTCCAAATCCTGTGGCGAGCGCCTGATGCGGGAGGGTCGTGGGGAGGGCTGGGGGCCCCCGTCGACATCTTGGGGCAGGATCTTCGTCTTCGTCTCCGTCGCCGATGACGGCTTTCCTCGCAAATTGCGCTGATTTATGAGGAGCTCTGACGCGGAGCGGCGGTGACGCTTGGGTGGGGTCCAAACGGTGCCTACAGTTGTGGGCCTCTGGAGCCACCGAGTCGGGGCGTGGGCGTATGTCAAGCGGGGTCGATCGGTTTTTGTTGGCGATGTGGTTTTCCATTATGAATTGTTGTTTGCTTTAGTCATTACTGTTGAAGTGGTTGCCATCGCTGGTTGCTGGTGATTCATTGCCATTGTTTTTGGTGTGCCATAGCAATTGTTGTTGGTGTTCTCATTGCCATTGTTGTTGCAATTTCAGTGCCATTGTTCTTCCCATCGCCGTTGCAGGATTTGTGTGAGCGGCAGGTGCCGAACCGCGTCTCGCTCCATTTCCGCTGCGTCGACAGCAATAAATCTGCGCAAGGACGTCGCCGGACCTCGACGTGCTCGCCGTCGACAGCGGCCACCTCGGAGCAATTGGAGCCGATTGAATTCTTCGCTTGCGGCTGCCAGCCTCGGTCGACGAGACCCATCGGTCGAGCCACGGCGACGAGGCCGAGGAGCGGAGGCTGAGGCGGAGGTGGCGACCGAGTCCCACGAGACCGTGGCCGCGTCGGAAGGATGCGGGAGGAGGCCGCAGGGCGCGTGACTCGGGGCTCAATGACGATGGCAACAACAACAACAACAACAACAATGATGAACATCAGTGGGACGCAAATGGGTCAGCGGCTGGCTTCGAGAAGTCGCCACAAGAATGAAAAATTTAGCTTTGTTGAAGGACCCACGATGAGAGATTTACGGCTGAAGGTTTGTTTAAGAATATTTATAAATTTAATAAACCTCAGTACAATATAACAACTCCTTACTCAAATGTTTAATCAAAATGTATAATTAAAATATTTTTTTGTGTGTTTAAATTAAAATATTTCCAAATGAAAATTTCTATCAAACAATTGAAAGGATAATGAAATAATTTTTTTATTTTTTAAATGAAAATATTTTTGTCTATGTGCCATTCAATACAAAGAACTTGACGAAAGTGAAAAAATTTCAATTGAATGCAGAAGTTTGAATCGGAAAAAAGAAGAAAAAAAGAATTCAAATCACAATAAATCGTCAACTGCAGAGTCATAAAAACTATAATCGAGGCAAAATGGTGCAAAAATGGGAATTTCCAGTTAATTGAAATTGCTTTTCGGACAAGGGATCCAAATCGAGGCCGGCTCCCGTTTGGCTCCCGCTGGAGTTTTTTTGTTTTTGCTTCGACCATGTGTGAAGTAGTTTGCATGTAGTTGTTGTTGTTGTGAGATGATTGTGCGTTTCTCTCTTGTTGTTGTTGTGGATTGACCTTCGCCCTTCGTTCCGCCGAAGGTTCGCCACAGCATGTGTTGGTGTCTCGCTCTGTCCTCGTGCGTGGGTTCATCGGGTGTGGTGAACGCGCTGGAACATGCTTTGAATCCAGAATTAGAAGTTCATTCAGTTCACAGTGACAGCAACAACAACGACCTCAACCGAAATGGCAACAAAAGGGCAGCTGAAATTACAACAACAAGTGACACTTGTAAGTCAACAAGACATCATCATTGTCTGCTGATGTGGCGTCGTCTGCAGCAGCTTCAGATTCCGATTTGATTGACATTTCGCGATAAATGGATTCACACGATTGGCCCCGTCCCTCTTGCGCGCCGTCGAAAATCACGATAATGAAGAGAGGAAAAAAATAATCGCGATGAATGAAATATGGACTACATGATTAATTTCGATGTCACTCTGAGAGTTTGCTGGATGATGCGGAGGGAACAAGGGGGAAGGGACGAGAGGAGGTGTGAAGAGAGGTGGTGAGATGAGGTGTTGTGAAGAGAGGAGGTGGGAAGGGAGGAGGTGAGAAGAGATGTGACCTGAAGGAATATGTCGAGATGAGAAGAGTTGTAATGAGAGGAGATGAGATGAGCCGAGATGAGCTGAGATGAGACAAGAATGGGACAGGGCAGGACGAGACAGGGCGCGGACGAGTAGGAGAAGCTCCGTCGGAGTTCAATCGCATCCTCGCTCGTCTGTGGGAAACCCGTCAAAATTAGCATCAAAGTGCTCCGCATGTTCACATGTCGGTCACGTGAAGGATGGCAGCTTGTCAAAATTGTTTTCGCTACGGGGGAGTTTGCGGGAAATTTCGTTAAACTCGAGAATTCTCTGATTTTCTGGGGTTCAAAAAAGTCTGAAAACAGTTTTCATAAACTTGTTTGGGGCCTCGCCGAGAAGCTTCCGAAAAACCTCGTCCCAAAGCCTTTCATGCATTGGGCCGTCGTACAATTGAAGCTTGGGGCCAGGGTAGGAGGGGGAGGGGGAGAGAAAAGGGCGTAGAGAGGAAGAGATGGGGGGGACGGGGTCATCGGTCATCGTCCGACCTCGCTACGGATTCGCTCACGGGACGCTCGAGCGCCTTCGAAAGCCAATTAAAACATGCCACTCATGGGGCCTTCATTTGGAACCCAAATATTCGCCTGTCTGGGGCTTTTTTCGGCCCTTTGTTTCACGACGTCCTCCTCCAGCTCCAGCGTTTTTTCTTTTCGTGCCAGTGTGCTTTAAAGGGACGAAAAATCCCCGCAGGACTGAATTTCTGAAAATATGGATTTCTTCAAAATAATATCCACCAATCAACTCCGCCTGATGAACTATGAAATTCATTAAATAAAACTAATTTTCAGACGACCTTCTCGAGTGATTAGCTTCAAGAGTTCGTGCGATCGAGGACAAAGCCGAGGGCAGATGGTAAGCGATAGAGAGACAGACGGACGGACGGACGGATCAGGGCGGAAAATCGCTGTAATTAAATCTGAAAGGAATCCCGGCGAGAAGCTCTCAAGTAGCTCTCGTGGGCAGCGTCCTTAAGGATCAGCGAAGGCCCGCAAGAGGTGCTGAGTGTGAGTGTGTGCGTTGGAGTGATTTCTCTAAGATGGATGAGAAAACACAAGAAACAGTGGCCGGAGGTTCAGTGAGAGAGAGAGCGAGAGAGGAAAAAAGGGCCCAGATTACTTGGCCATTGGTATCCAAAGGACGCTTGGCCCAGAAAGCTAATGAGGTTAATTAATTTCGAGAACAGCAACAACAACAAAAACAACACTCTTGGTCAGCCGACGACTGTCACAACAACAACCACAATATGAGCTATGTAAGGAGCAGGCATAAAAATAACGTCCTCCGAAGACCGAAAGAAATAATAATGAATAAGAGCATCAGAAAGAACATCGACAACAACAACAACAAATGTTGATGAATTATCCAACTGAAGGGGGGGGGGGGACAACGAAAATCGGGACAAGGTCAAAACAGGTGGAGGGCGGATTTTTTTTCGTTATTTATTCATTTTAATTGTGGCTTCCCAAAGAACTTTGACCTACCATAAAAAGGAAAAAGAGAATTCGTGAATGTGATTCGTGAAAAACAATTGTTGGATGACATTTTCCGGAAGCGGTTTTCCCCAAAATCTCGTTCTATTCGGCCGAAACTCATGCGACCTTCAACTCTTTCAACCTCCCACATACCCACTGTTGCTCGTTTCGAATTATTAATTTACGATTTTCAACGTTTGCCTCCCTGGTGGGGAGCCCGTTGTTGCTCGTTGCTCGGTGGCTCGGTTGCTCTGTTGCTGCGGCTGGCGGCTATTTGAGGAGATAATAAAATAAGCTGCTCCGAGTGCGCCCGGGCTCGCACATAAGCCGCCTAACTCTCAGCCGGCGCCCACCTATCACCGGCAGCTTCTCGGGAAATTTAATGCTTGTTTTGTGGACGAGGAGGTCGGGGCCAACGTAAACAACGTCAACATCTATGATTCCAAACATAATTTGCAGACTTCAAAATACGCTCTTCCCTCCGTCACACTCTCTCCCTTCCCTGCCCCCTTCACTACTCTCTGCTTTTCTCGTCGTCCTCATGAAACATTATCTCTTGCTCTCCTTCGGAAATACGTGTGTGGGTCTGTTTCAAGGACGTGGCCGGCCTCCTCCTCACTATCTGTCTCTGTCTCTATCTCTCCGCAGCTCGGTCGGCACGTCGGCAATTTGGGAACTTCCCCGGCGTGTGAGCGAGAGGTCGCCGTGAGTTTGACAGTCGCCCTCTGTCCTTCGCCCAGAGCCGCCCACGCAGGGCGAGCGAGCGCGCGAGGGACTTTTTTGGGAGAGTGAGAGGCGATTTTGGAGAGTGCGGGAGCCTCTTTGGAGAGAGTGGGAGTCTCTTTGTCTCTTGGTGTTGAGAGTCGAAGAAATGTTCCGGAATGCCTCGGACGTGACTTCGGTCCTAATGGCCAAGTGTTGCCCACCCAATGCTATTTCATTTCGTGAAATTTAATTTACCAAAATGTTTATGAATTTCATTAAGTGCCCGCTCTGTCTGTTGCCGGTTGCTGTTGCGTTCTTTGTGCCTCGTGTTTCGTGTTTGTGTTTGTGTTTGATTTAAAAATTGAGTTTTGCTGGGGGCGGGCGCGAGGCTCGTGTTTGCTCAAGCGTCTCCTTGTTCTGGCCGAATTCCGCCGAACGTGGCCCATGGGTCGGCGATAAATTGCAAACGCGTTTCGAAATCGCGTCCCCCGAAGACATCAATTGCAGTCATGCTAATTTTTGGAACACACTTTTTTAAAGGTCTCCCCCACTTCACGAGATGATGTCTTTATCGTAGGTGGTTTCAAGCGAAGCCCTGTATGAATGAAGACGAAGAATAATTAACACGAAAATAAAGATACAAATTGCAAAATTGCGCACTGTAAAACGTTCCATTTGCCATCTTCTCATCTCATTTTTCGCCCGGTAATTCGTGACAAGACATTCGAATGAATTTCCACCGCAATTTCGCAATAAAGATCAGCACGTCCTTAGGACACCACTAATTGTTGTTGTTGTTGTTGTTGTTGGTTTTGACAGTGCCATTTGCATAATGCCCACAGCAATATCAACTAAGAGCAAGTCATATATCAGAAAAACCACAACATACTGGAATACATACAATACAGGCACATCAGCTGTAATCACGCGCAACAGGGCCGAGGAAGGAGACGACAATAGATGGAAACAAGAGAGAGAGAGAGAGAGAGAGAGAGGACTAGTCGCAACAGCAAGCAGAGATTTAATTAACATGTTAATGTAATGAGTTCGAGTTGGGGGGAGAAAAACTCAGCAAGGACGAGGGAGCAGAAGGAACAACAACAAACAATCAATGCAATAAGAAAGCAACAATGACGATAACAACAACATTAACGTCTCCATTAACAACACCGACAACAGTAATAACAACAACACCATAAAAAAACAAGCACTTGAAACGGAAAGGCAGCAGACAAAACGACGAAAATTGAGAAGAAAAGGTCATGGCAGGTGGAGGAGAAGCGTGAATTGTTGACCAGGATTTTGTTTCTGTTGTTTTTTTTGTTTTTTTTTTGCCAATTTACCAGAGCCTCATTCGACACGCAATTGTTTTGCGAGGCTCGATAGAAACGAACGAGGGAAATTATCTAGCAAGGATGAACTTATTTGCGCAATCGTCGCACGTTTTCATGCAGTGGCCGTGGTCGAAAGTTCACAAATTTTGTTCTCGGAATTCTCAGAACCCCGGACAATTTAGTTGTGGATTTTAAATTTAATGGAAAGTATATTTTTTGAAATTTTTATGCCTCTGCTCACTAACCATTGGGGATTTGTCTGATTTACATTTTCTCGATTTCACGGTTTTTATCGGTTTTGTAACCATTTAAATTGGAGTTTCATGACCATGCCTACTGCTGTCGGCTTCGTTAAATAGTTGATTACGTTGTTAAATAATCGATTTCATTTTATTATTTCATGTACGCGTCTTTTGCTGTAAAATATCCGGGTTAATCGACACGTTAACCCAGAAATTTCAATATTTAATTATGCTCTTAATTATCCATTCAAAAATTGTCCGCACACAATTTTACATATTTAATACATTACATTTAATTTTGACTCGTCAGGAAATTCATTTATCATAAATGATTTTTTCAACAAATATTTTATTTAATATTTGATTTTGGTAGAATTTTTATTTAATCAACTTATGCCGGTCCGACTGTTATGTGCATATTGTTAATTTATGCCATTTATTTTTCCATTTGTAATTAATCGTATTTGAGTTATTTTCCAAATAATTCGCGATTTACGATCTTTGAAGTACCGGTATTATTTTTCATTTTAAATATCAGCTAATTATACATTTTTGTGTTCGCTATATTGGGTAGGTATTTTTTTTTATTTATTTTAATTTATATTTAGCACTTTCAAACTTACGTTTCATATTTCAGCTCCTTTGGAAATCCTCTCTATCCAGCACAAATAAGAAATATTTTCAACTATTTATTCCGCAGTAAAATACTTTGTTTCTATATGATTTCTATTTAGATTGCAAATTGAACTGTTTCTGAATCTCCGAGGCGATTCTGATGAAAGTAGGATGAGGAGACACATTCCTTTATGTAAAGATCAAAGTTCCCCGACTGCCCGCACTTCCCCATTACAATCGGAATCGGCCTCGGACTGCGGCCGCAGGAAATGCCCGGGGCTGGCCACATGGCGACCAGACGAATTTCCGCTTCACCCCATCGACCACCATCCCATCTTCCCCACAGAACAATCGGCCGTGTTTTTGCGGGCCGTTGCACTCGGATGTCTGGATCCTGATTTTGATCTCGCTCGGTTGCACTCCCGAGCTCCGAAAATCACGGCTTCCGGCTGTGGGCGAACGGGGCGGTTGCTCTTGGCCAGCGAGACGGCCAATCGATGTCTGGTCGAGTGGAAGAACAAAATTCGGAATATGAGATGGAGTTTAATGCATGACTGCCATTGGATGGGCAGACCGAGGGCCAATAATCGATTCAAGTGGAGACAATTGTTTTCCATGGTCTCGAATCTTCGAGCTCCTGAGCTCTGTCTGGGACTTCTTGAATACAACCCTTAAGGACATCTCGTGACTCAGAAACATTTCAATAATAGCTGATTAAATACTTGGCCTTTTGCTGATTTCGCCTTCCATGGGGAGACAGTCGTAAATAACTTCATTTAGTTCCCATTCATCGAATCAATTATTTCGCCATCGTCGTCCTCTTCTACAGGTTCGGGTTTCTTTGGAAATCAGGGCAGAAATAAATCTAGGCTAAATAAATCTAGGCTCGACGCCGAACCCTTTGAACCTGGTCAATGGTCAAGATTTTCCCGAGAACTGCCTTATCTAAATTCAATCTCGTTAATCACCGAAGATATTTCAAAACCGGTCCGATTCAAAACAACGCCCGCCTCCTCCGCGCCGGGCTTGAGGTTGTCCCACGTCAACGTCGGTCGCCGGCGGCACCGTCGGGTTCTCGGCTGCTGTTATTTATGCGCGTCATTCAATCACGTCCAGCTGGTCCGTTCACCGGCATCGCAGGTGCCCAGGGACGGCCGGGTTCCCCCGGCAGCCGCCTTCGCCACTTGACTCCGCCGGCCGCCGACGACTCCATCTGCGATGCTGGCTTGGGGCTGCCTCCTTGGCTCCCCTAATTCGATAAACACATGACTAATGAGCGCATTTATATTCATTTCCCTTTTCCGTCCGACTGCACGACTCAATTATTGCCGTAACCACGACCGGCCTCCGACCTCCTCCCTCCTCTCTCCTTCCGTCCTACCTCACGTGACCGCTCATGGACCCTCCATCGATCCCACTCGACCACGTGAACCACGGCCGGAAGTGCGCCTCGAAGAAATAAAATTCGTATTAGCCATGATTAGCTATTAGCCAGGATGAAGTAGTTTACTACCCAATGGGACCGAAGCCACTTACTTAAGAGGGAGAGCGAGCAGCGATGGAGCGAGGAATGGAGACGTCATGCATTATTCACGATGGGTTTCAAAAGTCGCTCGGGCCGCGCAAGCCAAAGACGCGGGGGATCAAAAATCGAGTAGATGACGGCAGCGGGCTCTTGTCCGATGTCCTTGAGCCCTTCCGCTCAGACATTTGGGCGCCGTTGTCGCCACTGGGACGCCGGCCGGTCGACGCCGAAGGAAAGGACGAGCCAATGGGGAGAAGGAGGAAGAGGAACATGAGAAAAATAGAAAATATAAGTAGAAGACGAGATAACAGTTGCTTAATAGCCACCTGCCATGTTGACTCATCATCTTGAATCGACGCCGTTGGAGGATGATGGAGGGAGAAAGCAAATTGACGACGTATCGGCGACTCGACTCGGCTCGTTATCTCGCCGAGCATCTTGGCGATGGACAAGTAAGGAACGTTCATGAAGGCTCCACTGCCCGGCGGCTCTGTTTTGATGTGCAAAGCACTTGGGAGGCGAAAACACTGAATTCTATTTTGGGGAAAGTCGAGCCCAAATGTCTGGTTGTATCCTTCGATTCACAGGAAACCGAAACCGTCCCCCATTTTGTCGAAAAAGTTTCGGAGCTCAGAGAAAGTCGGCAGACATAAGAAGCCCATTAGATGTCGCGGACATCCGGACAAAGTCATGAGATCGATGGGGAGGATGGGGGAAAACTTGCCACGCCGTCATATATAGATAAATGTTATAGATAGGTAAATGTTATATATAGACAATTGTTATATATAGCCAAACGAGTGTTGGCCACATTGATTGACAGTCTCCGACGGGTTTTGGGAGGGCTCAAATTTGTTTGTGCGCACGGCGACGACGGGGGCGCCGTTGAAGGGCTTTGGGAGTGCGGCTTTATGGGCCCACGATTGGCGGTAGGAACCGTTTCATTGCCTGCTTTTAGGCCTATTACGAACTGCCAGAGTCTTCGATTCGCGAGCTGTTTATTGCCGGCTCTCGGGCTTTGCACAACATTATTTTTATGGTCTCTTCGGCCGAGCCGTCGAAGGGTTGGTCGGGGATGTCGACGCGTGTTTTTCTCGCCAAATGTGCGAAAAATTCGAAAATTGGGGGCGGACTCATGGTGTTGTTGTTGCCCAGCTTTGGTTCGCGAAATTCTCTGCTCTAGTCTCAGGTTCGGCAGCTGCTCGGGGCTCGTTGTTAGCCTTCTTATGGCGTGGGCGGCGCAGGAGGAGGAGAGGCGGATCCCGAATGTGGGTGTAGGCGGGAGTGGGGCGAGATTGTGGTGGTGGTTGGGGATGAGCCCTCGCCGTCGTCGTCGGTGGGTCAAAACACGTGGCGTCGTGATTTGTAAACAGAAACACAGGACCAGAAACCAAACCCACACCAACCATGTCCGAAGTTCGAGAATCAAAACAAAACACGAAGAAAGCCGAGCGAAAACACGAGCGAACAACAACAACGACAGCAACAAGAACAACAAGAAAAACCACGCACGCACAGAATCCACAACAGCTGATCGCCAGCTGAAACTGTTATACGTGCGCGCCGACCCACAGCCGACGTCAGTCAGGGGAACGAAGCGTGGTTCGTGTGCGAAACGAGGCGACGCGGACCGTGGCGAACGAAGGACGGGAGTGGAAGGGAATTCCGATAAGACCAAGCTGGTGCCTCGTGAACGGAGCCGTCGCCAGACAGTTCGTCGTGTCCAGTCGTCGCGCGCGGTTGTCGAAACGGCCTGGCGAGGGCGCCCCACGTCCGACCACAGAGTAGTGTGAAGTGTGCTTTTAGGCTCTAACGGGACTCTGGCTTCGGGAGCAATCGCGATTCGCGTCCAGCGTCGAGCGCTGGTGAATCGAGGAAAATCATCTCATTACGAGAGAAAAATAAAATAAATTAAAAGAAGTGAAAATGATTCCCATTTATGTTTTTAATCGTTCAAAATATTAAATATATATTTTTCGAATTTTTTGGACATAAGTCCATGCCAATTTACAGTGGGTAAGATTTTAAAAATTTATATGTGTGAAAATTACAATTCTATGATTATAGTTTAATGATAAATTTATGTGGTCATCACCATGAGCACAATAAAATTCGTCTTCCATTTTATGAACTATTTTCTAACCGCACGATCCAAAAATGAATCGAAAAAACAGTGTTTAAATTTGTTCATCTAATTTTGTTGTACCAAAAGTACAAGCAATTTCCAAAAATAAACCAGTAAATTATTACTCAGGTTTGTTTCTCCAAAATTGCGGCCTTTTGATTGCAGGCCATCCAAATAAATAAACATCGGTTTATTTTTGGGACGAATATAAATAAAAGCACGTGATGGGCGGTCATCTGTCGTGGGAAATAAATCTCATTCAGGGCGGATTTGGCCATATAAATTTCGCTTTGACAATACTTAGAATCGGGAAATTTGTTTCGCTAAAATACGAGCTTGACAATAGATGGATGGAATGATGCACGAGTTATTTTCGCCACATGAATGAATTTTTCATTTCGCCATATGTCATGCGGGAAATTGAAAAAAAAAAAAAAAACAATCAAAATATTACTCAATCAATTGTCAAATGAAAAGTTTCAATCACTACGGAATATGGAGGATTGCGAACGAGGCATGAAATTAATTTTTTTTTCGCAAATTTCGTCATCGATTCCTCTATTATTTCGCAAATCCACTGCGAACATCTTCACCACTGTTAATCGCCTCAAAACTATGAATTACAATTTCCCAGAATCATGTGGGGCGTCCAATGATTTGTTGAATTCGAAACTCGAAATCTCTCCATTGTTCGAGACGAGACGAGATCCTGCCATGCCATGGAATTCGAGCATAATCCTGCGTGCTACGATGAGTTTCTGTTTCGCATTACATGAAAATAGGGAGAATTAATATTGCAATGCATTCTGGCGAATTATCGCATTTAGTTGGTGGCGGAGATAATTCCATGCAAGGCATTAATCGTTACTCATACGCCACGGCATGACGACGGACCTCCCACTTCCATACCTTCGAGAAGCTCCCTCGTGCTTCCAGCCCTTCTTCCATCCCCCAGTCTTCCTCCTCTTGGCCTGGAGCCAGCTGAAATCTGAAATGTAAAATTTCCACAAATGGAAATCGCTCCTTTAGTGTGAGAGCGAGACAGAGACGGATTGAGTCGGGAGCTCTGGGTTAGAGGGAGAGGCCAGAGAGAGAGAGAGAGATGTTAAATCTCTCACACACTTCGTGGCAAACAAACATTGGGCTTCTCTGAAGGAGGGATCCTCCAGGACGTGGCACTTTATTTAGTCCATATTATTATTCTTCTCTTGTTATTGCTGTTGCTGTTGCAGTTGTTGGCACAGCCATGACGACAGCGCCGTCACATGGCTAATTGTGAACGCTTCTGGAGCATGTCTTTCATCCAGTTGTCCGGTATCCGCCCTCGCCTTTCGGCACGACGAACTCTCTCTGACACTCCTTCGCTCCGCAGCATTTGAAAATGATTCACTGCCACCGGGAATGGCATGGCGACCACGTCGGCCACCTGGCAACATAATTCCATGCCGGAATTGCTCGAACCGTTTGTTTGAACTGCTTAATTGAGGGCGGCACCTACCAGGGTTTCTCCACTGAGACGGCGCCAAAAGCCACAAACAAAATATTCTTGTGCTCCGGGAAATGCTGGAAAACTTGTTTTTTTGGGCATAATTTTTTCCAATTTTTATCACCATTTAATATTAAGATATGTTTGGTATTTCCAACCTTTCTCTCCTTTCTTTTAACCATATTTAACATGAAGTTTATTGATAATCGAATCCTTTTTACTAGAATACCTTCTATTGAAGCCTACGTAATTATTTTCCTTAAAGTTTTGTTTCAATTTTTCCAACATTGGAAACAGTTTTTTCTCCCAAAATCCTCCGAAGGTCTTTCGAAAAGTTCGACTTACCGAGAAGAGAAATCGACTTCAATTAAATGTTGCTCATACGCCGTGGTATCGAGAATTGCACAGGTCTGGGCACGAGTGAAGCTGTCGGGCTCTGTCGCATGAATGGCTGACTCTGCTTTATAAAATACGAATATTCAGAAGCCGAGATTGATATATAAAAAAAAAAAAAAACAAAAATATAAAAAAATCCACTGCACTCAACTTTCACACTCGCCCAAGATAAACTTTCCGATAACTAGTGCGGAGCATAGTTTGGAGTTCATGTTGCCAAAAGTTCCTTCTCGTGTTGTTGTTATTAGTGAAGCAGTCCCAGTTGTTGTTGCAGTTGTTGCTGCTGCTGCACGGGATACGACACGACACGACACGACACAACTCCACACGATATGGCATTTCACGCAGGAAGCCAGAGCAACTCGTGACCCGAGAAATTCTTTATTTTTCCGGTGGTTGCGTCGCATTCGCTTCCACGCAAAGTTTCGTCCTCGTTCCCATTAAATGAGAGCCAAATTCCGTGCGTCTCCACCTCCGCCACCCTCGGCTGCCACACATGTTGCTGCTGTAGTATTTAATTACAGCTAACCACCGAAGATATTTGGCATTTAGTTTTCGTAAAGTCACCACCAGCGTGGTGGACATGACGACGAGGCCTCCGTCGCCTTCCTCGTTATCTCGGTCTGGATCTCCGCTATTTCGAGAATACCCGGAAATCTCGCTGAAAACTGACGCCTGGCTTCAGTTGTTTTTTGGCTGTTTTCCTTTGATTCGACACAGGCATCATGTCAAAGGGAGATAATTGAATTCCATGCGTGTGTGTGTGCGACTTTAATTGGGGTTCAATTACCATTCCAGAGGAAAATTGGCTGCCTCCAGCTCCTTCTCCTCGTCCTGCGCAAGCGGCCCACGGCTGAAGTGCGATAATTGGGCGATTGATCGCTCCCTCTCTCACTCCCTCCCTCTTCCTCTCAACCTTCTCGGCCTCCTTGGTCTATTTTTGAAATTCTACCACTGATTGTTATGAAATGTCTTTTCAGGTTCGTTCTGTTCATTCTGTTCATATTGTTAGACATAAATTTTATTTTTAATTTTTCCATTTTGACTTCTTTTTTTCTAGTTTTTCGTTGTGTTTTTTTGCTGGCTGTGGTTTGCTTTTATCCTTTATTGCTATTATTATCTCGCGTTGTTCGCTTCATTCTAGCATTGTTGCGTGCGCGACTAATTGGGGTATTTTTTTGCTTTTTCCGGCCGCTGTAAATCGTTATCTCCTGGCGGTCGCCCCTTGTCCAATGTAATGTTTCTTACATTTTCATGCCAAGGGAAGCTTGTTGTGTAGTAATTGCTGTGATTGATTCAATTATTGATTTGCTTGTTGATTTAATTCCCTGCCAATTGACTACGAGTTCGTTTCGCATGCACTCGATTTTATTGCATACTTTTCGGATGCCAATTAATCCATCATTCGGCATTATTTGAAGGCTTTCCGTGCTCCTTCTTCTTCGCCTTGTCGTCGTCGTTGTCGTCGCCGTTGTTGTATTTATAGTTGTGGCGATTTATGCACATGTTTTCAATGCAATTTGTCGTCCTTCGACGGCTTAATTGCTGTGGTCTGAGGTCTCGACCGGCGGCGCAGAGGGAACTTGGAGGTCGGTCGGAGGAGTTTGCGTGGACCGAACGTGTGCCATTCGAGGAGGCTTCGTGTATAATTCATGGAAAACGCTGTGCATTAAAGGATAATCGAAACGCATGCATGGCTTGCGTGCGGCGACCCGAGAGCACGACGGCAGAGCTTTAAATATAATAAAAATAATTACATGTAATTTGAAAGACCGACTTGCTGAAATATTAAATTCTCTTGCCTCGGGATTAACGGGTGCTGCTGGGAATATTTAATTAATTTTCCAAAATTAATGGACGCCATTTGGTGCATTCTCGCCGACAAGAACAGAAGCTGCCGAAGCTGATGGAGATGTTGGAGGAAAGTGGAATTTTACGACGTTGCGAAGGAGCAAAATTCGCCACCATTCAACGGCACCAACAACACCAACTGCAACAATGTCACGCTTCCAGCCACGGTCTGAGGGAAGGGACAACGGCGAGAGAAGAAGACAAAGATGAACTCTAAATTGCTAAACAAAGCTGGCCGCCCTCATACGTGTGCGGGTGTTGGTGACAGGCGCCATTAGTGTTTGGCCAACACTGTCCTCCTCCTCCCCCTCCTCATGAGCGGCTTTTTCCGTCGTCCTTCCTGTCTAAAGCTGCTTTTCGTCTCCCAACCCTCGTTCGTCGTGTTTTTTCGCCCTGTTCGCCGCATAAAAACGTCCAAATGGGCGCCGGCTTTGGCGCTTCGGAGCTTTCGGAAATGGCGAGCGCTCGGAACAGGAATAAAAACAAAGGAAATTGAAATAAAAGGAATGCAAACACGAACAACAATAGCCACATAGAGGTCCTCTGCGCCACAAAGAACGGTGGAAATAACTCGATTTTTAACTCAACATGCGGCCATCCAGTAGACGGCAGGTCTTCGCCATCAGCATCGTCGGCTACTCTTGAACGCCAATTAACTACAGACTTCGAGTGGCTCCAGTAGCTTCGATATTTTCGGGTATCGTGTCGGAAATCAAATTTGCCTGAACCATTGTTGAAACCATTGCCATGCTTTTATAAACTTTCCCTGACAGTGGCATTTTTAATTTTTTTTCTTTATGCTGCCAAAGACGAAAACATTCATTTTGACAAATTCTCCCTCATTCGATTTTCGCGATTTTCGCAAGCACTTAAAATCCGTTTTCGCTCTCGGCCGCGCCCCGGCCACCGGCGACGTCGGCCCCTGTCGCAACCCAGGGGGTTTCGGCCTCCCGATTCTGGGCAATGTGGACTGGATGGTGGGAGAGAAGGGGCTGTGGTGAAGGGGACGGGGAGGGAGGAAGGGTGCGGTTGAGGTCTGGCGGGCGGTTGGTGAAATGAACTCCATCCATTTGCCTAAGTGAGCCTTTGAACCGCTCGCAGCAGTTGCCGAAAATAAAGACAAAAAATCAAAAACGCACAAAACTGCATAAACGTGACGCGACTGTGCGTGGCTCGTTCCAGTGGGTGTGTATGTGGGAGTGTGTGTGATTTATGCGGCGATGCATTTCATCTCGCATGCCCTTCGTCCTGTTGTTGCCAGCTCAGTGTCGCAAACTTTTGCACTTTCGGCACACGCGGGTGGCGCAGCGGGCGTTTTCGAGGGTGTGTGAGAGCGAGCACATGTGCGCGTGAGTGTGTGTGTGCAATTTAGAGTGCCTGCCGGCGGGAGAGAGGGGGGCGGAAGACATTTGCATCTCATTAGTTATGCGTGGGTTGGCCGCGGGTCGGCCGCGAGGCGGAAAACGGAAGCTCGCCATCGGAAGCCGTAATTAAAATGATTAGCGAAATTCTTCCAAATGCCGACACAGCAGGAGCGACAACAACAATAACAGCAGCAACAATTTGCACATAGCATGAACAACAATTGTTGTTCTAGGTTGCTGTTGTTGCTGCTGTTGCCTGGCAATTAGCTGACTTAATTAATAATTTCGCATCTTTTCGCTCAACCGAAATCCGAGAGTTCGGAGCGAGCGAGTGAAGAAGGTACGTCAAGGAAGAGTGAGAGATAATGAGAGAGGGAGTATGAGAGAGGGTGTATGAGAGGGAAAGAGAGAGAGAGATAGAATGCCCTCGGTCATTCGCTTCTTGGCTTCCGAGGACTCTCAGTCGACGACACAATTCCTTCAGAAGATTCCTTTGAGTTCCCCACGAGAGCTTCTGGGATTCCTTCACCAAACCAAGACAAAACCTTTTGAACGCTCAGGTCTCGTGGATTTCGAATTTAATGAACTTCATCCACCGGAAATTCCACCTCTAGCTACCTTTGAGAGATTTTTTCGACATAGAACTCTTTTGCAAAGGATCTTGGATCCTTCCTGGACTTGGCAATTAGTGTTTTGTGCCACTATGAGAATCCAAAATGGATAAGACGAAGAAAACTGCGTTTGTAATATTTTTCTATTTCGTTAATTTCCAACAATTACAAACCCAGTCATTAGAAAAGAAACTCCAACGTCATCGACTTAATCAAAGCCATATTATCTGAGTCTCTTTTTTAAACAGTAATTATTAGCTTTATTCAGGAATTATCCCTCTGCCTCCCTGGCTGCCTTTCGTCCTGCTTTCGTCCTCCTCGTGCAACCTGCTGCATGACATCGTGAACCCTTTCCCGTCCTGCCCGCGTGTGGGCGTTGCGCGTACGTGTGAATGCGTCGGTATGTGTACGAGCGGCTGCCCGTGTGGGCGTTCAGGAATATAAATTGCTGGGATGAAATAAATGGTGGAGCGCTCAAATTTTAATGAACTATTCGAGCGAGGTGCTTCCGAGCTCAAAATTAAAACGACCGCTTGGCGCCCCCGGAGCCGTGAAGTGGAGCCGGCCGGTGGAGGCGTGGATGGAGCGAACAATGTTGGCATTAAATCCTCACACACCCTGATCATCACCATCGCTTCGCGGTGTTTTCAGTTGGCGGGAATTTTCAATAAATTACCCGAATTTTGTTCAAATCAATCAAATGTTGAACAAAGCACAAAAATTGAATCACGTGCTGAAATCACACAAGTACGATTTAAATAATATAAATTTTGTTGAGTCACACAAACGTAGTTCAATAAATTTTTCGAAGAAACTTTCATGACGTTTCGAATGCCTCATTAGTTGATAAATTATATCACTGATGAACACGTTGCTGTTCAAATCACAACAAGCAATCGTCCTCCCATCGAATTGAAAACGAAAAACAATTCGAATGAAAATTAAATTGTTTTCCCCAGAAAACGGACTTTTTCGCTTTAATGAATTCCATGTCGTTGCTCCGACGTCTGTCAGTCTGTCAAATGTCACTCATACGCCCCTCATATCACGGATGTTAGTTCGAGGAGCCTCCATCGGGGAGCAGATCCCAAGTACCAGGCCGGAGGGTGCGGGGTTCAGGAATTCAGCCATGT
The DNA here is from genome assembly GCA_947389925.1 of Coelopa pilipes. Lineage (NCBI taxonomy): Eukaryota > Metazoa > Arthropoda > Insecta > Diptera > Coelopidae > Coelopa > Coelopa pilipes. The sequence continues at coordinate 28,295,584 of OX376699.1, read as the reverse complement.
TCACGGGTGACGGACGGCCCTCGATGCGGAAATCGCTTGGTGATGATCCTGTGGAGGGCATCAAATTGAAGTGGAGCGACTTGGAGTGGGAGGAACGCCGTTCATTGGATCCTTGAGGGTCGATTTATTGTCATTGAATGCTACGGACACAAAAGAGAGACCGAAAGTTGAGAAGAAAATTCACAATTAGCTAGCAAATGAAACCAAATTGCAAATTGAATTAAATTCAAATAAATTAAATTGAAATGAAAATTGAAATTGAATCGTTTAGATTTAATGGAATGTCTTTGTAGCCTCTTGAAGAACAATTAAGCTCCCGAAAAAGTAGAAATTTTGAAATCTTTTGCCATACGCTATTCTTTTAGTTTATTGCCTAAAGTAAAACGAGAAAATGAGCCGTGGCAAAGCGTGGATTTTTTTTATGAAAGGCAGGTGATAAAACACGCCCAAACTTATAAAAACACACACAGACCCACACACACACACACACACTCACACGTACACGTGCGGTCATAAATCACACCTTAAAAAGCCCTAAAACAGCATTGTGTTTGGTGGGAAGGACCTTTGGCAGGTGAGGTGGGGTCACGGCGAGACCGTTGTCAGTCCTTCAAATCGATCGGCAAGACAACAACTATAAAAACAACAACAATAATATGAATTTGGCAAGAACAGCAACAACAGCAACAGCAACAACTACGCGGCATCAACAGCAATTTCAGCAGAAATATGGCTGCGAAATTAACAAAAGGCGACGTGGCAACGTGACGCGATTGTTCGCGGCGCCAACAAAGGCCCGAGGTTGAGAAGCCATCGCCGCGTCGTCTCTCCCTCTCTTTCTCTGCTTCACTCTTTGCGAGTCCGCCTCACTCGGTGTCCGTTCGTCCGTCCACCGTTTGACTTCTGCCTTTCGGCAGGTCTTTTCAAAGAGTTCACTTCGGCAACCTCCCAACTTCCAATCAATCCATCTCCCCGTCTGTCCGTCCGTCCGTCGTCCGTCTGTCCGTGTCCGTCTGCCTAGCACTTTGCTCGAAATGATGGCTCCAAGATTACGTGGATTGCAGATGCACACACGCACACACGCACACATGGTCACAGGGCACAGAGTGCGTGCACGCACTCAACTTGTTGTTGCTGTTTGAATTCACGCTTGTGCGGTAAGGGGCGAGTGGCATCGCGTGGAGGCAAATTGAAAATTGATGCGGTCGCAAAGTGGTCGCAATTCATCCAGAAAATGGTTGCAAATCGCAGGGAAAATCGTTTCAGTTGGAATTGGGCCGGCGTCGGCGTTGCATGGCTTTAGGCGTGTCAGCCGCGGTCGGCCGGTGCAGTCAATTGGAGAATCAGTCGAGTGAAAGCCACCCATGTGTGATTCTAAGCGGTTTCCACCAACGAGTTGAGCCTCCTGACCCCTAAACAAGAGTCTGTCTGCAGATTAACAATCAGAACTCGCGAGAGGAGAGAAGAGGAGCCTCGTCGATCCAGATCCGTCAGGGACCCTTCGTTCAGTGACAAGGCTATAACAAAAAGGGTTCCCCCAGACGATTTTTGTAAATAAATGCCTTTCTCTCTCCCATCCTCTCTAACAAGGTCAAAGATCTTCTGCCAAGGACGAAGACGGATGAGTCCGAGGAGAGGCTCGGCGGCTTATTAAGGAGCCCACTTAAGTGGACGCAGTGGCAAGAACAACAAAGTGAACGACTAAAACAAAAACCTGGAGACCAAGAAATTTGTGGCATCAAGTTTTCTCCCCCACTATCACCCTCCAGTCCTCGAATAGGGTGATGTGCCATCCATCACAGGGAGGTAAACATGCACAGGCAGACGGACGGATGGACGGTGAGAAGGACAGGAGGGCAGGAGGCACGATCGAAGTGGAGAAGGACAGAGTGATCGAAGGAGAGAAGGAGACAGACGGACGGAGGGAGGGAGAGATTGCTGCCAGTAACATTTTGGCCAGCCGGTGGTGGGGAATGTGAAAAAATAGATGGAAAATATTTCATCAATCGCGCCGTCGGCTGCACCTGAGGACGAGCCTGATGTCAAAGGACGCCACGCACCGGCCGACAGCCGGCGAGGATCAATCAAAGCTGACGGAAGTAAAATTAGAAACTAGAAAGAGATGAAGCAATAAAAAACGAAATGAAGTCCGAACTTAACACAGACGAGTGAAAGAGAGCGACTGAGAAGAGATTAATTAAAGCTCTCGCGAAGCGCTCGAATCAACCGAGATTGATGTGGGAGGAGGAGGAGGGAGTTCGAGGAGACAAAAGTAAAATTTATTCGATTTCATTTGAATAGAATCGAATAACAGTGTAACGAAAAAGGAAAGGAGAATGAAAGGAATGATTGCCAGAGCAGTAAAGGTGGAATTGGCTGACGATGGAGGGGGAAAGAGGAGAGAAATTCTTGAAAAGAAACAGATCTAGTGTTTAAATGGACTGGAAGAACTCACAGGATTCGTGGAATTAGGAATCAGAACCCAAGGCATCAACGGGCGAGAAAAGAGCAAAAAAATCGAATAAGGAAGGGAAGGAGAAACTGCGGTCGAGTGAGTCAGAAGTGCAAAAAGCGGAAGGTGTGACTGAGGTGACTGAGGTGAAGAGCCGAGAGGCGAAGCGGAAGGTGTGACGACGAGCCAACGCGGCGAAGGCGGTTTTCGTTTTCTTCTTCGTTTTTCGAGCGCAATCGTTTGGAAGTGCAAAAAAGAGTGAACATAGAAAGTGCACTGTGCAAAGGGCTCAGGGAAAGTTTCGCGGTTGCCGTTAGTTGGCAACTCCGGCAGGTCCTCGAAAGGAAACTATGAAAATTAATATGCGGTGGACATGAAAAAGCAGAAAAAAAAAAACAACATCAACAACAACAACCGACCGAGCAATTACGAAAGTTTCGAGTGGAAGAGGAAAACTTCGGAGCTTTAGGAGGAGGAGGAGGGCTTTAATTGAAATTATGCTTCAAATTGGCCGAAGCGCAAAACACCGTTTCAATTAAACGGCTAGAAGAAGAACATGAAGAAGAAAAACAGGAAGAAAAAGAAAAATTTGTGGAAGAACTCGGATTGAAAAATAGTTTAAATAATTCCCACCGGTCCGGTCGGAACTGGAGGAAGAACAGCGAGGATCGGACTCGAGTGGGATTTCTCCATCTTCCTGGAGAATTGCAATTAGAGGAGCTCGGGAGAAGCCATCGGTCTTGTCATTAATCTCTCGAGAGAGCGCAGAAGGCCAGAGGTGGCCGGGCGGTGGCTGGAGGCGTGGCAGCCGCGGACGGAAGGAAGAACCGAAGCAACGGCGAGGAGCCAGAAGTGGGTTCTCTTGATGCTGTTGTTGTGGATTCAAAGTGGTTCGGAAGGAGAAGGAGATGGAGTGAGAGTAAAGAGATCGAGAGAGTGAATGGGAGAGGGAGAGAAGGAGAGAGTGAATGGGAGAGGGAGAGAAGGAGAGAGTGAATGAGAGTGAGAGAGATAAGAACGGGTAGAAAGGGTGAAGGCCTTCGTTTTCGCGTTCTCGAGTATTTCGAAAACAATTGCTTTGAGCGATGGCGACAACAACAAAAATGAACAACAACAAAAACAAATATAACAACAAAAACGATGACAATATACACAATAAAATAACAATATCAACAACAATAATAACAAAAATAACAACGAAGTTGAACAAAAAACTCAGAAACAACAATTGACACAATAACTACAACAATAACCCGAATCTACAAAAACAACTTCTGCAACATCAATACTGAGAAAATACAACAATAATTGACAAATGGATTCAATATCAGACTGTAGAAAAATAACAACAAAATTCATACAATAACAACAACAACATCTAATTGATCATAAAATTCACTCAATTAACCGAAGATTATGTCATTGTTGTAGTTGTTGTTGTTGGCATTTTACTCCTGGCACATGAATTAAGAGAGCGAGACGAAAGAGCAAAATTTTCTACACTGAGAGCAACAATTGTAAATTGAAAAATAAATTTGAAAGAAATTTGAATAATTATAAAATTTTGTAATAATAATAAATAAATAAAAAATTATAAAAAATAGTAAAATATAAAAAATTAACAATAAATAATTTAATAAAAAATGTAATAATAATAACTATTATCTTATGACAGTAATAATTTTTTGATAATAGAATTTTATTAATTATTTTTTAAATTTGAATTTATGTTAATTTATAATAATTGTAATAATTCCAAGACTCTTCACCATAATAAAGTTTCCTTGGCATTTCCTTAGGGATAAATTTGAAATACTCTCGCCATTGGCGTTGTCATGGAAATCAATAATCATTTATCCCAGTGTATGCTTGTAGTATTAGCGATTTCGATGGTTTCTCTTGGCGTCATCGAAGGACGGAGAGTGGGCCGACTGAATACGGCAATAGATAACTGCAGGAGCAACAACCAAACGCTGGCACCGTGAGAGGGAGCGGGAGAGAAGCAAAGACGCGGGAAGGAGTTCCCTCCTGACAGAGTGGGATGACAGTGGTTATAATTTGAGCGCGAAAATAAATCGAGCGCGTAAAGTGGAATAGACAGAGACGGCGGTCCCCAGATACAGATGGGCCGAAGGCGTTGGCGCCAGAGACGCCTGAGTGACGAGAGTCGAGGGCGAGAGCGCGGTTGGAAGTTGAGGAAGTTGACGACAGCGGAAGCGAGTGGACGGGAGAGAGAGAGAGAGAAGGGGACGGCGCGAGCGAGAACGAGACTGACTTGAGTGCCGGAAGAAGTGGGAAGAGGCGTCAACAATAAACCGTGGCTGCATTTGATGACTCAGCCACCGACGACCGAAGAGGCGAATGCAATTTGTCTGAAGAGGACGAAGTGCGAAATTGGGCAAATGAAAAGCGAAGACGGAGCCGGCGATAACTTAAGGAGGCCACAACAACAACATAACACGAGCATAAAAGATGAAGACAAGGATTTAAATTTAAATTTAGAACCAGACGAAAACTCCAGAAATACGCACGAATTTGTTTGTATTTTACTTTTTAATTATATATTTGTTGTTGGTGTTGCTGTCGCCTGACAGACACCCAGTGCTTGACGTCACCGCGGAGCAAGGTAAACATTGGCACGGCTCCCCCGCCCCCAGCCCCCCACGTCGCGGTAGGGGACAAAGACAAACATGAAGTTTATCTGTCTGATGTCTTTGAAAAGTGCTCTCGTTCTGGCTCCAGTTCCCTTGTTGTTGTTGTTGTTTGTATTATTTTTCTACTTCTACAATCTGCGCAAAATATAAAATTCTTTATGATCGCATTCGTGGGAGAAACGTGTCCGAAGCTGCGGCTGCCGCTGGATCGTCTTTTATTTCTTTCGCCGCCACGCCTTCGCGCCGTCTCGCTCCCCCAGGCGCCCCTCTCTCCATCTCACTCACTCGCCCGCAGGCGCTCCGGCTCGCGATGTCACCGGTTGTTGATTCTGGGATCAAGTCAGCTCGAGATAAAATCCACTGCAGCAAATACTAAATCATTCTCTAACTCTCTCCCTCCCTCTCCCTCTCTCTGCCTTCCCTCACTCAATCTCTCGGGGCGTCTTCAGCTTCCCGTCTTGCACTAATTTCTGTGTAACTTGAATTATATTCAATGTCTCGTAATCTTCGGCAAACTGGCAGAGATTTCTCTTAAATCGTAATTGGAATTCCCGTTCCAGGGAATTTCCGCTCGTCGCATAGACGCGGTTTAGCCCTCAAGATAACGACACGAGATATTTTGCATCCGCATCCGGTTTGGTTTTATATGTTTTTCTATCCGCAATTTCTGCTGAAGTCCCTTGGTGGGGAGTTGCCGGGAATCGCAGACTTTTTTCCGACCCTTAAGACTCCCATCCGACCTATTCGGGGTCGTTATTCGCATACGAAATAGGATCAGGTCGCTTGGCAGTTTTGCAGGATTCCCTTGTTCGCCTCGAATCGACTTGATTTGAATTTCCAAAACATCCACCTTTATCCGGGAATTCGATGTCAGTCGAGTTATCAAATTGTGTACCGATTTCTCACTAGGACAAGTTTAATTAAGTCAACAACAAGCACGCCACGATATCCAGAACATGAGACAAGAACAACTTGAACAATAACAATAACAGCAACAGCAACAACAAGAACAGCAACAACAATCGCATTGGCAGCAATGATAATAAAATCCACCTCGATGTCTCCAACAAAATCCAATCCCAGCAGCATATCATTTATTGCGAAAAATATGTTAATAAATGGTGTCAGGGGTCTCCCTTTTTGCCACTCTCTCCGTCTCCCCTCCTCTCTCTCTCTCTCTCTCTCTCTCTATCTCTATCGATCTCTCTCTTCTTCCTCCCTTTCCTCCCCACTTCCTTTTGCTGCTGTTTCTACAGCATGAACGGCGGTGAAAACCACACCAGCACGACTTCTACAAATAACGATAGCAGCAATTATCATTGTAATAATCATAATCATAATGGAAGCCATTGTCGACCTAACAACAATAACAACAATAGCAACAACGATAACCCGTTATAATCGCGCTTATCGCCCCGTTCGCGCTCCTCCACTTCCAGATAAAACCGTGCGAATGTGAGAGAGTTAAAGGCAGGAGGTGGCCATGGAAGGGAGGCCGAAAGAGAAAGAGGAAGCGAAAGGGAGAAGGCTTCGAAAGCGAGTCGACCGGAAAAGGTCGTGATAGGAAGGAGCAAGGGATGGAGGGAGGGATGAAGAGGATAGGAAAAAGGCAAGGACCGAGAAAATGTGGTTAACGCCAGTTGACGGATGCCGTGGACGAGATGATGAGATGCAAATAATGCCGTAAACAATATCGATAATCATGATAACAATAATCAAAGCAATAATAATGATAACAACAACTCACGGCAGGAAACAAAGGAGAAGTGAGGAAAAAGGAGAAAATAGCAAAACGTTCAGAGCTCTGAAAACGGTAATTGAGGAAGGCAAGAAACGAGTCCCGTCCTCGTTTCTACTTCTTCCTATGAAACTTCGTCATCTTCGCCAACTCCATGCTTATCTGACTGCTTATCTGCTGCCTTCTTCTCTCTCGGTTTCTCCGTTTTCCACTTTTCCTCTTTTTTCGTCTTCGCCGCACCTCATCTTCTCCTTCGTCTCCTCCTTCCACACCCCTTCCTTCTCCTCCTTCTCCCACCTGCAGCTTCTTCTGCACCCATTCCCATGCTTCTGCCATCTTATCTCGGCCACAAATCTGTTCACCGTTTCTCCATCTCTGTCGTTGTTCCTCTCTTTCACCCTCTCGTTCTTCCTCTATCTATCACTCTATCACTTGTCGCTGGTCGCCTATCTTCTGTTTGATCGTGGGCCTGGACCGAAAGCGCTCCCGAAGCCAGCTGGGAGTCGGACTCCCTGCCTCTGTCCGCCCCCCCCCTTCAGACTCACCCCGTCCACCTCTCACTCCTTCTGCCGACGTCTCTGTGGACGTCTCTATGTCAGTCTGTCTCAGTTTCTGTCGCTGTCTCTGTCTTGGTCTCCGTCTCCGCCAACGTCTCCATCTCGCTCTCGGCCCGCGTCTGGCTGTCAGCCCGAGAGCTCCGTCAACTTTTCGTTTATTAACTAACGTTTTAATTTATGCCCACCCGTTCCCGCCACCCCCACCGGCCTCGCGCCCCTCGCCCCCGCCTGGGTCCCGCATCGGACACTCGAGGCTCGAGTGTATCTGCGGCGCCCCGATGTATCTAGTATCTGGGGGAGCACTCGAGCGGCGTGTTTTAACCAGTTGGAGCACGCGCTTCTCTGCTACACTTGCTCTTGTTGTTGCTCTTGTTGTTGTTGTTGTTATTGCTACTGCCGTCGAAGTGGTCGAGTGGTTGTTGTTGCCGCGGAATCGTGTTGTACGGGGTTCGTTCTTGTTGTTATTGTAGCTTCATGGGATTGTTCATGTTCACGTCCGCGTTGTTGTTGCATCGAATAACTAATTAATTAATCGCATCGCCGATTGAAGGTTGAAAGCGACAAAGACGACGACATCGACGACGGCGGCTTTTCATTCCTTCCCATTGATCAATTTCAGCGGCGCGTCGAGCGAGCCGGGCGCGTGGTGGGTGCGGCCGGGGCGGCGGGAGCGTCGGGGGCTTTTGTTGGAAACTCGTCCCACTGTGTCATTTCCAGAGGTCGCCGAATTCGCTCAGTCCGGACAGAGCGGATCCGAGCGCGGAGACTGGGCCGGGGAGAGTCCGAAAATCAATTCAATCAGTGGAAACGGCACAATACAAATAATTGTTTATTTTCTTCTTTTATACATTCCTTCATGTACAAATTCTGAAAATACAGATTTCAAAAAATTAGAGAAAATTCAAAACTAAACATATTTTTAATAGAGCCAAAATATTACAAGAAGTTCAAACTACAACATTAAATAATATTTCTAGTAAAATGTGCTGACAAGTGTTTTTTCTTTTCAAACGAGTTGAACATTTATTAAAATTTTTATTTTAAAATTCTTTAATTCAATAATGATTTGATATTTTCTTTTTCCAACAGAGGAAGAAAAGTAAGAATCGGGAATCCAGAAAAAAACACAAAAATTAGATGCAAATGTGGAAAACGATTTAAGAAAGTGAAGATTATAAAGTCGCGGAATTAATTTATTCAGTGAAAATTAGTGAAAGAAATAAGCCAGATTCCAGAACAAGCAGAATACAAGACGTTCATAAATTAATTGAAAAAGACAATAAAAAATATAAATTTATGTATGAAATAAAAAAGGTTAACAAAAACTATAAAGTTGATTAAAAACAGAAATTTTATAAACAGGAAGTAAATGATAAATAAGAGAATAGCTATTGTTATATAAACAAAAAATAAAATCAGACCAGAGAAAATGTGCACTAAAACGTTGTGAGCGAGTGAAACCAGAAACAGAGAAAGAGAGCGAGGCAGAGAGGAGGAAACGAGCGAGCACGATGATTGAGCTGGGCCTCCCTCCCGGGGCGAATCTGACCACGCAGTTTCATGACAACTTCAGCAGCTTCGCCAGCACCCCCTTCACCCCTCTCAGCACCGACGCCGGCGCCCTCGCGGCCCTGGCGACGTCGACAGCGGCGGCCACGGTGGAGGCGGTGACGACGACCCCGAGCCAGCTGGCGGAGCTGATGCTGAACGTGTCCGGCGCGATCGACCCCTGCCACCCGGACAACCCGCACTTCAACTGCACCCGCGACCAGTACCTCGAGTTCCTGCAGGGCCCGCAGCGCCTGCCCCTGCACAAGGCGCTGATGGTGAGTGTGACCGGGGGTCCTCCGTCTTTGGGCTCATGGAAAACCGAATTTCGAATTTCTTCAGCATTCCAAAGTATAATTTTAACTGAACCCCGGAAAAAGAAAACTTCGAATTTCAGGAGGATTTCAATTTTTAATTTTTTTTCAATCCCAGCATAGTGAAATTTCGAAATTCTTCAGAATTTTAAAATTTAATTTTAATATAACCCCAGATAAATGAAAATATTAATTTCTAATTTCTTTGAATTTGAAGTTTTCGTTCACTCAACCAAAGTTGTTGTTAGTTGGAAAATTCGATTGGTTGGAATTCATTTCAATAAAATTCCAATTCGCTCCAGACGTATGTCGAAAATTTGTTCAAAAGCTTGTTCTTCTTGGGAACAACGTCAGTGACAACAACAACAAAAACAATACCGATGATGACAAGAACAACAACCACGTCGACAACTCCGTAGCAATATCCGAAAACCACAACAACAAGAAAAACAGGAGAAAAACATCCAAAGCAAATATTCGACAAATTTAGTGAAATATGTTTGTTGTTGATTTTATTCCTTGTTGTTGTTGTTGTTGTTGTTATTATTAGTATTGTTTCTGCTGTTGTCATCCCTGTCGCCGCCTGAAAATTTCATGAATTTCCTCGTTCCTCTTCGTTGTCTCCGTGAGATGTCCTTGTTTTCGATTTGCACACTGTCATTGTCATTGTTGTTGTTGTTGTTAGTATGGCCAACATAATTGTTGTTGCTGCTGATTGCTTTATTCCGACGCTGGCCGATGTTGTTGTTGGCCGGATCGTCTTCAGGCGCAGCGAAGGGATTCCGGCGATTGTCCTTGGCGCGGATTCGCATTCTTGCGATTTCGCCGGGGTAGGCCAAACACCGCAACAACAACGAAAGCAACAAAAAGTTTAACAACAACAACAACAAGAAGAACAACAACACGAAGAGTAACAACAATAATAACAATGAGTTGGCGATATAATAGAATGTTTCACGCGAAATTTTTGGGTCTTCTTTTGGATTTCGTTTTGTTGATTTTCTTGCCATCGTTGTTGTTGTCATTTTTGGTGTTTTTGCTCTTGTTGTTGTTCATGTTATTGTTGTGGTTCTTGTTTGTATTGTTGTGCCCGAGCTGTCACCACGATTTGCGTGCGTGCCAAATGGCGCGTCACCCGAAACGCCGAATGACGCCATTTGCTTTTGTCTTCTTTCATTTCGCATTTTTTTGCTCCTTTTCTTCTCAGCTTCGCCGTCGTGGCTCGTCATCCTGCGTTCTTCTCACTCTCTCCATTTTCCTCCCTCCTTCTCTCAAATTGCTCGCATTTTTTCCCTCCTTGTCAAACGTCGATCCTCCCTCCTCCTCGCCCGACCCCCACGTCGTCCTCTGTCGTTGAGAACTTGTTGCAATATTCAGGAAATAATCGAGAGAAATATTCCATATTCCATTGAATTCGTCGCAGAAAGCAAAAGAAAGGATTTTAAAAATTCGAGCTATTGCAAGGAGGGATCGCGTCCAGCACAGGCAACAAAAAGAGAAAACCAGCTGCAACCAGTTGCCATCTCAACTCTCTCTTTCTCTCTCTCTCTCGCTCTCTATGAATTTCGATCCCAATCACTGTCCTTGGCTCTTTTTAAAATGTCTGTTTCAAGCGACTTTTAGACCCTGCCCAGCGAGGAGACAATCGATCGCTAGCTCGCAAGACTGCTATCGAGTCCCCGAGATTCTTCCAAGTCGCCTCAATTCCTCTATACATCCTCTATTCGTCCATTCCATTCCATTGAATTCATTCCTCCTCCAGCTCTCTTCCTCTGGTTTGCTCCGGTTAATTTTCCGCTCCTCCGCTCTTCACTTAAAATCAGCTTGAGCTCATTCGAGACTCTCAAGTCGGAAGCTTCTCGGTTAAAGGACTCCCGATCTTCGATTCTTGCCGAGCCCATCTGCCCACGACTTCCGCCGCTCGGTCGGAAGCCTTCGATCTTCCGCCTACGTCTTCGTCAGCATCCCTCCTGCAGGACATTCTCCGAAAAGACTCATCGTCCACTTCCCCCTTCTCACCCTCTCACGCTTTCTATCTCGCCATCTGTTCATGCGCCAGGCCGAGTCCTCGCGCGTCTGCCGATGCGATTTATTTAATTTCCTTTAATGGCGGCCAAATGGCGATTTCCGGAAACAACACGCAATAAAGTTCCCTCTACAAGTGTGTGTGAACGGAACAGGGGCTTAGGCGGAGTTCGGGCGTCAGGGCGGGAGGGCACGGAAGGGACCGGCAAAGGCGCCAGGTATCGGCAGAAAGAAACGGGGCGATGGGGATTAGGGGAGCTTTGGCATCGATTCGTTGATTGCCGCTCCACGTGCTCGGACTTAAGTCTCGCCTCGGTCGGGAATTCGGCTGCCGCAGACGTAGTTGTTGCTGTTATTATTGTTGTGTTGCTCGTCTTTTATCTTGTAAAAACTTGTTGTTTTCTTGGAAAATTTTATGGGATTTCCATCATTAGGCCCGAGTGTGTTTGGTCGACTTTGGCTTTAAATAATGTTTTATTGCAAGAGAGCAAAAGCTCTCGCAACTAAAATTTTATATTTTCATGTCATGCGATTTTTTCGTTCACTTCATTTTCGATTGTGAATTCTATCAACTAGTCATTAAAAATTAATACCTTGATTGAGATTAATTCCATATCATCGTTTCGTTTTTGTTGAAACTTTTGTAATTTTCTCGGAAAATTCAAATGAAATGAGAGTTTTTTATTGTTCGTTTGTGAATAATAATAATTATCTATCATGCGATTTTTTTCCCCTTTCGAATTTTAAATTATGAGTTTCTCGATTACTTTTGCCGGTTCATATTTCATATTTGGCACTCCGCAGGCAATTGAAATCCCCTGGGACGACCTCGATTTCTCGGAGCTTAATTTTTATTTAAATTTATGCGGACCTTCGGCACACGAAAGTGTTAATTTTCACCGACGGACTCGCCCAAGCCTAATTGCCCTCGAACCCGAAGTCGGCCGATGCCTCCCTCCTACTCCCTTCGAGCTGGGCGTCAAGTGGTTGGTCTCTGTCGCTCTCTTTTGCCTCCTTTTCTGTCATTTGTCCCGAAATCCCGGGCTCCCTCGTCCACAAGTGGCCACCGTCTTCATTAACCCTGTAACCACATTTTAATTTCCTTCCCGCTCCCACTCCGGGGACCCTCGGAAGCCGCGATGTCTTTGTTCTTGTTGCGGCGAAGACGTCAGATTCATTTTTTGGCGCCCTCCTGTGGCGGTGCCACTTTTTCGCAATTATTTCGCCTCAATTATTTACACCTTCTTCTCGCTGTCGTTGTTGTTGTCGTAATTGTTGCTGATATTGTAGCTGCTTTTGTCGGGCATAATTTATGTTAATTTCTTATCCCGGAACTTCGCTCTTCCCCCGCCAGAAAGGGTTTGAAATGTTCATCCCTCGCAAATACCACGAAAAATGTCTTCAGGGAGGGTGACAAAGGCAAAAAAAAATTCTCCTCATTTCGGTGTCGGAGCCGCAAAGGCGTGACACGTGCGGGAATTTGGGGAATTAATTCCAGGAACAACAAAAATAGATATTCCTCTCCCTCTCTCTTTTTTCCTCGTTTTCGTCCTCGTCTTCGCCTTCCCTCCATGGCATAAGCCTCACGGAATCAGTGAAAATAACGAGGAGCGAACGAAAAATAACATCCTGATCGTTCCCTGACATTTCGCGTAATTCGAGGTTTTCCTTTTGCCCCTCGCCTCCTGCCCGGGAACTCCTTCAAATCCCCTAAGGGAGCATGGATTGGAGCATGGGATTTTATTTCTCTTTCTCTCTCTATTCACACAGGTCACCATCATATTCGGCGGCATCTTCTTCACTGGCGTCCTGGGGAATGTCCTGGTGTGCGTGGTCATCGTCCGGCACTCGACCATGCACACGGCCACCAATTACTATCTCTTCAGCCTGGCGGTCTCCGATCTGCTGTATCTTCTCTTCGGTGAGTAAAGTTCAAGCGAAAACGAAAGAAAGCAGCAAATAAAAGAATAATGACATGAAAACAAAAAATAATTAAATCAAAATTAATTAAATCGAGCAAACGCAACTAACTTTCTGCTTACGACCTTCGTTATTTGTTGACTCTTTATTTAAGTGTCGTCACCGGTTAGTCACGCCCCCACATGTTAGTCCCGCCCCCGCCACGTTGCCCCCCTCCTTCCGTCCCACTTCCGGTTTTCTTGTTATTCTTCCGCTTCCTTGGTTTGCCTCTGAGGTTTTCTCAGTCTTTAACAATATTTATGGAAATCCACGAATGATGTGCGAACAACGGCTGTCGTATTAGTAACAGCAACCGCAGCCAACCACTATAATAACAACAAGAACAACATGTTCAACGACAATTGCAACAACATTAACCACACAATAACAACAACTACCACCTTGACAGGAACTTTGAGTTGAGCTTGAGGTCTCGGGACTTCCGACGTGTGGAAGCCTCAAAGAGCAGCGATTTTATAATGAACGCTAGCTGACTATTTCTCTGTCTGTCCGTCTGTCTGTCTATCTGTCTGTTTGTCTTTCTATCTGTCTGTCAGTAAGCCAATTTATCCTGTGCACGTTGATGGCGTGAAAAACCCTAATTTGAAAGACATCAAAGTCAACCTGTTCCTTGCAAAACTAATTTGTTCTAGAGTAAATAATGCAAAATTCGTTACCTCGGCATCACCTTGTGTGCGTGTAGGTGTGACGCGTGCATGTGTCTATGTGGATGTGTGTGTATGGCAAGTTGTGTCGGAGGAAGCCGGAAGTTTCGCAAGCGGATCATATTTGTTGACACCTGATGGGCGGTTGCAGGAACATTCATCAGATTCCCAGCTCAGACATAGAGAGTGAAAAGTCAGCCGGAGGAAGTGAGAGGGAGAGAGAGCGAGCTACTCTGCTACTCGAGGTGAATACGCATCCGGCTAGAGCTGATGTCGTTCTGTCAATCCTTCGTGAGCCTGGAGTCTTTTGAGATACTGGGCTGAACCCTTCTTCCTCGAATTCCCCCGACTGTAGGCGTCTGCTTTTGAGACAATTTGAATTTATTCAATAGAATTTGATAGGAAATTCATTTCGTCAGCAATATTACTTTCTTCCATCGAGGTTCCTCGGAAATTCTATATTGTATTTGTTTACGAAATTTGTCATTTCTATTTATTGTCAAGAGTTCCGCCGTCTCTGGAATGCCGTCATATTTGCCTACGTCCTTCTCGTACGACTTTCTCTTCGTCCTTCTGCGTCGTCCTTCTGATTCACCCTCCTTCACTTGAGTCCTTCAGCCCGGCTCGACGCCTTGAACAAATCGCAAGGAACAGAAATACTTAGAATCCACTTAACAATAAATAAAACGATTTTCCACCATGAATAAAGCAATCATAACTTAACTCTCTCCTCTCTCTCTCTCCCTCTAACTCATTCGCACAAGGGGATGAGAGAGAGAGAGAGAGAGAGCCAGACAGCGACCGAAAAACGTGTCAACAGAACGAGGGGAAATCGGAAATGGTGCCAAAGATATTGAAATTCAATAAAGCATTTCAGAGAAGTTTAAAAACACACACAGGCGCACTCACACCCAGGCAGACACAGACACACACACACCAGCACGCACGAACACTCGCACCCAGCCACACTTTCACGCACGAACAGTTGACAACGACGGCAGTCTGCAAGCACGGAAAAGACTCGAGTCCTCTTCAGTGGAAGAACCCCAGCCGTCCGTCCGTCCGTCCGTCTGTCCGTCCGTCCGTTGGTTTGTCGTTCTTCCGTCCGTCTGTTCCACTGTTTGCCGCTGCAGCTCTTTGAGTGAAGTTGGCCGCCGGCGTCAAAAAAGTGTCTCCGCTTTTGGCAACTTTTTCAATTCGGCACTGGTTTGTTGCTGTGTTTCTTTCTTATTTCTTTTAATGTACATTTCTCCTCCTTGGCCTCGCTCGCTCGGGAAGTACATTTTTGTGTAACTTGGCGCCTCGACGGCCCCCACCGCGCCCCAACCCATCCGAGTCGATAATTTATGCGAAAAGTTTCCTCGGCGAAGTGAGGAAACACTCATTATGATTTATTTGCAAATTGAAATGAGCATTAAAATGAAAATCAAGGCCTGCGAAAAGAAATCAACACGAAGTAGGTGCAAGATGAAATACAAATTTGCGTGACATATTTTTTTCGCCCTTTTCGACCTCTCCAAGAGAGGAAAATAATTAATGAAAATTATAAAAAAAATAAAATGCTACATGCCAAATATGTCAAAAAATATGAACCAAAAAACGTAGAATTGAAAAAATGGAGCCAATGGAACCAAAGAGAATCTTTTAATTAATGAACATAATTTAGCACAAACAAATTCTCTCGGAATATAGGTTTTAAATTTGAAAAGTATTTTTAATTTCTTCACATTTTACGGTATTTTTATACAGGCCTTCCTGCCGAGGTCTTTCAGTACTGGCACCAGTACCCGTATCTGTTCGGACTGCCGTTCTGCAAGATCCGGGCCTTCATCTCGGAAGCGTAAGTAGACGGCGAGCTTCCGGTACACCAGCTGCTAATCGCATTTAACTTCCTTTCTTTCTCCTTCCTCCTTCCTCTCTACCCCTCTCGGCCCTCGTGCAGCTCCAGCTACGTGTCCGTCCTGACCATCGTCGCGTTCTCGACCGAGCGCTTCCTCGCCATCTGCCACCCGCTGCATCTGTACGCGATGAGCGGCTTCAAGCGCGCCCTCCGCATCATCGCCATCTTGTGGGTCCTGAGCTTCCTCGCCGCCATCCCGTTCGGCGTGATGACCGACATCAACTACATCTACTACCCACAGGGTGAGTTAATCCTCTATTCTCTTCTCCTTCCTTCTCCCTTTAGCACTTTATTGTCCTTTACAAGTTGTCTCATGTTTTTCGTTTTGTAGTCCTCCCAAGTTTTTCCATCTGCCATCTATTCCGTCAAAATCTGCTCCCCAGTGTATGCACCCTATTGTGTTCCATCCAGTTTCTCGTCCTTTTCTCTTTCCCGATTGGTTAGCAGCCTCATGATCCCTTCTGCCATCGTCTCCCAGACCCGCCTAATGATCCTAATTTTATTTCCGTTCTTCCTTTCCCCCTTTTTTTCCTTAGTTCCCTTCGTTTGCTCCTTTTCCCATATTTTTTGTGTAGCTTTCTCTGTATTTCCTTCTTTCCCTATCCTTTCATCGCTCGTCCATTGTCCTGTCCCTCCCATACTCGCGCACCCAATTCATCCTATCACTATTTTTACACTTCCGATCTCTTATTCCGCATTTCCTTGCCTTCCTTTCCCTTGCCTACACCCGCTTCGGTTCTTCCCTAACGAATCCACTGTTCCACATTGCTTGGATTTCCATTGATATTTTCGCGTGTCCCTTTCAGACGGCAGCAAGCTCGCGGAGTCGGCCTTCTGCACCATGCTCCTGATGTCGCGCTTCCCCCTGTTCGAGTTCTCGTTCTGCCTGTTCTTCGTGATCCCGATGTTCCTGATCATCGTGTTGTACGGCAAGATGGGCCTCCAGATACGATCGCGTACCACGCAGCAGCTGGGTGAGTGACGGCGAGCCGGGCTGCCGGGGACAGTTAATTAATTAATCCAGAGATGGCTTTGTGTGCTTCCAGGTGTTCAGCAGGGCTCCATGCATCGGGAGTCGCGGCATCAACAGTCGAAAAAGGCTGTGATACGAATGCTAGGTGAGTCTTGGTCGTAGAGGGAGACAGTCTGATAATCCCCCATTACTCTCTGACATCCCCCTCTCCTCTCTCTCTCTCTCTCTCGCTTGCTCCCTACCTGTTGTTGTCTCTCTATTGCGCGTTTTTCATCGTCGGCTGCTTCTGCTGATCAAAAGATATCAAATTTCACAAGGAACTCATAAAGACATCTGAAGTATGTCATTTTTTCCATTATTTCTTTGAACTGAGAGTTCAACATAAACACACAAACACGGACACCCAGATGAACCCGCACACACACACAGCCATTCATTCACACATGTAGGCGTCGTAATAAAAGAGGTTCGTTCTTAGACCCATGAAACATCTGTCGAAGAACTTTATCGGCATCAAATAAATAAGAGCAGGGTGTCGTCGGTCGATAAGTCCTGTGACTCCTGACATTTGACGTTACCAACGACGGACAGACAGACAGACAGACAGACAGACGTCTTTCAATTTGCTCACACACACGCGCACACACAGTTACAGTGTCGGCACGCAGTCACTTCTAGATGGCAGATGTTATTATTGCAGAAAATACTTTTAAATTCGCGAATTCCACACGTTTCTCCACTCGCTCTCGGTCCCGACCCCATTTTGAACCCACGGATTCGTCCGTCCGACGGCTCGTGGCAGTCGATGTCTGTCGTTTACGCCGACATGGACATCTCCCTGTGTGGACTCCTCGGGTTCGACCCCACAGGGGATACTCGGAATTCCAGCGGCTGCCTCACACGATCCTCAGCGTTATGGAGGGATGCCTTCGTAACTGGAGCCTTACGAAGCCCCGAGCAATTGGCGTTTGGCAGTTGTTGTGGTAGCGGGCGACGGGCAGAGGGAGACGGCTGGATATATGGGAGTAGTTTTTGCTGTCGACAGACGGTATCTGAAGTTTCAATGCCAAATAATTTGTTTCCCTTTTCTGCGAAGGAAAAGGATCGAACTTTCAGGACGAGGCTCCTCTATCAAAGGAAACCCTTCGTTGTTGCGAACTGGTGGGAAGGAGCCGGAGAATAAATGCTAGTCAGGGTAGAGAGAGCGAGAGGGAGTGAGAGACAGAGGGTTGGAAAAAGTTGGATGAAAGGAAACTCGCGTACGAAATGAAAACTAATGGAATTCTTCAGAAGTTCAATCTATGAATTTTAAACCCGAATAAAGAAACTCGATGGCAGTTTTTAAATTTAATGCCTTTGTTTGTTGTTCTTCTTCCCTTCTCTTCGTTCACGTTCCAGCGGCCGTCGTCATCACGTTCTTCGTCTGCTGGCTGCCCTTCCATGTCCAGCGCCTGTGGATTCTCTACGGGACGAACTTCGAGTACTACAACGAGATCAACGAGTGGATGTTCTCCATCACGGGGTTCGCCTACTATGTGAGCTGGTGAGTAACGGAGACCATTCTTTCCTCACATAGGATCAGCAGGGAAATATGACAAGTTGATAAATTGGCAAGACGAAGTGACTGGTAATAATATGAAAGAGTTTGAATTGCATGCGTTGAAAAGTGCATCATGATGATACGTATCATGGAAATACTGTATGGTAATTAAAAAGCGATGCTGGAATCTTCCCTACCATTGGAAGTAGCAACAGAATGATCAGTTAAAAGTGACTAAAGGTCAAAAGATACAGATGATAAGAACCCAGTTAAAATCGTGAGAATTAAAGAGAGCTTCAACGGAGATGGAAAACCGTTAGCGTCAGATAATTCAATGATAGCGAACTGCAAACAGAAGCTGCTCAAAATAGCTCAAGAGATAAAGTGAAAATAAAAAAAATATAAATAGAAGCAAAACCAAAAACACATTGCTGTAGAGCTGGAAGTTAATGCTGAAAATGGGAAAATAAAATAATTACATTTTAGAAGATAAGAGAAAATTGCTGGTATCGTAAAAAGTGATGCCAGTTTAATTCAATTACGTGCAGCGGGCGAAACAACAATGTTGCCGCCCTTATTTTTGCTCCCATGCTCATTGTCTGTCACTGTTTTTCCGTCCCCTCTCTTCCCTTTGCTCACTCTCTCTCACTCTTTTTCTCTTTGCTTTCTCTCTATGCGCCTCTGGATGTGCTGGCTTGGTCATGGTGTTTGCCTTGTCATCGTGGATTGCGGCGTGGACTCCGACTCCTCTCGCTGCGGTCTCGGGCTGTTGGTCGTTCGTCCCTGCAGCACGATTAATCCGATTCTGTATAACGTGATGTCGCATCGCTATCGGGTGGCGTTCAAGGACACGCTCTGCGGCAAGCGGCGGAGTGTCTACTGCAACAACGGCTTCGCCCGGGATCAGTCGAGCTTCCGGGAGACAACGATTGCCTCGAGTGTGGGCGGCAGCAGCGGCTACGATCGGGTGCATTCGGTGAGTTCAGGGCTGGGTACGACTGAAATCGAAAACAAAAGTCACAACTGCTGCCGGCATTTCCAAGCCTGACGAGGACAGAGACAGCCGGAATGCAGCGAAAACACCAAAAACAAGACCTGCACCAAGACCAACAAAAGTGTCACCAACAACAAGACTTACAACAAGACCTACAACAACAATGTCAACAACAACCAAGACCGATAACAATGTCAACAACAAGACCTACAACAACAATGTCAACCACAATTATGCGACCAACAAAGAGCAACAATGAAGACCAAAACTCCAGCTTCTGAAAAGTAAACAAATTCGAAATCCATATCGAGGATGGTGTCAACATGGTCGACCCTCACAGACACACACACGTCGGCTCGGAAATCACACACCCTCACACCCTTCAGCTGCACAGTTGCGACCATTTTAAGCCTCCTGGAACCCTCAAATTGGACTCAATTCGGAACCGATTCGATCCAATTCGATTCGGATTCGCATCGACCTCGCATCGAGACTCGACGCCAGGCACAGACGGATTTCTATGCCGTAATTTACATCGCATAATGAAGGTTTTGTTTATGCACTTTGGGAGTTTTCCATCTTTCCTTCCCTTCCCTTCCTTTCCTTTCTTTTCCGAGTTCTTCGTGTGGCGGAGACATTTGAATTTTGCTCCTAGCAGAGCTCGATCCAATGGTATGGTGTTGTTGTTGACTGTGAATTATCGTTGTTGGTGTTGACGTTGTTGTTGCTCTGGATGTTGCTGCTGATGTTGAGTTGATGTTGGTGTTGTTCTTGGTGCTGTTCCCTGGGAAAGTGCGTTTTAATTGGGCTCACATTCGGCCGGTGTCCCTGTGACACAAACAATAATCCGAAATTGCTTTTCGGGCACCTTTGTGCTCCCTCCTCCCTCCTCCATCCTCCCTTCACCGGGGTGTCCTCGGCACGAGCTGCTGGCAAATAAGTCCCTCCGCAGATTCCCATGTCCTTCGAGCCACAGTATTCATCATGTTATTAGCATAAAGCGCTTGCTTCGCATTGCGGAGAAATGGGAAAGGCCCCATTTAAGAAGCCATGAATGCTGGGGGAATGAGAGTCCAGAGAGTTCCGAGAAACGAGCAAAGCATGGCATTGTTTTGGAATATTCAACATTTTCTCCAATTACATTTGCAAACCGAAAGAAGGAAGCACCAAATACACAAATTCTCTCTCGAATGAGAGCCGAGGCAGGACTTGTTTTCCTCGGTTGGTTTCGACGAACGAGTAGCTCTTCCTCCGTCACCCGTTCTGCCAATGTCTTGTTGACTCCCTTCCTATCTCTCTCTCCCTCTCTCTGTTGTTATCTCTGCCTCCTCGTTGGAAGCCATTAAAGGACGCCATTCTGACGCGATCTGTCACAATTAAAAGTCATGCAATAATTTCAAGTCGTTTTATATGCGAGCGACTCGCATTAATTCCAACGTCAGAAGCTGCTGTTGGAGGGAAAATAAATTAAAACAAGAGAAAAACAGCGACATCCTTAGAGATTGTGGCAGCACAGATGAATTTAATATCCTTTGATGGGGCGCTGGTGTGGAAGGAGGCTCCTTAGTCTAGGCTTCGTTCCTGCGGTCCCACCAGACGACGACGTAATTAGCGAATGACCTTGTGAGCAATTATCCGATTGACGCCGACAGCGGTTCCTCCGACATCTGGCCCCGCCTCCTCCACCTCAGTCTCCACCACTGGCCAAATAATCTGACTGCGTCGCAAATAAATCAGCAGTCGGTGAACCCGGCCGCCAGAGTCCGACAGTCCGACGGGGCCGGCAGCAGACCGAGAAATTAGTTGCCAAACTTGCTCCGACAATGACATGGAATTTCGGCCCTCTCGGCCTCCAGCCTCCCGTGGGAAATCGGCCGGAATCGGCAATGATTGTGGGCCGTCGACAGGTGGGCGGAGCCGAGCCGCGATGCCGAATCAATTAACATTCGCACTCGCCCTGCAGGACTTCGCCCGTGTTTGGCTCCCTCTGTCTCTCTCTCTCCTGTCTCTTTCGGTGGCATTTGATTTATTTCTGGCTGTTTTCGCCTCTATTCGACCTCGCTCGACGTGTGGATT
The DNA here is from genome assembly GCA_947389925.1 of Coelopa pilipes. Classification (NCBI taxonomy): domain Eukaryota; kingdom Metazoa; phylum Arthropoda; class Insecta; order Diptera; family Coelopidae; genus Coelopa; species Coelopa pilipes. The sequence goes on along the minus strand of OX376699.1, from coordinate 28,274,189 downwards.
TCGTTTGCTAATCCTTGGCTTCCTTTGGCAGGTGCGCGTGCGGTCCATACGTCACGTCAACAACTTGAACAAGGACCGGGACTCGGTCAAGTCGAACAACGCGCTGTGGACCAAGAAGACGGAGTTCGCGGTGCCGCTGCAACAGGTGAGAAACTGCTTGTCTTATATTATTATGAATCCATCGAGGTTGTTACAAAAAGTGATAACTTCGATAAAATATCTTTTTTTTGATAAATTACCAGAACTTGTTTTTCTGACATGACTAAGAAACCTTCGAATTTTCTAACTTGAAAATAAAAATAAAATAAAATAATTTGTAGACAAAGTTTACTACTGTAGTAAAATTTGTTCTGTACGATAAATGTATATGTGATGGGATTACATTTATCTCGAGTTATTGCACGAAGTCCTGCCGCTGATTTTATGGTGTCCTAAATCGCTCTCTCTAAAGTAAAACTCTCGTTGGCCCACATGAATAAAACGCCGCCAAAGTCAATGGCTCGAATAATCGCATGCGATGAACTTTATTTGCATATTGGCAACACAACATAATTTCAGCGTTTTGATTTTATGTGGAAATAAACATTTGAAACTTCGTCCTGCCGCAGGCCGAGAGCGCGATTACATTTCTCGGATCTCGAGTTCTGTTCGCGAGGTCTTCTTAAATCGTTTTCATAAAAACAATCGCATTGCGAAGAAACGGCCCGCGACGACGCGACCCTTCGAAAAGAGTTCAAAGGACTTCAAATGATAAATTTCCCTGTCAATGGCAGGCTGACGACAACCAAACCAAAACAATAATAATGAAATAATATGCAACAATAATAAGTTTCTCAATAACAGACCGTAGGAGGCGGGGAAATTAGATTTTTATTTTTGATTTCTTCTCGTTCTTTTACGAAAATCAACGGAAAAATTACAAGGAAACAAAACCAAAGAAACAAACGAACCATTGATAAGAACAACCTCGGTAGGAATGAAAAAAACAAAAACAAATAAAACAAAAACACGAACCCAAGTCAGAACCAACTGCAGCTTCTCAAACCCCTGAATCGAACTTAATCAGGACTTCCGGTCGTTCTGGAGAGGGCGCCACCCTCGTTCAGTCCCTCAGCCGAAGTCGGCATCAGCGTCGGTGTTGTTGTTGTTTTCGATTTTCCCAAACAACTTTTGCAGCGACAACGCAATTATTCGCCGAAGTATGTCGGGAGCATGTGGCGAGATTTCTGATTGCGAAACTTTTTCGCGTGCACAGCATCGGCAGGGCGGAGGTGGATCGAAGGACTAGGACGAGGCAGGAGCGGGTGGGGGAGGAGTCTCGTGTTCTCGAGCCTGTGACTGCCGACGGGGAGGGAAACGGGAAACGTTAATTAAAAAGTAATTTTAAGAACCCCGGTGACAATGCAAGAGAAATTCGTTCCACGATCTTTTGAGTTTTCCTCCTAGTCGAACGGAGGGAGCGTGGGAGAGGGAGTGAATAAGTGTGGAAAAAGGAGTGGAAGATGGTGGGAAAGGGAGTGAACGAACGTGGGAGAAGGAGTTAAAGAGGGTGGGAAAAGGAGCGAAAGGGGATGGGAAATGAAGTGAGTGGGGGCGGGGGTTGAACGGGGTCGGGCAGGGGCGTTCGGTGCAGCGGTTCGGTTGTTGCTCGCTGACAAACTTCCATGGACAACTTGTGGTTGAGCTTTGGGCACAACTCGGTGGAGCCGCCGTTTGGAACATGTTTAAGCCCCCGGGAAACAAGCTGCGAATGAGCGGTTGGAGGAGAACGAGGTTGAGACGGACGAGGAAGACGATGGGGAGGAGGAGGCGAAATCACGCGATTCTTCAACACTTGGATTCTGGCGCCGACAAACGAGCCCAGAACGAGGTACCGAACTTGGATTTAGGGAAAGGAGAGAGAGAGAGAGAGAGAGTGAAATGAAAGTTATGGTGGGGGCGAGCTGGAGGATGGGAGGGGAGGAAAAGCCTGTTGTGTGGCTCGACTAGATCCCACTGCTGTGGCCGTGCACCGCGAACGCGAAGGCTTTGATAATTTCGCCCAACTTGCGAAAGTTTCGCATCTTGCGGAAATGAAGTTCGTTCGGTAAGCGTTTTGCATGTCAATCGAACTGCGACAGAGGCAGGCGCGGACTGGGGGAGGGAGCGAGAGCGGCAGGGCGCGTCATTTGAAGACAAGGAGCTAGGCAGGAGAGGGCAGAGAGGACGAGGGAAAGGACAAAGTTCTTCGACACAATACAGAAGTTGCCGACTTAATCTCGCGAAGTCTACGGCGCGAGTCGTCGGAAATTTTTAGGAAACATTTTTAGCCAGCGAGATAACTTCAAATCCCTGTCGAATCGAGGGGACGGCGATCAGAGGGTACGGAGGTGGGAGGCGAGGTGGAGCCTGTCATATTCGTTAAGCCGTGGCCGGAGGTTGGAGCGAAAACGACAAAAAGTCCTTCGTCTGCAGCCTTGAAAGGACTATCGGACGTGGGCTGGGTCGATGGGCGGAAGGAGGAATGAGAAAAGGATAAACCATTTAAGCGAAAAATTAAAGGGAACGACAATAACTGCGAGAACAACAACAACAAATATGTCAACCACGAAATACCTAAGCCGCAAGTTGAAAAAGGCAAAGGACAACAAAATAAAATATAAAGAAGAGATATCGAAAAAAAATGACGATAATTCTCAAATGGTTTCAATTCGAAGTTGAAAGCGAAAACGCCATAAAGAACAAGGGAAGAGGAAAGAATTCGTAAACAAAAGAGACGAAAAAATGCAAGGATAGGAAAGAATCGAAGCAGACGTCCTTTAATTGCTTAAGATCCCAATCCTTAGAATTGGTTTTTTTTCTCTTATCTCTTCTCCGAGACGAAGAGATTTTCCCCATTCCCTTTCTCCCTTCGTCTTCCCCTCCTCCATGGCTTAACGTGGCTTGCGTAGAAGACACTCACACATACGTATGCAAAATCCCGCGACACTCACCCACACACACGCACACGAACACGCACACAGCGACATGTGTCGGGCATAAATCGCAAAAGTCAACAGTTTTAAGTTGGAAATTTATTTGACACTTAATCCTGGCTTGTTTGCGGATTTCGTTGTCTTTGCTGTTGTTGGTGGGCCTTGAGTTCTTGTTATCTCCCTCTCCCCACTCTGTTCTCTATTACTCCATGTTGGTGTGTTTGTAATCCTCAATACTTGTTGCTGTTGTTGTGTGGATTTAGTCCTTGTCTCTTGCCGAAGAGCTGCAACGATCTTGGGTTGGGAGAGAGCGGAAGACCGAGAACTTTATTGGGCGGATGTGGTCATAAATACACACACACACACCCACCCATACTCTAAATAAATATCTATTTTCTCTTTTCTTTTCCGCTTCCGTTGTCGCTGCCACTGCCGGATCAGGACATCGCCGAGGACTCCGGGTCGCTGGGCACCAATGTGGTTGTTGTAGTCGATAATGCCGCCAACGGGCGCCCCAAGGTCTACACGGAGAACGAGGCCCAGGAGAACCTCATCGGCAAGAACCACGAGACGTGCATTTAAAGGCACGACCAGTAGGGGAAAAACTCAAATATGCGAATAGATGAAAATAGGAGTAGAGATGAAGTCATTAGTGAGAGGTGTAAAGAATCGCGTGATGAAAAATTCCAGCCGAAAGGAAAAAACCGACAGGTCGTCAATAAACCAAGAGTGAGGTCCTTAGATGGAAGACCTGGAGGAGGTTGCCAACGAAAAGTCTGCTGACATTTGTTCAAAGTGTATACAACTGTAAATACACTCATACAAATACATGCGTGCACACATGTATATACACTTAGCGATAGTAAGAATATATATCTGCGTGTATGAAGGAGGCGAGGGAGATCTCGAAAGGAAGAGTTTGTTTGTTGTCGGAAAGACAGAACCAAAGTCCAAATTTCTCAGTTGCTCCACCCGTTGCGGGTGTTTCGCCAATTGCTCGATTGTGTTTCCGTTTTTCTCAGTGTAATTTTAATGTAAATCCACCGGTGAACACCGCCTAGACATAAGACAAATCTTTGTACATAATGCAAAAGAAAAGTATTATTGGCTTTTGTTTGGTTTACGTATCTTTAAGTGCAAACTAATTATAATTTAAATGTGATGCCGGCCGCCGCCGACCGCCGACCATCGATGTCATCGCCATCGATGGACCGATTATGAACTATTGTTGTGTCTCGTAGCCGTAAGAGAGAATAATTTCCAAATAAATAAATGAATATTCAACCAACGTAAGCCGTGCGATCGCCGTTTGAGTCGATGGAGTCACGAGTGAGTCGTTTTCCATTTTTTCTTCAATTCTCGGTGGTGGTTTTTTGTTCCAGGTAATGCCGTGTCCACTTGGATTTCCTTCCTAGAAGCCCGTAAAACCACTTGTCTTTTCCTGCGAATCCGTGTTCGGGTCTTCCGGGGAACAAGGAAATAGGTTTCTTTTGTCTCCGATACCAATTATTATCCTCCACAATGTGGCAGCCACAATTGGAGGCAACCACAGTGGGCAAAGGATTTCGACATTCGAATTGCAATTCCAAAAAGGACAGCAAACTATTTCCATTCTATTTGCTTTTGTTTCTTGACGCCCAATGGCGATGACGATGACGAAAATTCCATTAATTTATGCAAACCATTTCAAGAATTTTCACCCACGCTTTCGCCCTCGGCCTGGGTTGCGTTGAAATCGAGGGAAGCCGGGAAGGGACGTGGGCGTGGGCGAGGGTGAGGGTTGACCCTGCCTCGGCCACTCGCATATTGATGAAATATTCAAATTTCGCCGTTGAAATGCGAATCGCTTGAAAACGGTCGGCCGACATTTGCATACAAGTGAGAAAATGAGAGCCGACCATGGCGCCCACTTCCGGGCCAGCTCCAGCCCAGCCGGCACCGAACGCTTCCAGGCGTCCGGGTGACGGGGACCGATCGCGATCGCGGCCCGTTATTATACCTTCAATTACGGCGGCTGATGGGGATTTGCAAAGTGCTCAATTTGCAGCAATTCTCTCCGTGGTGTGCGGCGCCATTTTTAATAACTTTCCCAACTCAATTAAGAACATCCGGCGAGAGTGGGAGCTCGCCACGCCAGCCACGAACTTCTCAAGAGTCGCCATCGACGGCGAAACTTTTAAACGGCTTGTTAACATCGCTCGCCTCACCAGACGCCAAGCAACGAAGGCAACAACATTTCCAATGCTTCGCAGCCCTGGTGATAGAACTAGTTAGAAGATGCCGGGAATCCGGTGAGAAATTCGGCGTTTTCGAAACTCTCACAGAGGTCGAAAAATATCAAATTCCCGTGTAGCCCAGACTATGATGTTATCTTTGCAGGAGGGGAGAGAGATTCCCTCGAAGAGGTCGGTTTAGGTAGTTAGACTGGGAGCTGGGAGCTTGGGGCTTGAAACGACCCTTGGCATCTCCTCCAATGCTAGTATACGGAAATTCCGGGAATTTTACGAATTGTGCCTCTGATTGGGAAGGAATCGTGCGCTGGTGATGGCCAACGACAAAAATGTTCATTTTACGAGCGTCTGTGAGAAAGTGTGAATATTTTATCGAAAGAAAAATATCCCTCTGCCATGGTGTTAGTTTAGCTGATGAGGCACGCACAGCCAGAAAGGCGGACAAACAGATGGTTGCTTGGTGGGAAAAATCAATGGCAACGACTGCATCGTCGTTGACACTAAGGGTATCAAATCCAGCTAAATGAAAATAGATTTGTTAAAGGCCCCGAAATCTGTGGGCTAAACATGTGGCCTCAAAGTAGGCCTCATAAACCAATAACGATATTAGTCCCTAGGGTGGAATTCGCTCCCTTTACTTCTCCCCAATGACTAATTTTTGGCACTCCAAGTGTCCATATTCCTCTTCTAGTTTTGTCTTACATTCCATTTATTTTTCTCTCTGTTTTTCCCTATTTTCTGAAGTTCTCCAGGCCCATTCAATAACAAATTTATCGCTGTTATAACATTTGAGGCATTCAATTGCTTTTATTTGACCGTTCAGTGACCCCACGATCCGACGCCTTTCTCCACCCTTCATCCCCTCGTTCTCTTTCCGTATCTCTCTCTTTCTGTCGCCTTAAAGAACTGTAAACAAATCGCAATTTCTCGCCAAAGGGCAGTCGTTGTGGCGAGTCTGTCGCCAGGGTTCCTTTTACTGCCATAAACTCATAAATATGCGATTTCCGGACGGTTCTCAAAGGGAAATTCGTGTCCAAAAGCAACGTTCATCAAAGGAGTGAGAGTGGGGATAGGGATAAGGATGGATTGAGGGAAAGGGCGGCGATAAGGAGAGGATGAGAGAGTGATGGGCGGGAAGAAAATGAAAAATGTAATGAAAAGGGGCTGTCAAAAGGAGCGATGGCGAATGACGTGGCGTTGGCAAAACTTTAATATAGCATCCTCGATAAGTCATCCGGGTTCTCTAGAGACCGACGAGGAGACAACGGGAGACAGCCAGAACGGAGAAAGAGAGACCGGGAGACAGACAAACGGGAGACTCGCAGATGGGAAGAGAGTGAAAGACAGACAGACGACAGATATCGGCTACTCTCGAGTCGTAAATCACGGATTGACCGCCGCGGTGTCTCCATCAGCCATGTATCATCGGGTTCTTCTGAAGAGGAAGAGAAGCGAAGCAGAGCGAATGGGATGGGACAGTAAAGGAGAAGATCGCAAGAGAACAGACCGAAAGGAAGGAGACCGAAACAGGGGATAGCGAAATAAAGTGGAAGCCAACGTGCGACAAAGAACAACATATGCCAGTGGATGTACGCAGTATAAAAGAATAAGCGAAATCAATTTCAAGAATTCCGATACAGTCGCGTTGGCGTCCTCTGGCAATAAATCTTGCATGGCTCTGACGTCATGCCGCAGTCGTGTCCCCGTCGTCCACTCCCATTTTCACCCATTTCCATCCATTGCCAATACATCGCTGCATGTCTGACATAATTTTCTGCATATGCTTCCACTCCTGAAATGTTCTCCAGTCCACATGCATATCTGCCTGTCTGTGGCGCAAACATATGTCATAAAGTATAAAAGTTGTAGGCTCTTTCTCTTCCATGTAGACATTGCCCAATCTGTCGCCGTTCCCTCTCTTCTCTACCTTTCTCTCGTCTGCTCCGGCTCCTCCGGTCTGATGCCGTGAAAGGCATCATCGATTGCTCAATTGGTCCCTGGTGCAAAACGACATTTTACTCGTCGCCAAAGCCTCGAAAGGCTCACGGAAACATTACCTCTGTCTCCGTCTCCGTCTCTTTCTTTTTCGGTTTTCCATGCCAGCCCATGCCGGGCCATGCAAGGCAATGCAATTAAGTAATTATTTCAAAACGGTGCCGTGACCTGAGCACGTGCTTGTGGAAGTTGCTAAACTGGCCCTAACTTCCAATTAAACTTGTTGGTATTTATCTCTTGCCGAAATCTGTGGGTGTGACGGAGCAACCTACGGAATGCATGCGACGGAACTTCTCCGAAAGATTTCCTTATCTTTATGATGAAGCGGCGAAACTAAGGCCAGTGTAAATTTAGCTAAAAGTCACATTTAAGTCGCTTCCGTTTCGCATCCATTTCGCAATAAATGAGCGAAAGAAATCCCGGCGGGAGGCCTGGGGGAGAGATGAACAGTGACTGCCGAGAAACACTCGCTGGACATCGTTAATCATAAATGCTCTCGCCATTAGCCGCTGATGTCGGCTGGATGGATTTCTGTATCAAATGTAAACAGTTTCCAAGCACGAATAAATGGAGGGCATTTACAACGTATCAACAAAGCGAGGCCTCGACCGTCGGCCCCCATCGAGGGACGGCGCTCCACATCCTGCAGAACAATCATCATTAAGCAGCAGACAGGAGAGGAGAGAGAGAGGGAGAGAATCTTGCGGCGAGGGAAAACAAAGCCAAGTCGCCGACGAAGATCAAGTTTTGGCCATTGGAAATGCAATATGCGTGATTAATCGTCAACGTCACGTCGGACGTCTTGGCCCGGGATATTTCAAATCCGACTCCGAATCACGAACACGGGGCGGCGAGAGGCTAAAAAATAAATAATTTACGATACTGGTCCCATGGGGCTCGGGGAGTCCGAGATTAAAAAATGAATGCCGGCGACAAGGTGGGGGGCCGATGGACGGGAACAAGGAGGAAGGCTGAGTAATTATTGGGACATCGGCGACTACAGGTCACTGAGGTACCGTCGAAGGAGTGCAGAAAATTTTCCAACTTACTTCATTGCAATTGAATTCCGCAGAAGTTTCCGCTAAGAATCTCCGTGATTATCATCATGCAATTAAGGCGAAGTTTATTCCGACAGACCCTTCCATTGTCCCGCTCCATTGTGCTTCCTTCATCCTTCTTTTCGCCTTCTCTTCCACATCTCTTCCGCTTCCCCGTCCTTCAGGGAGAAATCAATTGTCTTCGGACTTTCATTGTCTCCATGGTATTGACGTAATCCCGCATGTTGGTTGCCTCGAAAGTTTTATTTCTATTTATTTGGCTTTGTTTCTCTTCCTTCGAAGGATTCCGATTCCCCCTGTTCGCGTGGTATTTAATCCCTCTCTCTCTCTTTCTTTCTGCGTCTCTCGCTCGCGAAGGAGCAGGACTTTTGCCTCGCAATAATCAGTGTAATTGAAAGTTCATCCGATCTGTTCGATCCGCAGTTGAGTTCAGTCGAACGTCTGTCAATCAATCTATCTGTCGGTCGGTCGGTCGGTCTGTCTTTAACTTTGTTTGTCTCTGTCTTTCGCCAATGGAATTTTAAGCACCACTTAACACTGCACTCTCGCACCCCCGCCCCCTTGTCGCCACTCCACGTACCCATTGTCGCTGCTGATTCCGTTGCCCACTCCGGGAGTTACGGGAACATTTTACAAATTTTTATATCGACTTCACACCTTGTCTTTGGCCACCCAATTGGTGGATTGTCTCGACACTTGTGCTCCGATTTCCTCATTCCAGCTCCGTCTTTGGAATTTTATTACAGCTATTTTTTAAGGCGCCCCCATTTGTTCGTGTAAATCTCAGTTTCTTTAGTTTTTGGACTCTTGGGTGGCGACAGCTCGAAATATCACGGGTTGCGACGAATCGCACAACACCTTCGACATCGATCGATTGGGTTTAATGTGTTGCCACTCACTCTATGTTTATGGCCTCGTCTATGCGGAAACTTCGAACTCATTGTTTCTCCAATTTGTTGCACGAGTGCTTTGGGCCAAATTACCGCCTGGGAGTTAACAAAGTGCTCATCAAGGCCATCGAGAAACTTTTCCACGCCAATCCCCTCCGCCCGCTATGCCTTTACTCAAGTTTTCCCTAACGCCGTCGGCATGAGTTTTTGAGTTTTTTCAGGACACGGTCTCTAGGGTACTGGCTTATAGCCCGGTATTAAAGAGCCATCCTATCATTATCATGGGTCTGTAGGCGTGGAAGGACGGCAAATTAAACCGCTTTCTCTTTGATTGGCTCCATGAAATCAATATTCTTTGTATGGATAGTATTTGGGGGAAATAGAAAGGATTTTAGGTATTTTGTGAGATTAATGATTACAATTCAAAAAAGGGGTTTCTGTAAAATTAGATATTTTTGACATGGCATTTGTGGAATGATCACTTATATAAAGGAACATTTTTGCTCTCCCTAAATTTTAGTAAGCCATCATTTCTAAATTCAACTTTGTTGAAAAATAAATAATATTCTGAATGTTCAACTTACATAAAAGTTTATTGTTTTCACTACTATTCAGTTTTCATTTTCATCTGATATTGCAATCTTGAATTTTAATATTTTTCAACAAATTTATAAAGAATAAGAAAATATCTTCCGATCTTCTTTCATCTCTTTTCACGAAATCATTTGAAAGTCTCAAATTATCATTTTAACATTGGGTTTATTTATTCGTCCTTAAATGTTGAAATACAATGAATATATAAAATTATGTGCATACACACCGAAAATCGTAAAACATATAATGGTTTAGTAGATTCACAAAATCGTTTATATATATCGTTTATCGTATATGAGAAATGAGTTATTTAGAGGTACATTTGTGAGATATTATATTGGAGATTAGATTATGCTCTCCTCGATCCTTCATCACTCCCGGCAGCTCTCCTAGTGCCAGTGGCTGAGCAGCGACGACGAGGGCACCAGCTTCAGATGGGCGGGGGGCGAGCCGAGGAACGGCGGCGGCGGGGCGGAGAAGGATCTGAAAGGGAAGAGCATTCGATTGAGTCGCAGGTGCCAAGAGATCGAGATGCCTTGTGTTTCTCACCTGGGGCTGGGGCCGCCGAACTGCAGAGAGGGGGGTGTGAACGATCTGCAAGAAGAGGGGAGGGAGCGTTTTAGAAAAATGCGTCCGGGTTTTTATAGTAGCGCGAGGTGGACGGAGGGTTAATCCTGGGAAGACGTTGGAAATCCTTTTGCAAGGACCTTAAAGAAGAGCTGCTGTTCGTGCAGGGAGTCGAGAAAATGTGCAAAGATAGAAAGAGAGAGAGAGAGAAAGACAAAGTGTAGTGCGAGAGAGAGAGTGCGTCGACAGTCCGTCCGACTTACCGTGCTCTGGCCGACTTGGAGGACCTGCGGGAGAGAAACGATTGTTAATCCGGGGCAAGTGGAGGTGGCGATGACGAAACCCACCTGGTCCGCGAGGTCTTGGCGCGCGACTTGGCCTTGCGGTTGGATGCCGAGCGGACGCCGGCGATTCGCCTGAAGCTGCTCACGACCTTGCGACTGGCCAGCGGGGGTCCGTACTTGTAGAACGGGTGGTGCTTGGGCGGCTCAGCCTCCAGCTCGGCTTCGTCCTCGGGCTCTGGCTCCGGCTCGGGGTCCTCTTCGGGCTCTGGCTCGGCCTCGGGCTCCGGGGCGGGCGCTGGGGCGGGGGCGGCCGGTGGCGCCGGGGCCGTGTACATCGCCGACAGCTGGATGGGCACGAAGGCGGGCAGCGACACGGTCAGCGGGACGCCGGCCGGGGGCGGCTGACCCTCGGGCGCCGCAGGTGGCGCGGGCTCCGGCTCGGGCTCAGGCGCCGGAGCGGGGGCTGGGGCCGGCTGTTCGATCTCCTTCCAGGCCTCGAGCAGCTCGATGAGGTCCTCCTTGGTGATCTGGCCCAAGCCGATTCCGTGGCCGTGTCCGCCGCCGCCGTTCCAGCCGCCGCCGCCGTAGAGCGAGCGCTGCGGCCGATCGAACTGTGGCGACGGCAGGCCGTAGGGCGTTCGCTGTTGCGCTTGTTGTTGCTGTTGCTGCTGGAGTTGCTGCAGCTGCTGCATTTGCGGGCCGTGGTGGGGTTGGAACTGCTGGGGCTGCGACTGCGGCTGGCCGTAGGGTCCCTGGGGGTGCTCCGAGGGGTGCGGGCCGGCGGGGTAGTAGAACTGTGCATCGACGCAGCTGAGGGCGGCGCCAAAGGCCACCAGCAGCCACAAGGTCTCGTGCATCTTCAGGGCCATCGTCGAGTGCGTGCGAGAGGGAGACGAGATGAGAACTGAGCAGAGATGAATGAAGGAATGACGTCCTTGACGATTTGAGTCTTAGTCCTCGCTGCTGGTCCTTGGCGAATGATTGAATGAAGTCCTCGAGTGTTTGCCTGTGCACCACACGCTCGAATGCTGACTTCTTCAGTCGTAGCCAAGGTTTTTATATCTCGATCGACACTCGGCTCGGCCCTCGTGCTCGCCACTTGATCCCACTCGATGCCATTCGCGCCCCGCTCTCGACGCCGATCACGATCTGGATCGATCGCTTCCTAGTGTCGTTTCAGGCATGTTGCGATCATGTCGAAGCCGAAGCAACATCGACGACGTCTCGTGTCCATGGCCAATGGCCAGTGCGTGCTCCGTTGGTCTCCATATGGCCAGTGCACAGGCTGCTAAGGTTGTTGTCGCCGTCGTTGCTCGGTTGTTGCCACCACCCATATATTATTTATGTTGATGTGTTTTTTTTGTGAATTTCGACCAAGCTTTTGCCATAGCTTTTGCCTCGGACATCTCTGTTGATATCGGTTGATACCAGTTGTTGGAATCGCGATTAGTAGGTGTTCGGTTTGGTTTTTCTGATATTGATGGATACATTTTGCTGCTGTTGCAGACAGTTTGATTGTTGTTGAATCGATTTATTGCCGGGAGGATTTTCCGAAGTTACTTGAGGTTGATTTCGACTACCTTGTGTTGTTTAACTAAAATCTACCAAGGTAGTTATAGGCTTGAAATTAAACAGACTTCTAAGGCGAGGGGAATAATTAGAGTAAAGCAGAGATAAAAGTAAATGTGGATCTTCATGCCTTTGTTCAATATATTTTGCTACCATTCTGAAATCTTTGTTCATTCAAGTTTTGTCAATTTCAAGTTCATGACTTATTGTATTAATCCTCGATTAATATTCCAAATAATATTTAATCTCAAAGCTAAGGCAATTGCCACCAACGACAATAACAACGCCAACCACCACGGCAGCAACAATAGTCGTACCAAATTCATTGGCAACCGACTAAATTAGGCTAAGCGTTAGAAACCAGATCAACTGCGTCGATGGAGCCTCAGACGACGACCCGGTTGGACTCCGGCTGAAATGGGACCGAGTCTGGGACTCTTACGGAAGACCAGTCGACAGAGATGGACATGGTCGGCACATCGGCGGCTGCTGCTGCCGGTTGAATGGAACGACGATGGGGCAGCAAAAACATAAAATAATATCCATGAGAGATGCAACAACAACAACGTGTTACTCAAGCCACTCGGATCAATCGGATGACATGTTGCGATTCCCTCGTTGTTGCTGTTGTTGTCGTTGATGATAATTTGTTGATGAAAGACCGTGGCAGGCGAGGGAGACGATGGATTGCAATGCGTCGACTTATGCAATTACCGAGACCGAGGGAACAACAATGGATTCAACGAAAGTTTTCCTTTTCAAGACTCCCACGGAGCGAGGGACAGTGCAGGAAGGGTGGAGGAGGAAGACAGGAAGACAGATGGAAGGAAGAAAGGAAGGAGGGATTGAGACAAGGTTGTGGGACTGACGTCTGATGGAATGCAGCACAAGCTGCTGGAGAGTCGAAGCGAACACCAGGCCGGTGGATCATCGTCCACTAGGGCTCACTCCTCATTCCTCGCCGCAGTTCCAGAGATTCTGGTCTTCGTGGAACTGCAGCAGGACCAGCTCATAGGTGAGAATCGTGCCGACCACCTGTGGGAAGTCGAATCGTTAGACGTTGGCCGATGGACGATGGAGGACGGCAACTTACCGTCGGCACCAGCTTCCTCGTGACGCTGAACAACTTGAGGCCCGTCAGGGCGACGACATCGGTGGCCACCTCGTTAGCGAAACGCTCCGCCTCGCCCCCGTAGGCATCCCTGGGCACGTGGCGCAGCGGCACGAGCGGATCCCGCGCCCGCTCGTTCACCTCGGCGAGGAAGAGCGAGACGGCCAGAGTGCGGCCGAGAAGAAACAGCAGCGAGAAGTAGAAGTAGACGCCGTGGGCCACGGACGGCATCTTGCTGGAAGGCAGACGAGAACATTGAAATTGGTGGATGATTGGCTTGAGGGATGCCGGGACCCACTTGATGCTCTTCAGCAGCTGGAGGCAGACGAAGTACAGGTTGTTGGCGAACGAGATCATCGTGATGGCTGAGATGGCGTCGTCCACCTCCGAGATCAACTCGCAGACCATGCGGTACTGCATCCGGGTCGTGCTCCAGAAGCTATCCGACATCGCCTGCACCGGGTTGGACAACATTTGAAGTCTTTCGACCCTTTCGACTTGGTCCTTCATGCCACACGCACCTTGCCCTGCACCCGGACGATGTTCACCTGGATCTGCTTGTACAGCGAGGACAGCCCGATGCCCATGATCGTGACGAAGATGTCCATGTAGCTCCAGCCGAAGGTCATCAGGATGTTGTGCACTTCGCCCACCCAGCCGAGCCACGTCGAGAACTCGAACACGTAGAAGATCTGGGAGGCGACCGTGCTCAGGTACGACTCGACGGGGTCCTTGCGTGAGGGGCAGTAGTTGGCGAAGTGGATCGCCGAGATGGTGCTGAGCAGGTGCTCCGCTGGAACAAACAAATTAAATGAAATAAATTCCCTCTTTGTTCTCCCTTTGTGTGGGAGTCCGACTCAACTCAGCGAGAGCATGATGAGCACGAAGGTGACGTGCCGGATCTTCCGCGAAAGCTCCTCGCGACTCGTCCAGGTCGTGTGCGGCGGCAGCTGCTGCTCCACCAGGGCCCAGCGGCGCATGAGCCGCGGCCACTTCGAGGCCAGCCGAAGGAAGCCGGCGGAGGACAGGAAAATCGAGACGTGGAAAACCATGGGCTCTGCAAGAGATAGGGATGAGAATGACTTTGTAAGTGATCTGTGGCGAAGGTCGACGTCAACTCACCGAGGTTCCGCACGTCCACCTCGTTGGCGTACACCATGACCATGGTGAAGCAGCTGTCCGCGAAGGTGGTCAGCATGTAGAAGAGGCAGTACCAGGTGCGGAAGCTGCGCCAGCTGAACGAGAGCCCGTGTACCGAGCGCGCCCGGATGCCGCGCACCGGCATCAGGCAGAAGCACTGCGCCATCACCAGCACTGAGGAGTGGGGATTATTTTAATAATTTAAAGGTCTTCAACCCCAGCCCAATCTCCCATGATCGAGGGCCTCATTACAAACAACGACTCCATCTCGCCGACACCCCAATCGATCCGCCACCCGCCGCATCCGTATCCGCAGACCGACCTTAACCTTAGCGAAGCCATGAACCCACTCACCTGCCCCCTCTCTCCCTCTCAGACGCGCCACGGTAATGGAAGCCGTAACCGCGATAATGGGGAGCACATTAGCCGGGAGCCAGACCCTCCCTCCTCCCGACTTCACCGCGGTTTGTTTACTTTGCGACTCCTGCCCTCTCCTCCCCCTTCGACAACCCCACCCTCGTCTGAGCACGTAAATCAATTTTCAAAACGAAATTCTAAAAATTTCACTTCTCGCAAGCGAAACTCGCGTTGCCAAAGTGAGGGAAGAATGTTGTTGGGGAACCTCCAGGTAGGCTGACACCCCGCCCCCTGGGTTGGGCTGAACTTACTCGGTCCTACGGCCTCGTGGAAGCTTCCATTGTGCAGGAAATCAGTTCGTGTGCCTCGACGAAGGTATCGAGGGGCGCCTGAAGAAGAAGCGAGTTAGTCGGCGTGAGATGGAGGAGGATCAAAATAGTGGGAGGGGAAGAGGGATGACGAACAGGGACAGAAAGACAGATGCCTTCGCTTTGGGCGGCCCGTGTAAACCTGACAAAATATAATCGTGAAGAACAGTGAGAAAAGATAAAAAAGAGTGCCAGAGGACGTCATGCGCCAAGAGCGGCAAGAGAGGAGACGAAGATGAGGAGAAGAAGGTGAGGAGAGGGCAAGAGGAGGGGAATAAAAGTCGTCACGAACGAAGCCAAGATTTGAAGGAGAAATAACTGAGCATGGAGCTGAGTGACAAAAAGTGAGGTATTTTTTTCAGAGCAAAGAGTAACCAAGAGTTGGGAATCCAGGGGGTTGAGGAGGAGGCGGATGAGGAAATGGAAGAAGAGGTGTTGAGCAGATGGAGGCAGAGATAAGTGAAAATGGTAAAAAATGAAACATTTAACGAGTGAGGGGTGCGAGGCGGCGATGGTGAGGCAGGTGAAGACACGATAGAGGAGATGAGAAGAATGAATGCAATAAAAAGGTGAAAAGGCGGTTAAAAAATTGACGAAGCAAGTTGAGTCTCGCCCGGGGCCGAGGAGGAGAGTCGAAGCCGCCAAAGTCGACCCAATTCAGGGTTATTTTGGGGTCAACTTAGGGTGAGAGGCGGGGTCGTCAACTTACGCGTTCCATAGAAGCGATTCAGATCCATGATCGTGATGGACTCCAGGCGGCGCAGCGACTCCTTGTCGATGAAATCAAGACCCCTGGCCGGTGACAGAGACATAAACATGGAGACAGCCGAACAGGCAGACAGAGAGGGAAAGAGAAGAGAGGTGGGAGGAATATAGAGAGCTGAAGAGTGGGAAATTGAGATGATTTGATAAGGGAGTTGAGTTGGTAAAACGAGGAAGATTTGATACTTCCTTCAACTTTATTCCCTCTATTAAACCCGGAACCTCTCGACATCTCTCTCTCTCTCGCTTCCTCTCCCTCTCCTCGACAGCCCTTCGAACTCACCTCTTGGAGCGCTTCAGTTCCTTCGCTGTCTTTTGAAACTTCGCATTGAAACTTTTCAGTTTTTGAATGCAGCCGTTGTTTCTGCGCAATTTCCACATAACTGAAGCTAATCAAGAGACAACAAAAACAATTATAACGACAACAACAACTGCTATGTCTGCAACGCTCTTCCGGCTCTTGAGAATTTCGTTAAACTCGCAGAACTTTCAACTTCTTCTACCTCTCTCTCGTTCTCTTTCTCACTCCCGCCCCTCGACTTCCTCAGGCGACTTCGACAATTCGATTGAGAGAAATTGAGTTAATTATTGTGCTTGTCTGCCTCCACTGATGTAGGTGCAGGCGGTTTCCCACCAAGTCGTCGTGATTGACAGTGGTTGACGGCGGGCCTTAATTGGGTCAGGATCCCGCGCTAATGTGTGACTAACGTGACACCGACTAACGTGACACCGGCGTCGTGAGGACTCTGCACTTGCAACAACACGTTGCCAACGCGACAACGTTGTTGGCTGGTTGACGTGGTCGTCCTGGCCGAGGTTCGCTGACGAGTGTCGCCGAGCCAACAACAAAAGCCTTTATATTTGCGGCTCCCAGGGCTCTCGGTATGTGGTGTTGATGATGCTCCTGAACTTGGAACCTGCCTGCCTGTCTGCCTGTCTGTCTGTGTGTGCGTGTGTGTTTTCCCTTTGTCGTCCTTTAGTTTAATGTCCACATTAAGTCGCCACTATCGCCGGCATTAATCGCTGACTGCCGATGCTTTGCGCAGAGATCATTACGGCCCATATCCTCGGGCTGATCTGCCGTCGTCAGTTGTCCGATGTTCTGATCTTTTACTGCAGTCCGACGTCGATAGTTCATTTGCATTTCCATGGCACATGCTCGGGGTAATGCGATTTTAATTAACTGAGCCCAGACACTTCGTTCGAGTGGGTTGATTGAGTGGAATCATGCATTCTTCATTTGCGATCCCTCGAACCCAGAGCAAGGGTCGGTAAATCCCGGGTTCGTCCACGAACTTAAACTCCATATCGTTAGTCGTTAGGTTCTTGTATAGGCGGCAGCAAAAGACAAGCTATATTAACTATTTATTTAAATTATTTATTTATACTCTAGTTAAAGACATTACAAATTTACTCGATTAATGCGATACGCGCGTTTTCAATCGGTCTTTCTCGTGAGCGTGTTCACGGCAAAATGAGCTCGAATTCTGCTTTTGTCATTAACAATAGGATTGAGTAAATGAAGGGATCAACGATTTTTTCTCTCACTCTCTCTCTCCCTCTTTTGCCGAAGCGAAAATAATTAACAATATCTGTGGAATTTTAAGAAAAACGTTGGGTATATTTAAATATATTTACACAGCATATACAAGGTACACGTATATTTATTTCAGGTGTTCGATTTGTGTAGTGAACAACTTGAGGACGGCTTCAGTTGACATTTTCTCCTTCCTTCCTCCCACTTATTTTCTTGGCTTCTATTTTCTTTTTCCCCAAAAGCACGAGGAAGAAATCGCACCTCAGTCCTGGGAGCAAACGGACTGGTTGTTCTCCTCGTGGAACTGGATGAGCACCAGCTCGTAGGTGACAATCGTTCCGGCCACCTGTGCAAGGGGAGAACTCAGGTTGAAGATACATACATGTTTGTTTGTACATATATCAAGAGCGAAAAAGTCAGCGTCACGAAGCCAGAGAAGTCGGATATGTCAAATTTCGTCACGTGATTAGCAATTGAGCTCTCTCTGACTCGGACTCGTGTCGACGATGATCGGAGCGATTTATTTCACTTACACTCAAGACCAATTTCCGCGTCAAGTGAAAGAATTTCATGCCACTGAGCGCCACGAAATCGCTGTTGATCTCCTCCGAGAAGCGCTTGACCTCGGGACCCCAGGACTCCTTCGGAACACAGCGCAGGACACGGAGCGGCTTCTTCGACTCGTCGTTGATGTCCGCGGTGTAGAGCGAGACGGCCATCGTGCGGCCGATGAGGAAGAAGAGCGAGAAGTAGAAGTAGACGGTGTGCGCGATCGAGGGCATCTTGCTGGGGAGCAGGATAGGAGAGGGGAGGGTTGAAAAAGAGGCATGGACTGTGATACAATGGGGAATTAGAGCCTAGTCGACCATCTACTCAACCTAACTGATACACAAGTTCCAGAGTAATTTCCTTCTGAACATCAATTTTTTCCTTTATTTCGGAACGATTCCATGATATCATTTGGCAAATTTCGACTTTGTCTACACTAAACGCTGTTCAACGAGAATCCGTTTGGTTTCCCTTCTTCTTTTGAAATATGAGCTCCGAATGTCCTCCCCACGAATTTGAGCCAATTTATTAAGTTTGAATGAAACTTCGCATATGGTTTCCTCAGCCTTCGCCTAGTAACTCTCTCTCTCTCTATCTCTCTCGTACTCTCACTATCTATGCCCTATGTGGTCCTGAAATTATTTCCACCTTTGCCTATCTGCCGTCGTGACCTCGTGCAGACCATCATATTTCACTTGTGGTTTTTGTTGTTGCTCCCACTCGCCGCCCCACTGTGCCCTGCCCACAAGGACGTAATTTGGGGCGTTGCCAACCATCGGCACTCACTCACTTCAGGCTCTTCAGCAGCTGCACGGAAATGAAGTAGAGGTTGTTCGAGTAGGACACCATGGTGATCATCGAGATGGCGTTGTCGATGTTCTCGCAGAGAACGCACAGATTCCGGTACTGGATCCGCCGCTCCGACCAGAAGGCTTCCGGCATTTGCTGCAACAGACACAACAGAACACATTGACTGTTATTGCCTGCCATTGGCATGATGTTGGCATATTTCGCCCCTTGGCTTACCATGCCCTTGAACTTGAGCAGATTGTCGTTGAGCTGGGTGAACAGCGACGTGAGCCCGATGCTGATGATCATCACGAACACGTCCATGTAGCTCCAGACGAATGTCGAGATCACGTTCTCGATTTTCCCCAGCCAACTGAGCCAATTCGAGTAGGGGAACACGAAGAAGAGCTCGCTGTAGGAGACCAGGAAGAAGTTCTTGATGGGGTTGTCGGTGGGCGGGCACATCTCGGAGAACTTGATGCCGGCGATTATGCTCATCAGGTGCTCCCCTGGAAGAGACACAAACGGAGAGAGTGAGAGAACGATAGAAGAAGACGGTGGTTGGAGCTCACCCAGGGCCAAGGACATGGCCACGAGGGTGACGGTCCGGATCTTGTAGGCCATGCGGCGCTTCTCCATTTGCGTGTAGTACGGCGGCAGGTCGCGCTGCGTCTCGTCCCACTCGACCATCAGCGCGGGCCACTTGCGGGCCAGGTAGAAGGCGCTGATGCACACGGTCAGGTTGCTGGTGCGAAATATCAACGGCTCTGGAAAACGACAGAGAGTCATCAAGAGCCGAATGCGGCAAATGCGAATGAGTTGGAGGCCTACCGATGTTGTTGAACGTGATCTCGCTGTGGAGCACCTTGTACATGGTGATGACGAGGTCGGCGACCAGGCCGACGATGAAGACCGCGCTGTACCAGGTGCGCCAGTGGGACCACGAGAAGCTCAGGTCCTGGGGCCGCGGCCCGGTGACGCCGCGCACCGGCATCACGGTGAAGATCTGGGCCATGACGAGGACTTTTCCAGACGACCACAGTCAATGCGACAGGGACGAGACCGATGAAAGCAGCGGTGGGAAGAAACGCAATGAGATGGGGCGAAAGCAAAGGCAAAGGCGAGGGCGATGAAAAAATCCGCAAAGACCCTCGGGCGACGGCGGCGGCGACACCCGACACCGAGCGGTGGTGGGGCGAATGTGAATGAGCCCAGAATGCCCACAATCCCAACAGCAATACCCTAATGTATTACAGTTCTAAAAATAGCCACAGCGCCCGCGGCCACCGCTCTCGAAATAAATACCTCTGTCTCTCCGTCGGCTCGCCTTGTCCTGCCCGGGGTATGAGTTTTTCAGTGATTGTCTCCTTCGGTCCAATTAAGACCATTAGCGATTTCCTGCCAAAGCCTCCAAAATTTCTTCTCGCAATAATAATTACAGTGGAAATAATTACTGATCGACGGAGAGTGTGCAGCGAGGGAGGGACGGACTTGAAAAGAGCTTCATTAGCATTGGGAGAAGAGCCGCAGAAGCTGCTTAAGGCTTCTGAAAATACTCAATTTTCCACCACAGTCGCCCAAATTTTCTACCTTCAGTAGTCGTGGCTTCAGTTCCCCATAAGGCAAGAACAAGTGGCTGCATTCCAAGCTGTCGCGAATGTGTACGTGACTGCGAACGACAAAAGGCGAGATATAGAGAGCATTTGATTTCAAATTTCGCACTGAAAATAAGTGGATTCGAAGAAGATGGAGAAGAGGTGAACCGGCAAGTACAGCACAGAGAGAGAGAGGCAAGAGACGACCTCAGGCGAAACCTTGCAGCAGACTTTGAACTGAGTTCAACTGGATTTGTGGTCAAATTAAAGTGCAGTGAATTCTACGGTTTCAAAGGTCACTTCACTAATAGACCTTCCTAGAGCGATTTAAGTTCATTTCCAACTGTAATTTCATATTATTCCAGCTGCGTGCCAGCAGACCAAGGGAGGAAAAGAGCTAATGAAAGAGAGAGAGAGAGAGAGACCCACTCGGAAATCCGATTAAAACTTCAATTAAGTAGCTGTCGATGGGATTTGCAGGCGCCTCCGAACACGCCCCCACCACCGACGGCGCCCCTCGGCCGACTCACCTGATCCCACAGCATCGTGGAAGCTTCCGTCGTGCATGAAGTTCTCCCTTCTGGCTCGGGACAGGATTTCTGCGTTAACGAGGTTAACGAAAAGCCAAAGAGAATGAGAACAATAGGAAGAGAGTGGGGAAACCCCACGAAATTAGAGCGGCAAATGGCGAAATACGGACATGTAAATTCTGATTAACTGCGGATGCCGCGCTGCAACGGCGGTGAAGGGTTGGAGGAGGAGTTGGAGGTGGCGAGGGACAACCAGGCGCCATGGGGAATGGCACACATCGCAGCCCCCACCCCACACACTCCGCCCTCCCCTCCGCTCCTTGACTTACTTGGAAATTTTTCGTAATTCAATTGCGGCTCCAGCTCCGTCAGAAAGTCCCGGCACACGCTCCTAATCACCTGCTCCTTCGCCTGCGCCGCGCCCGCCGCATCCGGCCTGCAAAACCCCAAATACTCAATTAGTTTCCTCCACCCCTCGCCACCCGCTCCCGTTCCCGTCACTCACTTGGGTGCATTGCGCGAGTTTCGCCGGAAAATTTCGACGCGGGCGAATCTTCGAAGTCGCTGCAATTTGCCCTCGCCTTTCGACGCGAATTTCATGCTGAACTTCCTCGTCTCTCCTCGGCTTCCTCGGCTTGGACGTGGCCCAAATGTTTCTCCTACACCTCAGCCGCCCGCTCGTCC
This sequence comes from Coelopa pilipes, assembly GCA_947389925.1. Lineage (NCBI taxonomy): Eukaryota > Metazoa > Arthropoda > Insecta > Diptera > Coelopidae > Coelopa > Coelopa pilipes. The sequence continues at coordinate 28,252,625 of OX376699.1, read as the reverse complement.
GTCCCTCTGTCCGTCGGTCTGTTGGTTCCGATTCCGGTTGAGGAGACTCTGGAAATATGCTCGACTACCGTGCGCGACTCGTGGCGACGCCTCGGACCCCTCGCAGCTAATGCGACCCTCATTTGCAGCACCTGACGCTGGCGGCTGGCGGCCGTGTTTATCGCCATTTTGTGCAAATAATTGCGGGCTTCAATTATTCATGGTGGCTGCCGCTCGTGTCTGTGAGCGAGCGTGTGTGCGTGTGGCATTTATTTGCTTCACGTTCCCGCAAAAATAATAATTAATGCTCAGTTGGCATGGTTATGAGGAAGGAGCAGGAGAAGGAGCAGGAGGAAGGAGGAGGGCCCTGGGAGGAGCTGGGCGCTGGGGCGAGGCCCATGTCGGAGATGATTATACATCTGGAGGAGCACGCGGTTCCTGGGACTGGCTCTTGTGGCAAGCGGTTCCCTCGAACTGTAATTTATGGCTTGAATTAGTCATGGCCATGTCTGTGGATGGGCGATGGGATGCAGTGGAATCGGGTTGTTTCCGGTCTTAATAAACTTTAATTGGTCTCTAATGAGGAGCCCAAGCGGGGCACGGGAATGGAACGAACCTTTAATATTACTTGTTTCACCCTCCTGCTGGGAACGCAAAACCACTGTGCCTTTGATAACGCTTGCAATCCAAATCGATTTATTTTCAATTCTCTCGATCAATTCTCTCGAATTCCCCTTGCGATTTTCCAGCTGCGGAACCCACAATTCGCAAAATAACTAGGAAGCCACAAATTCAACATTGAAATTGCAAAACCGACATTTGCCCAGACAATTACAGCTCCTAAGTGCAATTTCCTTATGTCCTTATGTCCTTCCTTCCTTAATTCCTTCTCCCCGATCGCCAGCCAGTAATCTGGCATCGAGATGACCCCAAGTGCTGCAGTGCTTTGATCCCTATTCGTATCCCAGGGTTCATATTTCGATTTTCTCCTTGCAAGGAACGGCCAACGATTCGACCCCTCCAACCACGTCCCTTTGTCCCTTTCCGGCTTCGATTTCCATCTAAACACATTTCATGTCATGTTCAATTCAATTTAATTCATTTCAATTCCCTTTCAAAAGACAATTTGAGTAAATGCAAGGACGTTGCCGGCAGCAGCTACGGTCAGCAACAACACCAACAACGTCGACCATTTGCACTTGACCACGAGTGGAAAATTGGCAACAGCAACGTCCTTTTGTCGTCCTTTCGAACCCGCAAAACGTTTAAATTCAATATGAGAACAATCAGAATCCAAACCGAACGAAATTCGAGCAGAACGAAAAACAAGGGAACACAACAATAATCCTCATTCGTAGCAATCGCTGATTTTGTCCGCCTTGTTGAACTGCAACAGGACCAATTCGTAGGTCACGATGGTGCCGGCCACCTGAAACAAGCAACAACAACAACAAATCCAACATTATCCACTTCACCGACAACACCATCAGCCAACAGCAATCGGTCCGCTGGAGTTCAGAAGACGCAGGAGCTGCGAGGAAGCGAAGTTTTCGTAACTCACCGTCAGGACCAGGCCCCTGGTCAGATGGAAAAACTTCATTCCAGACAGGGCCACGACATCTGTGGTCACTTCCTCCGTGAAGCGTCTCAGCTGCCCACGTGCGGAACGGGCGACGAAGTCGTTCGAAGTTGTGGCAGATGAGAAATGGAAGAAAACGTCGGATAACAAAAGAAGCGAAGGGAATGCGAATTAACTTTGTGGTTTTTCTTTCTACTTGGCTTTTTAAATTTCATGTTTGTCCCTCGTCCCTCGACACCCTTGCAGTGGTTTTGTCTCATCCTGACATTGGTTTTGGTTTTCCCATGCCATCCTGGAATTCCATCTATGTTAAGTACTTATCGAAATCCAATTAACTGGCGCCCACAGTTAAAACCGATCAGGAAATCGGGGAAAATTGAATTTCCAACAAAAAAATGAATTACCCGAGCTGTGATGGTGATGGCGCCCAAAAAGGACAGGCGGAAGTGGAACTGGACGGAACCGCTTTCGTATGCTACCGTGGTCGACCCGGCCGTCGGAGCCCACTGTGTGGACTGCGGAGCGGAAACGCGGCCGTAAATCAAATCAGGATGTAAAATTGAAAACTCAGAAATAAACAAATAACTGTTGGCTCCCACATGCAACAACCGGACGACACCGGTCGCCGCCAACCAACGCACACCGGTTCACACGACCCACGGACACGCGCCACCACCAACGGAAGCCCACGCGGACGACGCAGATGGCGCATTTCGTTCATTCCATTCCACTTCATTCCCTCCCTCCTTCCGATTCGATTCATTTTATTTGATTCCATTTCATTTCAGTCCAGTTCAGTCGAGTCGACACTCGCCGCACTCACCTCGGGGCACCAGTTGTCGCGGTGGACGCCGCGGAAAATCGTCGCCGGACGCTTGGACTCCTCGTTGATGTCCGCCGTGAAAAGCGACAGGACCAGGGTGCGTCCGAGCAGGTACCCCAGCGAGAACCAGAAGTAGAGGGTGTGCGAGAAGGACGGCTTCTTCCTGCCAGACGAGAGGGAAATACGATGGCCAAATGCTTAGCTATGTAAATTTACTTAGGTTAAAATGTGGACAAATTGAGGCGAAGTGAATGAGACGAAATGAATTGAATGAAATGAAATGAATGGGACGAATTGAATGACGAGAAATGAATGCGAAGAAAGAGCGGAAATGTAATCATGAGTTCAAAGTGAACGGCGAAACGAGGCCGTGGGGCATCAGGTGCGAAGAGGAGAATGCGGATGAGGTGCCTAGAGGAGGCGCCTGGGGTGAGTCGAAAATGAATGCTTTAAAGTTGAGTCTTAACTAACTGTATGCTCTTGAATATCTTCACACAGATGAAGTAGAGGTTGTTGGCGAAGCACAGGAGGGTTATTGACGAGATGGCGTCGTCGACGGCGTTGCAGAGCTTGCAGAGGTTGCGGTAGTTGATGCGGTTCTGTATCCAGAACTGCTCCGTGGTGGGCTGTGAAACAGACCACATCATCAGAGTGATAGAGACAGAGAAAGAGTGGGCGTCTCTCGCACTCACCGTCTTCACCGCCCTCAACATGAACTCGTTCAGATGGCGGAACCGCGCCGCTAACGAGTAGCTGATGGTCATCACGAAGATATCGTTGAAATTCCAGGCGAACGTCGACAGGACGTTCTCGACCTTGGCCACGATGCCCGCGAAGGTCGAGTACTCGGTGAAGTAGAAGAACTGGGCGAAGTTGGAGAGGAAGAAACTGTCGATGGGGCTCTCGGGGATGGCGGGGCAGGCGTTCACGTAGTAGATGATCGAGAGCATGCTCAGCAGATGCTCGACTGAGTGACGAGATGAATTTAAATAAAACAATTACGAACTCGACCATGAAGGTTGGAACCTAAAACCCACTTAGGGAGCATACGGTGATGATCATCGTGATCATCTTGAGGCGATGGGCCAACCAGCCCTTGGCCTGTTGCGTTTGCAGCGGCGGCAGGCGGCGCTCGACGGCCTCCCAGTGGAGCATCAGGGCGGGCCACTTGCGCGCCAATCGCAGGAAGCCCGCGGCGATGAGGAACGCCGAAATGCTGAAGATGATGGTGTCTGGAAGACATGCAGGGATAGCATGAAAAAAAAAAGAGAGAGAGAGAGAGAGAAGGAAAGACGAAGAGTTGATGGGAGTCGTACCTGCCTCGTCGACGTGGAAGGGGCTGCGGAAGGCGTAGGCGAGCGAGAAACCGCAGACGACTCCAAAGCTGATGGTCACCACCACTGAGTACTGGGTGCGGAGGTGTCGCCAGGAAAAAGACAGACTGCTGGCGTGTTTTGCGGTCACCCCGGCGACGGGCATCAGGGCGAAAACCTGGGCGAGCAGGATAACTGGAGCGGAAGAGGGAAATACTATTTAATATATGTACACAAATTGTGTTATAAATAGCAATGAATAATAAATTTTGGAAAAAATCATATGAGTCACCCTTTGATTATTGGTTTGGGGAAATAATTCATGCCTGCAAGTATGCAGCGAAATTTCGTATGCAACAAGAATTGAAGTTCCAAATACGACCTAATATCATCGATCCTAAAGGGATGCTTCTATTTTTGGGACTTTCAACGCGAGAGAGATCGTGGGTGATCTCTCTCTCGCTCACACGTTATTATGGCTCTCACGCTGTCGTCGTCTCTGGGCGCCTGGTACAGCGGCAGATTTTGTGACATCGAAATTTTCCACGATTCGAAGACGATTTTTTCTTATAAGCAGATGATGAAGAGGAGATTGAAAGCAGTAGGGTGAAGGAATAGAATGGGTGGGAGGAGATGAACCGAGAAGAGGAGAGTTTATTTACCTGGCTTAAAGGCCTCCATGAACGAGCCCGAGTGCTCGTAGTCCTTCCTACAGCCACGGCGAAGCCACACCTGCTTAACTGTGTGAGAAGAGAGGAGAAGAGTAAAATTCCCAACAAAATTTCATTCAACATCATTTCATTAAAAAAACCCACAACCCATTCGACGTCCTTCGTGTTTGTAAGAACATATGTTAAAACTTTTGCGAGACATTTAATTAAATTGCTTCTGAACCTCGAACCATCAACAACAACAACAGACAAAAAATACGACCAAAAAGAAGAAAAGTCCAGTCGTTTCAACTGCAGTGGAAAATAACTTGCGAAGGTAATTTTTCGTCTTGTTTCAATATTTATTTTGCGAAAAGTTTCATCCTTAAACTTTCAAGAACACACACACGCATATGTCGAGCAGAAAAATGCCACACGAGAACAAACACAGACAACCACATGCACACACTCCCATACTCACTCACGCATGCACACACCGAGCTCCTCACTCAAGTGCTTAATCGAGCATTCAACTTGAAGTTCATGTCGGTGTCTTCCCAACAACAACAACGAGTTGTAGGAGGAGTTGCGAAGGCGAGAAGGATGAAGTCCTCACCTGGGAGAAATCGCAGCCTCGGCTTGGTCTTCAGCACGCTCGCGCTCCGCACCTTGATGACGCTTAATCTGCCATTTCCGTTTCGCCGCAAAAAGTTCAATGTAATTTCGTCAATGAAATAAGAACGGGAAGCAGAAGAAGGAAGAGCAGAGCAGAGAATTTTTGAATATTTAATTAGATGCCTTCCGCAAGAGAAGCAGAGAGCAGGAGGAAATGAGATTAAATCAATTTACTCGCTGGCGATCCTCCGTCGCTGCAGGAACTTGATCTTCTGCAAGCGCTGCATCCGCCGCGATCCCAGGCCGTGGGTCAGCTTCATGGTCGCCGTCGAACTACGCCTCCAAATATGCTGCAACTCCAGGCAGCCATGCAAAGTATTTGGTTTTCAAGTTTTGCAATTCATCAAAACATTCGACTCATGGCCATGCCCAGTTCCTTTTCCTATTCCGCTTCCGGTCCCGTCACTCGTTTATCGCCCTGATCATTTCTCATTTGCAGACGCAAATTAGTGTAATTGTCAACAACATTGTTGTTGTCTCTCTCCATCTTCCTGTTGTTGTTTCCACCACCTTCCTGTTGTTGATACTTCCTAATACCTGGCGTTACTTTATTTCTCTTATTTTTTCTATTTTTGTTCATGTTTTTTTCCTTTCATATGTTTTCCCTTTTGTCGGGCTGTGGTTTTGTTGTTATTGCGATTCGTTACACGATTACACTTGGAATTGAAGTCCAAACGTAGTTTGCCGTGTCACCGTGGGCCAACGAGAGTACAGAGGCGGGCAACTAAATTGACTAGAAGACCCTTTGCAGCAAACCAGGAACTTGTTTCTTCAATTTAACAATATGTGCAAATTGAATTCTCACAATTTTCTCGAATGATTCCATGGAATTTCATTCATAGCACCAACGGTTGCGCATGGGGCGTCCAGGGGGGCAACCGCAACAGCTGTTGTTGTTGTTATTAGCAATTGTATTTGTAAATCGCGCTAATCATTTGCAATAACTATTCGTTCTATTTATGCTAATGATTTTTGCTCGTTTCACGCCATCGACATCGTCATCGGCATCGTCGTCAACCGCGACACGATGACAGGGACAAAGACAAAGAGATAGAGGAAAGAGAGTTCGAATCATGAATTGAATATTTTGTGAAATTTCAAAGACCTCTCCCAAATAACTTCGTTCGAACTTTCGGCAGAAAATTAATGTGATTATTGACGGCTTCAACGGACGCCACATAGACGCCTACACTCTCGAGCGCACACACCCACATACATACAGAAACCCCCGACAATAACGACGACGATGACAAGAGGACAGCAGGAGCGATCACAAAGACAAAGGACGAACCGCAAAGAGGGATCTCAAAGGCAGCAACGAGGAAACCACAATAGCTCGTCACTTACAACACCAACAAATAGATCAAGAGCAACACTAACAACAAGTACAACAACAACAACGCCGCCAACAGCATCTTCATCTCGAGACCTTTTTCTCCCAGGGAGCTGCGTCGTCGGGCGATTCTCTGGCGATGGTAATTGTGCGCATTATTGAAAATTATTTAAATTCAATCCAATGCCTCCCGGCTGTTGGGGGGAGGTGGAAGTAACGGTGGGAGCTATGTGGTTGTGGAAGGTGGGGAGGAGGTGCAGCAGTTATGGTGCGCGAGCAATTTGTCCGGGGATCGACATTAATTTACATCATTAAAGCGCGGTCCTCAGCGGCGCGTGGCACCTCAGCTTCCTGCCTCCGTCAGTCCGTCGTTCTATCCATCTGTCTGTCTGTCTCTCAGCCGGTTTCCGCCTCGTCGCCCCCTCTGGGATTCCCTACATCTTGGCTACACTGGCGCTGGGTGCTCTCAAGGTCCTGCTGGTTTGTTGGCCTCGTCAAGGTTCTTGGGGGAGTCGATTGTGTTGTTGTCATTTTTGCTGTGATTGTTTCTTCCGTTGTTGTTAAAGTTTTCATTTGTTTTTTTGCCGTTCTTACTGTTTTTGCCATTGATGTTGTGGGTTTTGTAGTTATTTAATTTCTTTTGGTCAGTGTTTCATGTTGATGAAATTTAATTGAACCGCGAAAAGAAAAACTCCAAGTACAAGTATATATTTCTTCAAAATATTATAGATCGAAGAATTTCACTCATTTTTAGAATCCTCTTTCTCCCGCTCTCTTTCTCACACGCTTGAGGTAGACAAAATACCTCTTATAATTACCGCCATTAAGCAACACGTAGGCCTTTCATTTCCGGTGTCGACCGCTCAAACTTCCGACGCTTTTCGTATCTTTTTATTTTTTTTTTTTTGCACCATCCACACACACACTCATGCCTTCGCTCTGACACGCACATACTCCCACACGCACGGCCAGAGTTGACATCTCTTTATTGATTGCCCTCTACCTTCGTGTTATGTCAAGCCAGCATATTGCGCTTTCCTTTCCATCGGCCAGGACACCGCATCCAGCCACGGACCTGGGTCTGCCTCTTGCTTTCTCTCACTCTCACTCTCTCTCTTCTCTCATTTTCACTCGCTCCGTTTCTCTCCGACTCTCGGTATCCGGGCTTCGTTGAAGAGAGGTGCGTTGATTGCTTCGTTGGCTAAATACGGACCACGGAATCGACCGCAGCCTGGCTTTGGTTCCAGCAAGCGCAAGTGCTTTCGAGTCAATTATTATCTCTCCTCTGTTTCCCACTCTCTCCCTCTCTCTGTCTTTCTCTCATTCACTTACTCATTGGCATCGATTCTGCCAGTCGCCCCATGCACTCGTCTCGCCTTCCGACCTCGCCGTCTGGGACCGTCTTCTTCCTCTCCCATTATGTCCTGCCCATGCATGTTGCTGGGTGGAAATATATATGTATGCGTGTGATTGTGTGTGTGGGTGAGTACGTGAGTGTATTTACTTTGAGGCTTTCGCTATTGTATTAAATCGGGCGAGTGTAATTTGTTGCCATGACATTTGCTGCTTTAATTAACATTCCGGCCAAGATGCCAATTAAGGTTGTTTTTGGTGGCTGGCCAGCGACTGCCACAACGACAACCAAAAGAGCTCGAGGCGACCAACTGATCGATTAAGGACGACTGTAATCGAGACATAAAAACATACGAAAAACATACACAAAACCGCGACCGCAGTCATTTATTTAATATCCAACCGAAGCTCGTTCGCGATTGCAAAGGCGTGGTTGTGGTGAAGCCCTGTAAGGTAGGGTTTTGTATTGTAAAGTGTCTTGAAGAACTTGAAAGGGGATCCCTTGAGGGACAACTGTGAGGGACAATTGGTTGAAACCCTTTGCTCTACCGCGACGGACAGTAGTTGGCTCGATCGTCCATCACCTCATCGACCTGATCGAACAGCACCAGCTCGTAGACCACAATAGAGCCGGCCATCTTTCGAGAGAGAGAGAGGGAGTGATAAAAGCCTTGCTTAATTCCACTCCACCGCAAACTTACTCCGACAATTAGTCGCCGCGTGACGAAGAAGAACCGCCGGCTGGAGAGCGCAATCATGTCCGAGGCGAGGATCTCGTTCAGCCGGTTCAGCTGTGGATGGGACGCGAAGGCGAGAATGCGTCAATCACCGCAGAAATCGATGTCTTAGTCGTGTTTGTCACGGTGACTGCTCTAAGTAGCTCACCACAGACATTTGGCACTCACCTCTGGGCCCCAGAAGGCGGTGGGGATCTCGTACAACGTGGCCAAAATTTCCTCGGCCGCCTCGTGTATCGCGGAGGCGCTGAATATCATCGTCAGGATTCGTGTCAGGACGAATACCATTGAGATCCAGAAATATATCTCGACCATTATGTTGACCTTCGGTCTGCTCGGTGAGAACGCGACAATTAGTCATGAAAAAATGCAAGCAAATTAAGGGAATATCTAACAAGAAAGACTGGAAAACCTTTTCGCATATAAGGTACATGTTCTGCGAGAAGGACAGCAGGATCAGGCCGGCCAAGTGGGCATCCATCTGGTCCAGCAGGTCGGTCATAGCCTTGAAGTCCCTGCGCACCTCAGCCCAGAACTCCTCAGGCATGGGCTGCATGCGTAATTAGAAGAGACATTGCTTGAATTCGACATCATCACAAGATGTCGCTTGTGGTCCCACCGGGTTCTCACCTTGTTCGAGTGCTGTTGAACCCGCCAGTGGAGCTGCCTGAAGCGCATCGAGAGCCCCACGCTGACGAGTATCAGAAAGATGTCTACGAAATTCCAGGTGAATGTCATCGCAATCGTTATCCACTTGAGCAGGCACACGTGAAAGAACGAATTGCAGAGAAAGAGCGAGAGAGCGAGGGGGAGAGAAAAATGAAATCAAAGACGGAATTTAATTAAACTTAATTGTCTGTCGATTTGCTGGAAGGGATGAGGAAAGGAACGCAAAGGAACGGACGACCGTTTGTTTGGAGGTGGAACGTGTGTCAATTATGAAATGGAAATGGGGAAGGTTCGTGGCATGGACGAGAGATGGTGATGAGAGATGATGCGGAAGGGAGATGGGAGAAAGAATGGGAATGGTGAGGAGCAAGGGGTCGCCGGCTCACCTCCACCAGCGGCACGAGCCACATGCTGAAGGGGATGATGGAGAAGTGCAGTTTGTGCAGTTTGTGCATGAAGAAGTTGTCCCAGAAGCCGATTGTCAGGTTGCAATGCTTTATTTGCATGGCGTTGCCGTAGAGGGCGCCGACCTGGTACGCCAAGTGCTCCACTGGGCAATCACAGTATTCGGAATTTTATATATTTTATTGGTAAATTTCCTTGTGAGTTTGTGGAGCGACGACTCACCCATGCCGCCCACCAGTAACAGCACCCCATAGCGACGAATCGTGCGACTGTAGTGGTTCGCCTCGCGACATCGGTAGTACTTCCGTAGGTAGGCGAGGCGACTGCCTGATCAAATTGGGCCAGCTGCGAGACAACTGCAGGAACACACAGTAGGCTACCAGGTACATGATGCTGAAGGTGAAAGGACCTGGCGGCGGAACAAGAAATCACAATCACGTCACTCACTCATCCATCCCTCCTTGGAGAGACGCGAACTCGAGCTCGATTCACCTGCCGTGTAGAGCTTCAGGCCTCGCTCGAAGACCGTGCGCACCGCGAGGAACACGTTGATCACCGTGTAGGCGATGAAGAAGAGCGTCACGACCATCGTCACGGAGCGCCAGCGGAAGCGGACGTGCGCCACATTGGCCGGGTGCCCCACGCCGGCCACCGGAAGGATGCCGAAAAACTGCGAGAGCAGCAAGACTGAAAGAGACAAGTGGTGATTAGGCAAGGGATAGGAAGAGAGACGAACACGCAGCATGCACGCAGTGAGGGCGAAAACGAGCGGCATTTGAAGGAGGACAGCGGAAAAAACTAGGGACGAAAAATGCAGCAGGTGAGAGGGTTTCGAGCGGATGACAAACACTGCCAAGCGATCGACACGTGAGATGAATGGACGAAGTGGGACGGCGGAGGTGGCGGTTGGCTGGATTTCGCCCCTCACTCGCTCACTCTATCACACGACACTTGGCACTCACACGGTCCCAGGGCGTGATGGAGCGTATTTTCAACGCTGATGCCATCGTCCGGATGCAATCTCATGTGCGAGTGCTTTCACGCAATTTCTCTTTCTCCGCTTCGATTGCACGAAAGAATCCTGTTTACTTAGGATTCGAGGATAATCAATACTGAGGACAGACTACTCGACCACTCGTAGCAGGGCGCAATAGGGCGAGCCGAATCGAGTAGAGTCGAGTTGAGGCGAACACACGAACTTCTAGGAATCGTGAAGGATTCGAGGAGGTCGACGATGCACGGCGCGTCTGCTGCCAGGGTAAACCGATTCGAAATGGTTGCTCACATTTACATGACTAAGAGGTTTTTGTTCTTGTTGCTGCCTTGGTCCGGTTGTCCTCGTTGTTGTGGTCGTCGGGCTTGGTAGAGAGATTGATGGAGTGGATGCAGTTCTCGTTAGCTTCAGGACCCTCCCTGGTGTAAGTGTATTGCGTGAGTCATGCGAAACGATTTGAAAATATTCAACACATTAAACTGATTGCTAACGCGATAGAAAACATAGAAAACCCGATGGCAAAAACCTCGATAAGAATAACAAGAAGGTCCTGACAAAACGAAATTGTCCCTTGTTACCAGCAGAAAAACGAAAAACGCCACATCGATCTGCGATTCAATCATGGTCGATTCAAGGTCGATGGTGAAGTACACCCATTGAAAATATCCAGTAGTACATTTGAGTCACTTAAATCCATGCAAATTTACTTCATTTATTGTGCCTTTAGCCCTCCTCTTCCACATAAACTTCACCGATTCACCAATACAACAATTCATCTGCCACAGACGCCGCCATTTCGTCGTAGGAGTCCTGGTAGTCCTCGTCCGACTGCATCCAGTACGAGGAGCAGTAGTCGGTCTTCTGCCGGATGGAACCCTTGTTGATGACATCTGACAGCATTAACTCGTAGGTGACTATGGTGCTCACCATCTGGCGAGGAAGTTCAAACGTCTATTCAGATAATCGTTTGCTCATCCCAATGCCCGCAAGCGTAAGGGAAGCAGGAGCAGGAAGAAAAAGGGAAACGGAAGGAGGTCGGCACTTACCGCTAACTTGAGCTTTCGTGTGATGAAGAACAGGCCGTTTCCGGAGAAGGCGGTGACATCGACAGCCAGTTGTTCACTGAAGCGTTGTAACTGTCGAGCAGTAAGAGGATGAAGAACAAATTCAAAAGAAAGATGGAACTGTGAAACGAACCTCTGTGCACCACGATTTCGACGGTACTTCTCGTAGAGTGGACAGGATTTTTAGGCCACCTCCCTGTTTAGCAGACGCAGCAACGCCTTCAGGGATATGTAATGATGACGCACTTCCGCCCAGAAGATCGTGGACATAGTCTGAAAAAATGCAAGTCCCATCATATTCGACCTGAGTCGTCATGCACCGTCCGCACCCTTGTCTGGACGGCCTCGATGCGAAGATACAGTTGACGGAATCTGCCGGCCAGCCCGATGCTGAGGCATATGATGAAGATGTCGGTGAAGGTCCGTGGATAGGCCAAAGTCAAGTTCGTCTACTGAAAGAAATTTCTTCAGTAGTGAAGATATAGTACCTTGGAGATGAAGAGCAAATTCCTCCATGAACGGCAAGAGCCAACCGCGATAAGGAATAACCTGGGCCAGGTGGAATCTCTCTCTGCGATACAAGCCCTCCCAGCGACTGATGTTCAAATGGCACTGAGTGTGCTCCAGTCCGCTCTTGTCGAAGGAGTTGTAGACAAGGAGACAATCCTCAACTGAAATAGAAATTCCCCCTAGTACTCGGACATCACTGCAGTGTCTGTTCATCATCTACCAAGTGCTCCGAGCAGAACCCCAAATCCCAGGACGTATAAGCGTAGTTTCATATTATAGGTGGCATATATACGATAAGGTGGACGCAGGAAGACGTCCTCGACTTTGCGCCAGCTCTGTATGATGAACGGCCACCTGGTGGCTAAGCGCCAGAAGAAAAAGTGCTCCAGCAGACACACCCCGAAGAACGACAAGGAACCTGCGAGACGACAGAGTACGGCGAAATACCATACATTGCGATAATAGCAAAGAATATGGAAATCACAAATAAAGACACTGTGTTGTTATGACTTGACCACAGTTGAACGTCTTCACTCACCTGAGGTATGGAAGTTCACTCCCTCCTTTCGTACCAGGTTCAGGAGCAAGCCACACTCCAGGCAGTTCAGGAGCACTATGGTGCCGCTGTAGAGTGTGTGGACGCTGAACCGCGTGTAGCGTATGCGGGAGGCTTCCGGCAACATGATGTTGGAGACGGGCAGCAGGGCGAAGATCTGGGCCAGGAAGAGAACTGAAGGGGTTGAGAAGAGATCAAATTTATATAGATATTCCTCTTTTATATTTTCATCTAATTGTGATTTTCTCTGTAATTGAAATATATTACTTTTCGATACCGACTGATGAAACGTTTGGTTCTCCATGCGATGGCGTCTCCTACTTTTGGAATATCAAGGAGAGAGAAATTAAAGTAATAAACTTTTCGAGCCGAATAATATTTATTAAATGCACCCAGGTAAAATAAGTTTGAACTTCAGAAAGGGCTCTGAGAGAACGATTCGTTATTAATAATCTCTGCTGTTCGTTCTCTAAGACATAGACTCGCTGGCGTGTTGCTAATGAAATCGTCGTGACAACTGCGAATAAAATGGTCCACGAATGACTGCTTGTGCATTTGTTTCGCTCACTCCTCAACTATCATACCATTTTCCTGTCATACTTACTTTCGCCACTGCCCACCTCCCTCTCTCAATTCACTTGGTTTATTAAAGGCTTTTTGTACTTGACTTTTATTTTAAATAAATAATGTAGTGCACTCACAACTACAAACTCTAAAGATCTCGGTTATTTGCCTCTATCTCTCTCGCTCTCCCTAAGAGCACAAGTCGGGCAGACCCTTGATCCGATTCGGTTCATCTAGCTGCAACAATACCAACTCGTACGTTACGACGGTGCCTGCCATCTACAGCGAGGGTGGAAGGTGGTCAGATGGAAGAAAGAAAAATAGATAAAGAAGACCGATATTGACAAATCGGGACGAAAATAACAAATCGTACGACGAATAGTAGACTTCGTGTCAGAGAGTAGAACTTCTTCCCAGAGAGGGCGATGGTTTGCGTGGTCATCTGCGATATTAATCGTTCAACCTGGTGACAGCCATGTCGTGCAGTGCATCCATAGTTCAGGGGTTCAACACAGCCCACAGTCAATGATCGCGGAATGAAGAGAGGGGAAGTTTCATAATTAGTATACCAATAGATTAAATCCTGGAATTCAGTTTCCCTTCAGTCCCCTTCCTGATCCATCGTTTCACCGGAGACTCGCCTCATTTACGTCAATGCACCAGCTCTTGCTGGAGACGCATCGCAGGATGTTCAGCGAACCCTTCGACTCGTCGTTGATGGAGGCGGCGGTGAGAAAGACGTAGACCATCCGACCAATGAGGTACAACAACGAATACCAGAAATATATGTAGTTGATAGGCCAATGCAATTTGCTGAGAACGAATTACATGAATTGGCATAAAAGATGTTCCATAGAGAAAAGAAATGGAGTTACTTGAAAATATTCAGCAGTTGATAGCAAACGAAGTACAGATTATTCACCGAGGAAAGCAGGATGATGTTCGAAAGATCCTCATCGATGTAATCGAGTAATTCACAGAGCTCGACGTAGTGGCCGCGTATCTCAATGAACACGGACTCTGGAACTTCCTGGTAACGACAAGTATAGCAATAACATGAAAACACTAAAATCATAAACGACAAAATGAGTTACCTGGTTGGCCAACCTGTTCATTCGCATTGTAAATTGTTCGAAACGATAGGCGATGCCTTTGCTCACCATTATAATAAATAGGTCCATGTAGTTCCAAGTGAAGGTGCATGCGGCATTGATTACCTGTAGGTGGAAAAAGAGAAGTGCTTAAGGACCCGTAGCTATTGAGTAGCACAAAAGCAAGTGAAGATCTTGAAAATCTGTCGCAATTTTACGACACATCTTTTATGTTTTTAGCAAGCTTGATCTTTCGTTGGCTACAAATCATGACTGAATTACGATATATGAATTATGACCGAGTTTCGTTATGCTTACTATTAGGAAGATGCCCAAAAAACGGCTGTACGGCACCAGCTCGAAGACATAATGATAGTTCTTTGTAATGAAGTCCTCAAAGGAGACGTGGGTTGAGGTATTGAGCAGGGTACCACAGATGTGGGTCGCCTGTTGGTAGCTGTATATATTGGAGCTCAAGTAGAAGCCATGTTCAACTGCACAAAAACAAAAAATAATAAGTAAGTTTACCGTAATAGAGCAATAACAGAAGTCTGGTGCAAGTGCTGAGCGACAAGAAGATTTCTCGTCGGCTGAGTTTTGTTTTTAATAAGATAAGAATTAAAGAGTAAATGTTTCTCTAACATTACAACTTTGTCTCCCTTCCGTTCGTCGCTCCTACTGAAGGGTTTTGTTGTGTACTCACCAACCGACAGGAATATGATTGCAAGTGCCGTCAAGCGAACTCGTCTGGCCAAATTTCTCTTGGGCTTCTCGTATGGCTTTCGTGTGAACACCAACTCGGTCTTGGTCCAGTATCGCATCAAACGTGGCCACCGGGGAGCCAACGATAGAAACAGCAGACAAGCGGATTGTGCACAGGCGAAGAAAACAATTCCGACTAAAAATATATTACATTTATTACAAGAAGAACATGAAATGTTTTGTTGTGCATGATGTTATTTCGGAAAAAATGTACATTTAATAATTTCCACTTACTGATATTTTTCGCATTCATTCCAATATTCACAATGTGTTTCACCGTTGCAAAAAGTATTAATGAGCTTCCTGCTTGGAATACCAATACCAATATTGTTTGTGGTGCTTTGACGGAAAACTGTAAGTTCCGTGGACTTGGTTCTGTGATACCAACGACGGGCATTATCGCACTCAATTGTCCTAGAATCAAAACTAGAAATACATTGGGGATTATTTGTAGAAAGCCCATTAAAATCCCGTTTCTCAATGTCCCGGAATGTTTCGAAACACCACAAATTTCTATTATTTCGATTCTATTGTTTCGAAAACCAAAGTGAACATCATTTCAGAGCTCCACTTACTTGGACATACAGCTCGATGGAATATGTCCAGGTTCTGGTAGTCTATCTCCTCACCATTGTGGGTTTCGACAACACCAGTAATCGTTTCGTTAAAGGGAGAAAGTGGTGAAGTTGGTGTTGCGTTGTTCCTTCCAATGGTATTCTTCAACTTGTTATTGTTATTACTGGCAGGAATGTTGTAACTATCGAGTTTTGGCGATTTATCCGTGAGCGTTTCCTGACGATATCTATAAACAATCTGCCGCAGTTTTCTGCCCCCAAACATTTTAGATATTGATAACTGACTGAACCTGGAGTCTCCACCTTGACTGAATCCGACTCAAAGACCTGGCAAGAATCTGAATATATTTTAGATTGAGAACTGAAGAAAATTCAAATACTTAATTGAAGTGTATCACACTTCCTGTCGACAAATAAGCGACTATTATTGCAATTCGTTGAGGGAAAATCATAGTAAAGCACTGGGTAAAACCACAATAATTCACCCTTAGCAGCAACAACGACAACAACACCAACAATTATTATAATAACCTTAAGAAAGAGTCGACAGGATCGGGATTGTAGAGAGAAGAAGAATAAACCGGTGGGTACAGAAATAGGTAACACATCAACTTTTAAAGTCGAATACTTTTTATTAAATTAAAGTTTAATATTAGAGTTTGCATATTCATCTTATGGTGCTCAAGTAATTTAGTATAGTGCATTCAAAATTCCTACCAAACACTGTTGGTCTCTCTTTTCCTAGAAGCACAACTCGGGCAGGCCCTTGGCCCGATTCGGTTCGTCGAACTGGAGAAGCACCAACTCGTAGGTTACAATGGTGCCTGCCATCTGAAAAACAGGTCAAAAATGGAAAGAAAACAAGACTATGAAAATCGATATTGAAATGTGGAGAGACACGACATCGTACGCCAAAGAGAAGCCGTCGCGTCAGAAAGTAGAACTTCTTCCCAGAGAGGGCGACAGTCTGCGTGGTCATCTGCGATATCAAGCGTTGAACCTGGAGAGAGACGAAGATACAGTGGACGCCGTCGGTCATGTCGTGCAATGAATTCATTCGTCAGAGGTTCAACGCAGCCCACAGTCAATGATCGCAGAATGAAGAGAGAGAGAGAGAGGGGAGTTTTTGTAATTAGTTTGCAAATGGAATAAATCCGTGAATGGTGTCGCCATTCCCATCCATCCTTTCGCCTAAGACTCGCTTCATTTACCTCAATGCACCAGGTATTGCTGGAAACCCGTCGCAGGACGCCCAAGGAGCTCTTCGACTCATCGTTAATGGAGGCGGCGGTGAGAATGACGTAGACCATCCGACCAATAAGGTACAACAACGAGTACCAGAAATATATATAGTTGATGGGCCAACGCAATTTGCTGGGAACGAAACAGAGCAGAATGCAAATTAATTTCAAACTTGTACCATTTCTTGTATATTTGAAATGCTCAATGTGGACAGAGCTTATGACCAATATGAACATAATAGAATTTATAACATTTCAATTTTCATTAATTAAGTTTAGGTCATTCCTAATAAGAATATTGAAATATTTCATGTCATGTAATGTTTTTTTTTGTTTTTGTTTTTGTCTATTTCACAATATAAGGAGTAAGAGGACTCACTTGAAAATGTTCATCAGTTGATAGCAAACGAAGTAAAGATTATTCATCGAAGAGAGCAGGATGATACCTGAAAGATTCTCATCGATGTATTCGAGCAATTCGCAGAGCTCGACGTAATGACCGCGAATCTCGATGAAGACTGTCTCCGAAACATCCTGGCAATGACAATTCAATGGCATTATCAGCCGGCTTCGTATGAATAATAATTAGCGATAGTCGAAGGTTACCTTGTCGGCCAATTTATTGATGCGCATCGTAATTTGCTCGAAACGATAGGCGATACCCTTGCTGATCATCATTATAAATATATCGATGTAGTTCCAGATGAAGGTGCACGCGGCATTGACTACCTGAAGGAGGGAGCCAAGCATATGAGGAAGTGTATCCTGTGAACAAGTAATGCCCTGCTCACCATTATGAATATGCCTATAAAATAATTGTACGGCAAAAGCTTGAATGCATATTCATAATTGCTCAATATGAAGTCCTCAAAGTTCAAGTCGGTTGAGGTATTGAGGAGGGCGCCACAGATGCAGGTCCTTCGCTGGTAACTGTATATGGAAGAGCTCAAGTAGAAACCATGTTCAACTAAAGGAAATAAACTCTTGAAATGCTTGTGCTTGTATGGGTCATTTGTGTGTTGACACTCACCAACCGCCAGGAATATGATTGCGAGCGCCGCGAAGCGTACTCTAATGGCCAGATTCCTTTTGGGCCTATCGTATGGCTTTCGTGTGAACACCAGCTCGGTCTTGGTCCAGTATCGCATCAGATGCGGCCATCGGGGAGCCAACGATAGAAACAGCAGGCAACCCGATTGCACACAACCGAAGAAAACTACACCTACTAAAATAGATTTCATATATATTATTTAAGAATATGAATATGTTTTAAGAATCTGAATATTTTTTAAGAATATGAACCACAACCTTAAATATTAGAAAATAGTTAAACTTACCGATATTTTTCGCATTCAACCCGATCTGCCAGACATGTTTTGCAGTTGCGAGGGCCAGTAACGAGCTCCCTACTAAGAACACCAATACCAACAACATTTGCGGTGATTTCATGGAAAAGTGCAAATTTTTGGGACTCGATTGCGTAATTCCAACCACAGGCATCACCGCACTCAATTGCCCTAAAACTAGAACTAAAGTGAAAGATATTTTTTAGATGTTTCATGTTCCGATTCTAATTAACGATCACAAATTGGTCAGATCAGTCAGCAGTATTCAATCAATTATCAATCATTTATGGTCAGGTTTTAACTAATTTGTCATTAAGGAATCAGTGTATATTTTATCGAACATCACCACCACCAGTTAATTATAAAAAGGGACTATTAATTGATTGACGGATCATGTTACCAAATATAGTATATGACTCCTGTTACCAAATATAGTATATGAATATTAATTTCAATACACTTTTGGCCTCAGAAAGTGGGGCTTAATTAGGAAGTAGGGATTAATTAAAATTTATTGATTTTTTAGCCTCGTGACTAAATATGGTATGCACTTCAAGCCGTTCTACTCACTCGGACAGACAGCTCGATGGAATATGTCCAGGTTCTCCCGTCCATTGTCACTTTTGGCATAATCGAATACCGTATCGTTGTAAGAGAAAAATTGCGTGGTTGGTGTTCCATTCTTTCGGCCGATGGCATTTTTCAACGTGTAGTTACTGCTGACGTGTTTGTTGTAAACTGCGATTTCTGACGATTTATCCGTCAGCGATTCCTGACGATGTCTATTCACAATCTGTCGCAATTTTCTGCGACCAAACATTTTTCATTGCTAAATTTTTGCAATGAAGTAAGTAAGTCACTTGTTTCTTTCAAATTGTGCTAAGTCCGCCAATAAACTGCGGACGTTTTACCTCGGACAGACAGACAACAGTCTTTCGTTAAAGTACCTAATTTGAAACTAAATCTTTTAACTACTCGGATCTGCAAATAACAAAATGTCCTTGTTATTCATTTGCACGCAAACACGCATCGATGGAATTTAATTAGAGATAATGATAGAGAGAAGATGAAAAAACCAAAATATGTAGTCAAAATAAAGATTGCGAGATATAAAAGAAAATTATTTAGCTGAAACATATTTATTCGATGCTCGCAGAGGTGACAAGATGTTATAATAAATTTAAAAATTTACAAATGCGCTTAATCTAAGGCACGTACCGTGAGTGGGAGAGCGAGAGGGAAGATCTGGTTACTTTATAATTATACTAACAGCTGACCTAGCGTGATGCTAATGAAATCAGCGTGACAATTGCGCATAAAACACTTCATGAGTATGTGATTGAGTATTCTCTCTCTTTGTCCTTCAATTGTATATTTTTTCTCGTCTAACTAATTATCTCTACATCTCCTTCCCTCTCACAAACCCTTGGTCAACCTGTGCACGAGTGCGGTTGGTTTGTAATTGTATGTTTAGAGCTTTGTCTCTGTATATAATAACTAATTATAGTGGAAATGCAATGACAGGCAAGCATAGGTCATCTCTCTCCCTCTCTTTTTCTCTCTCTCTCTGTCGCTCCTTCTAGGAGCACAACTCGGGCAGGCCCTTGGATCGATTCGGTTCGTCGAACTGGAGCAGCACCAACTCGTAGGTTACGATGGTGCCCGCCATCTGCCGAAGAGAAAAAAAAGAACAGAAACAAGATGCAAATCGATATGCAATCGATTGAAATATAGCGACAAGGCATCGTACGCCAAATAGAAGACGTCGCGTCAGGAAGTAGAACTTCTTTCCGGAGAGGGCGATGGTCTGTGTGGACATCTGCGATATCAAGCGTTCCACCTGGAGACAGACGAGGAAAATAAGCAATGGACGTCGTCGGCCATGTCGTGCAAGGCATCCATCGGTCACAGGTTCAACGCAGCCCACAGTCAATGATCGCGGAATCAAGAGAGGGAGAGGAATTTTTGTAATTAGTTTGAAAATAGATTAAATCCAGGAATGACGTCGCCGTCTCCTTCCCGACCTCCCATCCATCCGTTTGCCTGAGACTTGCTTCATTTACCTCAATGCACCAGCTCTTGCTGGAGATCTGCCGCAGGACGCTCAGCGAACTCTTCGACTCGTCGTTGATGGAGGCGGCGGAGAGATATACGAAGGTCGTCCGGCCGATGAGGTACAGCAGCGAGTACCAGAAGTAAATGTAATTGATGGGCCAACGTAATTTGCTGGGAATGAAGTAGAATTGAAGAATATAAATTGCCAGCGTTTAATTAAACCTGCAGAGGAACAGAGTAAACTACAGAGGCGAGTATGATAGAGTGAGAGATTTTTTTCCATGGAAAAAGTTTGGCACTTACTTGAAAATATTCAGCAGTTGATAGCAAATGAAGTAGAGATTATTCATCGAGGAAAGCAGGATGATGCCCGAGAAATTCTCATCAATGTACTCGAGCAATTCGCAGAGCTCAACGTAATGGCCGCGTATCTCGATGAAGACGGACTCCGGGACATCCTGGAAACGGCAAACATATGACATTATCAACAGACATAATATAAAAATAATTTGCAATGATATGAAGGTTACCTTGTCGAGTAATTTGTTGATACGCATCGTCATTTGCTCGAAACGATAAGCGATGCCCTTGCTGACCATCATAATAAATAGATCCATGTAGTTCCAGATGAAAGTGCACGCCGCATTGATCACCTGTCCGTGGGACGACAAGGACGCAAGTAGAATATGACCACAACAATATCGACAACGATTCCGCAACTCACTATAAGGAATATGCCGATAAATACGTTGTAAGGCAGTAGGTTGAAGACATAAGCATAGTTTTCCCGCATAAAGTCCTCGAAGTATATGTTGGTCGAAGTATTAGAGAGGCTGCCACAGACGTAGGTTCTTCGCTGGTAGCTATATACAGCTGAGCCCAAGTAGAACCCATGTTCAACTGAAAGCGACAAAGCTCATAAAATGTTCTGAGAAACGCGCTGTAATGTAATGAGGAATTTCAACAGACGCCTGTTTGTGACAAGAGTTGAGCTAAGAAAACGGAGGTTTTCTCTCTGGTCGTGTTTTATTATTTCAGCCACAAACTGACGTTGCAGTCAAAGTGATGAACTACAACATGAATATTAAAACCGACCCATTCCACCCACAAAGCACGATACGACGGCAAGTAGAGTCCCTCCGACTGAAGGATCTGTTGTGTACTCACCAACCGACAGGACTATAATTGCAAGTGCCGCCAAGCGAACTCGTCTGGCCAGATTTCTCTTGGGTTTCTCGTATGGCTTTCGTGTGAACACCAACTCGGTCTTGGTCCAGTATCGCATGATATGTGGCCATCGCGGAGCCAGCGAGAGAAACAGCAGGCAAGCGGATTGCGAACAGACGAAAAAAACAATTCCGACTACGAATAGATTTATTTTACTTCAAGAACATTATCATAACCTATTGTCTATGAAGTGTTTTTTTTGAGAACACCGAGATTACCGAGCCCACTTACCGACATTTTTCGCATTCAACCCTATCTGCAAGACATGTCTCGTCGTTGCGAGGGTCAGTAGTGAGTTCCCGGCTAAGAACACCAATACTAATACCGTCTGAGGCGATTGGACGCGAAAGCGCAAGTTTCGGGGACTCGGCTGCGTGACTCCGACCACAGGCATCACCGCACTCAATTGTCCTAGAACTAATACTGGGAATATTTGCAAGTTAGTTACGAGAGGTTCAAAGGGACGAGGTACAGAATCCATATATATGAAAACAAATGCCCAGATAGACGAACTTTACAAATAAACAACATTCAGTGCCTTTGGTCGCAGAACGCAGGGCTTCATTCAAAATAATTGAAAACAGTTCACATTTCGAGATTCTGCAGATCAGAGACTAATTATAGTATGCATTTCAAGCAGTTCTACTCACTGGGACAGACAGCTCGATGGAATATGTCCAAGCTCTGGTAGTTTACTTCGTGTCCATTGTGGGTTTTGACAAAATCGAAAACCGTATCGTTGTAATGGAAAAATTGCGTGGTTGGTGTTGAGTTATTTCGCCCGAAGGCATTATTAAACTTGTGGTTGTTGTTGTTGTCGTTTTTCTTGCCGACATATTTGTTGTAACCCTCGTTTTGCTGTGCTGTTTCCGTGTGTGATTCCTGGCGATGTCTATTCCAAATCTGTCGCAATTTGCTGCGACCGAACATTTTTGATTTATCGCAAAATGTTTACAAATTCCCACAAATTCGTACTGACGATCCACCGCACGAAGTTGACTGACTCCGCCGCTAAAGTGTGGCCAAAAATTGTTGGCCGATTGGCAGTTTTCCCTCGGACAGACAGCAGGCAAATTGATTTCCGCAGCGATGGAGGATGGCGATGGCAGCGGCTATGGCGAGGGCGTTGAAGTTGCTTGAATTTGCATAATTAATAGCATTCTAACCGCATCTCATGACGAGTGTCGATTCGAGCGATTCGCGCGACAGCCTAGGGAGGGGACCGTCGGACAGACGGTAGCTCGATCGTCGGGATGTTATTCGATGTGTCACGTGCGGCGAACAGGTTTAATTAGGCCCGCTAAGTTTAATTATAAATTAGCATTGAAAATATACATTTGAAATTGTTAACATCTGCTTATATCGGGCAAGTTGTTGAATTTTTCCTAAAGCAAGGCCTGCAAATTAATACCGAATGCTAAACTGAAGCATTTAGCAATGCTCGCACACAACAATTATTTGCATTTCGCTTGTATGCAAACGCGTATCGACGAGGGAAAATCATAGCAATGCCCTCGGTAAAGCCAACTACGATAACAATAACCCCCCTAATGGCAACAACAACAATAGCAACAATAACAACAACTGCAATAACCATCAACAACAATAATAGAATCAACACCACCAGCAACAATTATTATAATAACCGAGCTAAACATGCAGGACTTCGCAGGCGACGTGCGCCATCTGATGGCTATTGTTGGAATTGAGTTTATTGAGTAGGTGTTGTTGCCATTGATGATGTTGTATGTGTTGTTGCTCTAGTTCGTGGTAGTAGTTTTTGGTCCTTGCAATTGACAATACTGAATGGCACGTTGGCGGAGCAGGAAACGGAAACCACGATGGAATCCTTTGAATTTACTCTGTGGTGTTGAATACATTTAAGTTCCCGTCGGGTACTTGAATGAGATTTGCATATTTGCAGCACATAGATTGCAACCAACATGGAGCTAAATAATTGTTTTCAAAAATGGATTCCGGGAAAATAAATCGATTCCATAAAGTCATTCTCCGGTTACCATCAGCCATCATCAATGATGGTTTTCTGGTTTTTGATAATTCCGCTAACAAATAAAAATCCGAGCATTTAAGAAATAGCTTGCCATTAGTTATCTACACCTACATCTATCACGAGCTGAGTGACAATGGTTTGCAAACAGAAGGGCAATATGAATACACCTGCATACCCTAATATATGTTTATGTAATCATGAACCCTCCTACGGTTTGCCGAAATTTTCACTCACACAACTTGGACGCTTTTATTGCCCGACAAGAAATTTCAGAATCCTTGTGGTAAGCATTTAAATCGAATACTATAACAGCAACAATAGTAAAGCCAAATAAAATAGAAAATAAAATGGCAAGAGAGCATAACAACTACAGAGAGCATTACAAACATGGTAAATAAATAAAGTTGATGTATGCACTCGGTGATTTATTGCACGTTTTTATGACCTGGAAACCCAAATAAAAAGGATCGCCTGTGGAGGGAATTGTTTTAAATACACTCAGAACCGTTATGAATAATTTGAATTCAAAGAGCGATATTTTATGCGAAAAATACATAGCAGCACTCAGCACGAGACTACATATATGTTTACGTATATACGAAATACATACATATATCACTTCTGTGTGCATTTGGATTAAAAACAGAGAAAAAAACAGAGATTTAAGTGCAACTTAATTTAGTGGCAGTTGCTTCAGGGGTCGTCGACGCTTTCGAAACCATACATTCAGATATATACAACGGTACAAACGAATCGAATTCCAATACTAAAATCCATGACATGACATTATCTGAGTTAGAAAGTACACCATTATTCATGTATGGGGAAGTTGAAAAACTGTCAATTAAAGCAATGAACATTTGTCACCCATCGATGAACTGTTCACATGACAGGTCGTTCCCCATAATCTGGGATTATCAAAACGGCATCACAAAAATTCGTGTTTCGGTCGCACGCCACGGGCTACTCGCAATCGCCGGACATCCGGCACACATTGTCGGCCATTGGCGGAAGCTAATTCAGTCAGCAGCATGTTGCAAAGTCGGCGAGTGTTGCAGCGGAGCCTCTCATTCAGCAGCACTCAGCAGCCGAGTTTGAAGTTTTATTCGTTTCACTTCTACACCGTATATTGGACGAAGAATATTTGCGACCGAAGAAGTCAACATCGAAGATCACTCCGTGGACAGTCGCAGTCAACGAAGTGGACGCAAGTGGATATCGAAAAGCTGGACACTTTCCATAGAGCGATCAACTCTTGTATGTTCATCAAGGAATTACTGCTGTACTGATTATTATGAAGTAGTCTAAAATATCGATATCCTGCAGGCATCTTCTTCTCTCATCTTTTTGGTCTGATGCCTTTAAAGAACACCCTCGACCCCGATCCCAATAAACTCAAATTTCAAGTGACATCCGGAGCCATGTTGGTGACAGTGGTGTTGCTCACATGCGGCTTATTAATATTCGGCAAAGTGGCCCAGAAAATCTTAGATGCCGGAGTCAATTCCAAAAATTTCAGTGAGCATGGCATTCATATTCTTCCATATATTGCATACATGTTTCAGATTATGAATGAAGCATCGTTCTAGAAGTTGGTTTGGTATTCTTTTCCATATCCCTGACGATATGTGTGCTATTCATTCAACTTGCGAGGCGTTGGCCCCAACTTATGCGCTACTGGATGAACGTAGAGATGATATTCCTGATGCCTCCCTATGAGAAACTCAAGTGGTCTCTGCGTCTAAAGCTCCAGTTGGTGACGTGCACCTTTGGTCTGATTGCTATTGGTACGTTTTTCTCTCGGGATCACCTCAACATTGCGCTAATCGAGATTACTTAGTGGAACATATTCTGTATTACTCATCGAGCTATTATAACTTTCGTATGCGAACCTTGAACTGCGGGACAAATAGTACACTCTCTTTTCTGGGGTTTGTTAGAAACGAGTACAAGGATATTTATCCAGTGCTGCCAAATAATGTATAATGTACCTTTGTAATTCTTGTAGGTATTCCAACTTGGGCATTTCTAACTAGGTTCTCTAATTGTCCAAGAAAAAATGTTTCTGATTTTAGTTCATCGACTTTATGTTCACGTACATGTGGAGCTACGCGGACTTGTTCATCATGTTGATCGGGTTGAGTTTAGCGACCCGTTTCAAGCAATTCGCCGAGTATCTGAGAGGCCTCCAGAGTCAGGTTTGGTTTTTCAACTTTTCCTTATGACTTCTTATAATCAATTTTGTTGGATTAGCATGTTCCCGAGTCATTGTGGTATGACCTACGACAGGATCACATTAAACTGTGCGAACTCCTGGAGGCTGTCGACGATCATCTCTCCTACATCATCCTGGTAGCGGCCTTGAACGACACGTACTACATTTGCAATCAACTCCTTTCTATTGTCACGTTTGTAGCCATCCGCATATAATTGTAGACGGAATTTTTTAATTGTAGATGGTTTTTAAATTTGTAGGAAACTTCGTTGGCCCATCAATTATCTCTACTTTTGGTACTCTCTGATATTCCTCATATCCCGAACGGCCTGCAGTTTTCTGGGTGCAGCCACGGTCAATGATGTCTCGATGGAGCCTCTCGAGGTGTTGCACCTTGTATCCGCCGGATGCTGGTCCGAGGAGGTGAACCATCAATTAATGGCAAATTATCAACCCATCATTTATATATCTTTGCCTTAAAAATTAGGTGCAGCGATTCTCCATTCAACTGACTGGCCAATGCATTTCTCTCACCGGCAAGCGATTCTACAACATAACGCGCAAAAATCTCTTTGCCGTAAGTCCAATTAATGACATTGATCTTTTTCTCGTATGTCATCCAAAAAATTTGTCTTCACACAGTTTTTTGGCACAATCGCCACGTACGAATTGGTGCTGCTCCAGCTCGACCGCAATTCTAATAACGTGCCTTTATCAGATCTGTGTGTATGATTGGTCGAGTTCTGGTGGTCAAACTTAAAGCCTTTTTATAGAATAGATAATATATTATACTCGTATTGAATGCAAAAAATATATGTCTGTGGACGTTGCAAAATTTCTCCCAGGTATCCTTACTTCACACCTTTCAAACATGGTAGGGACACCCTATGTAGTATGTATGTATGCCCATTGAACACTCACTCCACCCCTCTCCTCCGTCCCTTACAGGAACAAGAAGAAAAAAAAAACAACCCCTCTGACTAGACACATGGTGGTTATAGTGGCAACAACAAAAAAACCCACTCCATCCCCACCCCTTTCTCAGGCTCTGTGAGGCGCACTTGTTTTGTGTGGGCCAGTGGTAGGTGTTTCCCTGGAAACCTCTAGTGTCATGTGTCACCGCGTTGGGTGAAAATAAAATACCGAAAATAAAACCCGAGCAAAACAAATCAGATTTTTTAAATTGTCGTCGAGAGCAGTTGGAATTTCTGCAATCCTTTCGGATGTCTGAATTAATGTAGATCCGAGAAGATGGATTTGTCCGATGTGGTTTCGGTGCGGAAATTTCATGAATTCAGTGAAGAACAAAAGGATGAGTTGTACGACACGTTGTTGGATCTGGCCGAGGCCGTAGAGGAGATACCAAAGAAATCTTTGAGGAAAACTTTGGCCATAACACTGGCTGTGTTACAGTTCAAAGGAGATCAGGTTGTTGGCAATGATGATGATGATCATGTTAATAATAATAATATCGGTTTAGTGGTAGTAACTAATGAGTTATTATGTGCATGTGTCTATTTATAGGTCATAAGTTTACGTGAACAGCTGGATACAAAGTCATTTGATGTCAGTCAAGGTGTTTAATTTATTTCCTTGTGTTCCACTTATGTGTTCACGACATTTTGGTATTTTTCAGATGATTCTCAGGTTGGACGTCTCATGGATGAAAATGAGAAACTTAAACGTATGTTAGGAAAGTCAGAGGAAGAAAAGCAGAGTTTTAAGAACAAAATTAAGGAGGTAACACTCAATCCATCGTGGTCAAAGTTTTATGTAACCATCTGTCTCAGTTGACAGACGAAATTTTTGGGCTACAGAAGCGTCTGCAAGATGTTGCAAACTCGGGTGAGGTCAGCGATAAGGACTCCTCGGACCCGCTCTCGGAACTCGATAAGCAGGAGGAGCTACTTAAGAACATAAATGCCAAAAACAAGCACATCAAACGTCTTCTACGAGAAATCGAGGTAAAGGGAGTTGGGTGAAGGAG
Organism: Coelopa pilipes; assembly: GCA_947389925.1. Classification (NCBI taxonomy): domain Eukaryota; kingdom Metazoa; phylum Arthropoda; class Insecta; order Diptera; family Coelopidae; genus Coelopa; species Coelopa pilipes. Next base: position 28,224,911 of record OX376699.1, on the reverse strand, counting down.
ATTGTACAGTTAGTTCCAACATAGGTTCTCATCTTGCTCAGGCTCTTCAAACGCAAAATATCGAACAATCGAAAACCATCATCGACTCAGAGAAACAACTGCATCTGGCCAAAGCGAAGGTGTTGCAGCTTAGCGCCGACATAACCCTGGTCGACAGCGAGCGCAAAGCGCTGAAAGAAACGGCGAATGAACTGCAGATCGAGATATCGCGACTGGAAGGTAATGTCACCTATCTGGAGGAGGAACGTGAGAAGAGCGAGAGGGATTTAAAGGACTTCATTGAGAAGCTGGAGGCCAAAGCGGAATCCTGGAAGCAATTGCTGGACGAGAAGGACAAGGAGCTGAAGAAGTTGCGAGCCAAATTGGAGGCAGGAAAGGACGATGACTCGTCCACGGAGAGCCGAACAAAGTCTTCCGAAGAGGACACTGATGGCGATACTCCCAAAGAGACTACGAAATTGCTACATGTGAGTGCGATATGATGAAGAAAGTCGCAAACACTTTGACCTTTGTAATCTCTCTCTCTCTCTCCCGATTGTGTGCAGGCGATTGAGTCGCGCGACAAGTTGATCGAGCAGCTGGAGCTGAAAATCAAGACAATGGCCGAAGAGATGCTGTCCTCCACGAAGCTGATGAACCGAATTTCAGCCGAGCGGAAGGAGGAGAATAACGTTCAGAAGCCCCGGTCATGCTGCAAACTCATCGAGGAGTCGCTGCACGCGGCCAATGCGCGCTCGATCGAACTATCAGAAATGTTGGAGCGAAGCGAGGAGGACAATGTTCTCAAGTCGAAGCAAGCCATACATGCAATGGCAGCCCTCGAGGCGTACCAGCGCGGAGAGGATGGTCTGGTCAAGGCGCTGAGGAAATGTTCGTCGCTGGAGCAAAAGCTGACCTCGAGGGATAAGCAAATACAGGCGTTGGTCATGGAGTTGAATTCAATGCACGAAATAGCACATGAGAACACTTTGCTGAGGAAACGTCTCAATATTCCCGACGATGTGGTAATTGTAACGAAGAATTTAGCTGCCAAGGAACGAAGCAAGGATAAAATGATTGATCGACTGACGCTCAAGCTGCGCGCATCGGAGGAAATGCGTCTGCAGCTGAAAATGGATAAAGCGGATTTGAGGTATGACGACGAGAATAGACTGACGGCAAAATGCCACGGGTTCATTTTGAACTCATATGCTTATCGCTACTTTCACAGAACGCAACTGATAGCTCTGCAAAGGATGCAACCAGCCGTGCCCGAGGAGAAGGTCGATAGCACGAGGATGCCAAGCGAAGTGGGCGAAGTTGAGGACAGCTCACGCGAGGAGAAGAAATTCCATGAGAATATTTTATGCTACAGTTGCCAACAGGAACTTGTTGTGAGTATTTGAAGAGTGTTCGAAGTGCATACAATATAGTGAGACTGAAACCTTTCCAGCCTGGTCGGGATGCAGTCAAAGTTATGCAGACTGATTTGGAGATCAAGTACCAGGAGATTATCGAAGAAAATGAAACCCTTCGCATGGGCATGATGGAGATATTGGAAAAACTCCGGGAGTATGATGGTAAGCCAGATTTTTCCATGATTTACTTAATTTTGATCATACCGTTTTTCCTTTTAGAATGCTCAGACCATATAACCATCGACACTGAAATTCTTCTCCGTTTGCTGGAAACGCTACAGAAACATGCTTCCACATCCACTCTGACCACTTCCAGATTGCAAACGGAATTGCAGAATTTAAAGATGCGTGAGAAGGTTTTGGGAGAGTTGCTCAGAAAGCAACAACAACTGGAAGCCTTGGAATCTCTGGAAACTAATGATCTGTCCTCGGTGGAGAGCATCCGGGAAGATGGAGAGATTCAAATTGATCCTGAGGAGCTTCCACTAGAAATTCCCCCTCTCATTGACACCTCCACAAGACCCACAACGCCAAACAAAACGTTGGATCAATCCCTGTTCCCGGTGATTTCAGCGGAAGAAACGTTATTGATGGAAGAAATACAGGTGGAGCAATCACGGGAGATGCAACAACAACTTAGCGAGCTGCAAGTATATCGACAACGATACGAGGAACTTAAACTGGAAATCGGGTCGATGGAATCCGACATGAGCGAATACTGTCAGACCCTGTTGGAGAAGATCACGCAACTGGAATTGAACCTTACGAAAAAATCGAAATCCTATGATTTCCTCCGAGAAGACTTCGACCAGTCGCTATCCGAATCGAAACAAAGCGAACTCAAGCATATCGCGGAAATAGCTGAATTAAAGAAAGAGATGATCGATCTGAGAGCCAAAACTAAGGAGTTGGAAGAATCAGTTGAAGGTTACAAGAGTGGTGCTCACTACACGACCGATGAATACACTGCCCTGCAGCGGACAAATGTCGAGATGCAATCGCAGATCGCATTCATGGTGGAGCACGTACTGGCGGGAAAAGCTGGGGATTTCACGATCACTGATATCTGCACAGACTATGGCATCATACGAGAGAATTTCCAATTGGATTTCCTGACGGCGGAGGAATATGACAAACTGCGGTCCATGGCCCAAAGTTCTACAAAAGAGACGGCAATTCTAGAGCGAAAGTGTATGCAGTTGGAAGGTCTGCTGGAAATAGCTCAGGGACAGGTAAGTGGTAAACAGAAAAACTCAAAATTCTCCTCATCGTTAAACATGTTCCTTTGCAGATTTTATCTCAGCAAAAGCTACTCAACGAAATCACAGATAACCACATAAATCTTAGGCATTTAGTAGCGGATCTACAAAGTGAAGCTGAGGACAAACTGGTTTTGGCCAAAATACAACGTGATCTGGATAGTAGTAAGTTTTATAAATATATCTTCCAAGTGATTCTGACCTCTTGTGAATAAACAATAGCCAAATCGGAAGTGACCAACTTGAAAATGGAACGAGATCAACTGCAGCAAAAATGCACCGGGCTGGAATTATCTCTAAAGTCCAAAGAAACACTTACTGCTCAAATGCACGCGGAGATCCAAACAGAGAGCAGACTCAAGGACACAAAATTGAAGTATGCATTTAATATAATTTAATTTAATTAATTTAGTTTAATTACATACAACGTTTTCTAACGCCAAAAAATTGCAGATTTCTAAAAAAATCCATTTTTACTCTAAAAGAGAAATACGCCAAATTTACACCACTAATCTTCCTAACGAATTTCGTTTTCGCCTATACGAAATTCGCTAAACGATTGACTGAAAATGATGCTGCCACAACTATAGTGCTCAGTGAGAACACAAAACAAAGTTTGAATCAGTTAATAGCCAAACACCACGAAGACTTCGCAAAAGAGAGGGATGAGTCTCAAACTCTGATCAAGGTAAACGAATATAGTTTTTTGTAAATTATACTCTATTCATGGACATTATCACAGCTCATAAAAGCAGAGACTCAAAACAAACTTCTGGAGGAGCAACTGGAGAGCCTTCAACGGAAATACAACGCAGTACAAGAGGAAATCGCAGAACAGCGAATTAAAACTGCTACGGACGCAGAGCATTGGAGAACCATTGAAGCTCTGTTTGGACTCGATGAAAGTAACCGGTCAACTATTGAAAACGGTAATGGCGACACCAAGTTAGTAGATGTTGGCACCAATACAGATACCCCAGTACCAGCTGAGAGAAAGCTCTCGATAGGCGCCATCAGAAGAAAGTCTCTGATAGAAATGGCCGATAAGAACATGTCACCAATTGGATCTCCTCTAAAAACGACCGACAAGAAGTCGGTAGCGGAGAATTCAACTCAAACAAGAGCAGAAGATTCGATCGAAGAAACACCCAGAGAAGCTGTTGAGGAAGAAGCGTGTGTAGATGAGATTGCTAATCCTAAATTTGTTGTTGATGAAGAATCGACCAAGAAGCCAAAGCTAGATGCAATAGTACAAACCTCATTTGACAAACAGAGAGAAAGTATGGGAGTGCAGACATTTGTGGAAGAAACCGGAGATCCAAATAACCCCACATCGGAGGATCTACTGAAGGTTGAGCAACAGTTAATGAGAACTAAAGCACAACTGGAAGAGCGAAATGATGAACTTAAAGATATAACCAAAAAGTGAGTAAAGTAAGAGAATATACTGATAATGATAATACATTTAAATATTTAGACTCTTGGATGCCAATACCAAAATTGAGGAGTTAGAAAAACTGGTTCAGAATTCTAGTAGCGATAACACAGAATCTACAACAGAACAAGTACCAACCCTTCAGAAAGATATAAATCAGCAAACTGGCATAATCGAGGTGATATTGGAATTGAATTTTCGATAAACATTTTTCTAAATATTCACTCGTATATTTTATAGAAAACTATAATATCCTTCCACACCTTGCTCAGTGAGAAGGATAAATCCATCAGTAAATATCAGGATCTGCTACAATCGGAGCGAGAACAAACTCAAGGGCTCACGTCAAGGCTCAACCAGGAAATTGAGGGTCTTAAGAGCACTGTGAATAACCTCAACTATAGCATTAAAAGCAAGGACATGGAAATCATGGAATTGAAGACGAAGCTCGAGAGTGTGAGCGTACGTCGCAACTCGAAAGAGAAACTTGATATAGCAACTGGTGGCGGTGAGGACTGCGGTGACAACAGCTTGAATGAATTATCGGATGAGAAAATTGAGGAAATGTTCGAACAAGATGCCACCCAAGTGTCAAAGGGTCAGATGCCGTTGATTGTTATTACAGAAGATTCCGAGAAAGAAGAGAAAGAACAGGACACGGATCTTTTGAAGGAAATACCAGCCTTATTAAAACAAATAAAGGAGTTGACAGACAAAGCGAGTTATTGGGAGAATACACTAAAGGTGAAGGAGGAAGAGATCGTCTTGTTGAAAGAGAAGTAAGCTCGTGTAGCAACAAGTTATGAATATAAACTGACGAACATTTCAATCCATTTCTCTAGGATACAACAGTATCAAGTTCGTGAAAAGGCTCTGCAGCAAACAACGAATCCGGAGATTGATCAGTTGCGACTTTTACTCGAGGAGAAGGACAAGCATATAAATGAGTTGATGACCACTTTGAATAATTTCCATGTAAAAACAAATTTTCAAAAATATTGACGTATCGTATCAAAGAATGAATTCTTTCTTATTTGCAGGATGATCAGCAACAATATATTGATGATTCCACCAACTCCTCTGCCGATCAAATCACAAAATTAGCCGCCGACCTCACGCGCACCGAGGCGACGAATAAGATCTACCAGACCCAAGTGGAGGCGCTGCGTCGCCAGCTGACGAACCTCACGCAGCGCGAGAAGCAAGCACGTGAACTCAATCAGTCTTTGCGAAACCAACTAATCAAACGACCCGTGGTCTCGATCAAAACCGAGCTGAATGCACGTGTTAAAAATGAGAATCTTCAGAAGCGCATACACCAATTGGAGCTCGAACTAGAGGAGGCTCGAGTCCAAATACAACGGCAGCACATTGTTATCGAGGCAAAGAGAGCAAAAAGTGCCTCGGAAGTTGGACTCTGGGAGAAGCAGAAGCGCTGGCAACAAAATGCTGAGAAATTTAAAGCTAAGTTGGAGGAAACTGAGTGTTCATTGGAGAAGACCAAAACATTGTTGGCAACTGCACGCAATGCCATTACCCGATTGGAAAAGGAGAAACAAATCTTGGAGGCTAAATTGGGACGTGGTGAGAAACATAAGTACTGAACCTTGTGAATTTATTAACATTCGAATACTTTTAGTTACTCATGGCACCTCGTACAATGCTAAATGTTGTCGAACACCTTCGTGTCCTAACTTGCATCCGTCAGGCGGGTCGAAATATTCTACATCCGAGAGTCCCGAGACTTATACAGGCGGAAGTAGCGAATGTAGTAGTCCAGCCCAAGGCGCTTCAGGAGGTCGAGATCATCAGCATGATGGTCGTCACTATTTTGGTAGTAATGAAAACCACCGTGGTGATTTGATTGAAGCATTAAAGGCACGAATTGAAATGCAACAACGCAAAATAATCGCTATGGAGCTGGAGGGTAAGGGTAGTAACGCATTGACTACCGAATTGGAGAAACTTCAGGAGAAGTTCTCTGCTTGTGAAGCACATAATATTCGTCTAGAAGCCAAAAATTTGCAGCTGCAATTGGACAACGATTTGCTAAGGCAAGGAGATGTGTCGGAAAGGCTTCAAAAGCGTATCAAGCATTTAGAGGAGTAAGTATTTCGAAATGATTTGGTGATGAAAAGGACTCTAAGCAGTTTGTTCACACAGCTATATAATTGCTTTGAAAGAAGAAATGGCCCAGGGCGAAGCTCGCCGTGAACTCTGCAAATGCTCGACGGTCAGAGTGAACACACAGCATGGGCAGGCAGCAGAGCAGACCATTCTCTCTCTGAGGAACATTGTGGAGAAATTGCGCGCAGAGAATAAATATTTGAAAGATGGTCGTCGTTCAACAGAATCAAGAGTAATCGTTTTCTAATTTAACCGCTAATGCATTTGAATAATAAAATACCTTGTAGAGCTCTGTGGAAACTCCAACCGATATGTCAAGACTGCAGCGAATGTACACAGAGGCAATAGAAAAAATAACTGCGTTGCAGGCAGAACTAAACATAAAGTCTAAATGCTCAACCTGTGTCGGTCGGGGGAAGGTAAGATATTAAAATGAATACAAATATACGGGTACGAACTTGAACGAACTTAATGCTTTCAGGCTGAAACTCACAGTTTAAATGATGAATTGAAATATATTAAAGACCAATTGGCTAAGAAAACTCAACTGCTCCAAAAAGCTAAAGTATTGCTTACACGCGCCGCTGCCAAGGAAAAGGTACTCAAAGAGCAACTTGGTCTTTGGAAGCGGAAGTGTTCCGAATTACAAAATGTTCCTGTAATTGATGAAATAAGTGAATAAGAGTTTTATTTAATTTATACGTTATATCTTTCTTTACCGTTAATTTCTGAATTAGTTTTTAACATGTAAATAAAATGTGAGTGTTTGAGTAAGGGTGCATATATATTCGTAATAACAATATATTTATATTTAATTCATTTCTACTTCATTGGTATTGTATTTCAATTGTAATGTTAGTGTATTTGGAGTGGTTTGATCGGCTACCATAAGCTTATGACCGTCTTGTAGTCCGAGCTCGCCCAGTGAAAGTGTTAAATTAGAACGTGTGCGTTCTTCGATGCTTTTAACAGCTGACATATACAATGTTTTATTTTTACCATCGATATAAGCAGTTAAACCTAAAAAGAGAAAACATTAAATTCATTACCGAACTAATATATTTAAAAGTACCTGGATTTTTCATTTGGAAGCGCGGACTATCGCAGAGTATTTTAATGAGGTCCTCCAATGTAGTTGTATTAGGGTCTTCAATTTCAACCGTTTGAGGTACATTGCTACAAGCAAGACAATTTTCTGTTTTTTCTGCCTGATATGTATAGCTGTAGATACCGTCGAGATCGTTAAAGTTCATGTAGTTGCACATGCTATCATAACAGTTAGTTGTAAGTTTGAAAACCTAGCGAGAAGTTTGGTGTAGAAAGAGATAAATATCATAACAAGATATGTTGTTACCTCAGTTGCGCATGCAGCAGCGATTACAGCGTTAGTACTGGCCACCGCAGGAATGATATGCTTAATGACGCCTTGCACAAGTCTAAAAAATCAATAAACCTAATTGAGAATTGTGTGCATACAAAATATAATTTGTGCATACCTATAGGAAATACCTGTAATATTGAACTGATTTGCACGTTCCAATGCACGTTCATAAACCCATGCTACGTGTTGTGGATCATCGCCGTCTAAAGGCACGTTGAAAGGGTTTTCCTTGTCCCACTGGATGATTTTCACATATTCTATGCAGTGCTCAGGCAATCTCGGCGTATTGGCAATAGTACATAAAGGATATGTTATCTGGGGTGGAAATAGATCTAGTGTGCATTCAATGCATGCCGTGTATCCTGGTAGAATAACTCGAGCATTGCCTTTGAAACCTTCAGTACCTCCATCGATCATAGGAATAATTGATGATGGGTCGACACTTCCATCTTCATCGTAGGTGAGCATAGAAATCAACATGCCATTTATCCAACGACGAGCAACAATTGAATCTAAGCCACATACAATAATATGGAACTTTTGATAAAACGACTCATCATAGTCTTGAATCTTGGCAAAATGTGGAGTCACACGACACGTTGGGATCCGTTCATTGATAAAACGAGCTGCACATTCTGCCTTCGAGGATCCAATGTCTTTTCGACGAAATAGAAATTGTCGGTTTAAATTAGAAAGTTCAACGGTGTCCATGTCGATGACATGTATATCCCCAAAACCCATCAGAGCCAGATCCTTGAGTAGTTCACAACCCAAACCACCCGCACCTAGAATTAAAACTCAACATATACTACATATCGGAATTGAAAATTTAAACCGTAATTACCTATTACTAATATTTTACATGCAGTCTGCAGAAACTCCAAGTTCTCCGGAGAGGCTGTAAAATCCGCTTTGCAAAACGGACCTGGTCGCTCGAGCAGGTGGCGCAAACTATTCCACCTTTTGCTCTTGAGTGACGTCATTACTGATGGAGAGGTCACTGCTGTGTCGGCTGCCATGTATGTACCAAATTCTATAATGCAGTCTCACAATTAAAATATATCACAATTAAAAATTATTTTCATCGACTAAATCGACCAAATTCGAAAAAAGTTTGCAAAAAATGCCGATTGTCAAAAACAGCTGGATAAAGCACAGCGCTTTTCAAACTGTCAGTCTTACATTTATTATTGAGGGACTAGCAAAATGTAAGTCACTCATTTTCGCATTTGCAATACATTAAACTCGTTTTGAGCATATATTCATTCTGTTTGGCAACTCTACAGTAGCAAAAATCTGTCAACCAATTGCAAAATGCTTGGCATTTAAGTTCATTGCAGTGAAAAAATATGATTATACCTTTAGCATGGAGTGCTAATTACTCAAGATATGAAACAAAGTGTTATCAAAAACGAGAACGACTTGATAAGGACAAGTGAAGTTACGAGTTTTTCGTGCTGATTGAGTAGGTGAGAAAATTAAACATGACAATCAAACTTAAACGTTAGTGGAAGAGAAACAAAGAGCGTTCTTTGGTGGAAAAGAAGGCCAGATTTATTTGTGCACCACTTTGAAAGTATTAATTTATTGTAAATATTAATTTCTGGTTTGAAATATTAAATATTAGTTTGTACAATTCGCAACAGCTGCCAATGAGCTTCGTCCGCTGTCAGGGTTTGTGAGGGACTTAACTCGACAAACCGGAAACCCTAGGCACGGAACAAAGCAAGCGGTCAAGGACATTAACTGCATGTCAGTTATACTACATATTCATCAGAACAGACGGGCACGCGTTTGCTCCCGAATCAAAGCATAGAGTTATGTGGAATTCTAAGTCGAATGGTTTGGAGCACATACCGTCGAAGAAATGTGAGCGCAGATCTCTTTTGCCAGTTGGAAAACCTAATGGCAATGCAATACTAGAGTCTTCCGTCAGTTCTGCCGACGATGAGGATGATGATGATGGATATTCGAAACGTTCTTCTTCGGTAAAAGTGAAATTACTACCTAGTGTAAGCGGCTCTAATGGAAATGGAAATGGCCATCGGCATCAAATACATCGTGGTGTTCGTCGCCTCGCGCGTTTAGTGCTTTGCAGTTTGGTGGTGCCTATACTGTTGTTATTTTTCTACTTAAATATCTACAGTAGTGCTACATCGAGGAGATGTGTGTATTTCTTTCTGAAGTTGGTTAAAGTTTCAATATCGTCTCATGCTGTGTATTTCATTTATACAGGTTCCTTGGCTGAATGGGGTTACAACACTTCTCGAAACGTGGCAGAATATATCCTTCCTGGGAATAACACTACGTTGTTGGAACCTCGCAGCATTTGTCGTGATAAAATATTCTTACTAATTGTTGTTTGCTCGAGTGTTGATAACTTTGCTGCAAGGTATGCGAATAGGATTGCAATACACGTATTAAATTACTTAATCGACAACTTTAATAATATAATCTCATCGATTTTTTAAATTGGGTAATAATCGTATGAATGTTATCATTTTTACAGACAAAACATACGTGATACATGGGGAAATACAACAGAATTTAACTACCACATGTTTACGCAACTTCATAGTCACATGCAAGAGCAATATTTGGAACCTTCCCCGCAACGAATTGAATTGTATAAAGATTTTATCATGGACAATCGGAGTAAAATCAGCAACAACGATTTCAATGTGAGTTCTTATCAGTTAATAATTATTAAAAATTAAATTTGTATTCTCGAACTATTTTTTATTATCGATATACAATGGGCGCAGTTCACTGCTACCACAACAATACCTGTACGAGTAGTTTTCCTTATTGGACGTCGGAAATATGAATCGATGTTGGGAAATGAGACGCTGGCACGTCTACATAGCGAAGCTGAACAATACGACGATATTATTCAAGAAGACTTCACAGACACATATAATAATCTGACCATTAAATCGGTAATGGTCCTCAAGTGGGTGACGCAACGTTGTCTGCATTCGAGTGCATTTGTAATGAAGTGCGACGATGACACCTTTGTTAACATCCCAAATTTGCTGCACTACTTACTGGGTGGAACCATACCGCTATATAACGATACCCTTGATTCTCATGATCGAAGCTCCTATCAAGTACTAGCAAATTATAACCGGTTAAATTCAACGCGAAATTTTATGATGGGACATCTGTTTTGTGGTGTTCATCCGATTGCGGATGTAACCAGTAAGTGGTATATGCCTTACTACATGTTCCCAGGTGATACGTATCCGAATTATTTGTCTGGTGCGAGTTACGTTATGTCTACCGATGTAGTGCCTCGTCTCTATGAAACATCTCTCAATACGACTCTTATCTACTTAGAGGATATCTATATCACGGGCATCTGTGCAGAGCGCATACATTTAAAACGTCGTCACAATCCGCTATTCAGTTTCAAGCACTCCAAGGCGCCGTGCTCTTTCAAGGGCACTATTACGCAGCACTACATGAAGAACGATGCCATGCTAGAGATGTACGCGTTCGTCAGCAACGTGAGTATAAAGTGTCCGCCGCCAGGCAAATATTTTAAAACGATGCGTCTGAGAAAAACCAACAGCTGCACATAGAGATTTGAAAAGCTGATTTATTTTTTAATAGATAGAAAGTAGAGCTGAAGACTTTTGTAGGAATATATTTAGATTTATTTTTATTATTTTTCATGTTTATTTATTGAGTTAATTTTAGAGTGAGGTCTTGCTTTCAATGTTCTCATAGATGATTTGATAATAATTAGCTATTTAATTCCAAGAATACATAACAAAAAAAAAATTACTTGGGTGCCTCCTCCTTAATGTTCCAAATTTTATGAATTTTATGTTTTATGTATGTATTATGAAAAAAAAAAAAAATAATATCATGTAATAATAATATTGTGTTGTAAAAGTTGGCTGTATTGACTGTTGACAAAAGTTAAGAAAAAGAATATTTACTATATTTAAGTGTTGTTTACATTAATCATTTTGAGCTTCCATGTCAGAAACACAGTAGTAATAAAACAAATGTTTAGTTTATTCTTTGATGTGCCGAAGTATGTATGTAGCTCTCGAACCCCTTTGATATTAAAAATTCGATTTGTTTGTTGCCTCTAGTATTAGTTAAACGGTATTCTTTATTGATTTCTGTTTAATTAAGTATCAACTAATTTCATTTTAATTTATTTTTTTAAAATAAGCCAAACTTTTGTGATCCTCGCATTGATGTCTTGTGATGTTTCCAGAGAAGAAAAGATGTGTAATTTGTATTATAATATAGTTTTGTGTTTATGTTGTTTGTGCCACTTTTTGTAAGTTTTTTTTTATGAACAATTTATTATAAATATGTATAACATTATTTGCAAACAATGACATGATATGTTAACCAAAACGAAATAAAATTCAACAAAATTATTATAAGAACAAATTAAGAATTAAAATGTTAACTCTTGGAGTATTTACAAGCCTTTATTTATATAATGTATTCATATATTATTTTTAATATATGTATGTATTATTAAAAATCATCTAGCGTCCTTGGAAATTATTTGAAAGTAAGATAACTTTATCTATAGTATTTAAGGAATTGTAAAACAAACTTCAATAAATTCTGAGTTTTTTTCAATCAAACCTTTTATTTGTTCTGAATTGTAATCCCTTTTCCTTTGTTTTTTTTTTTTTTCTTTTTTGGCAAATACGAAATTCGCTGTGTTAGCAGAAAATATAACGTCCCAATTATTTTAAGCGTATGTGTTCTAACCGAAACGAAATTCGGACCAAAACTTTCATAGTAATGCAGTGTAATAATTATTATTTAGTGCATTTTATTGTTGATGCCAGCTCAATGGCCTTACAATAAAATATTTGGGTATGGTACGAAAAAATATTACAAAGCGTGAACAATATTTTCGAAATTAAGAAAATTAAAATATTTGGGAGATAATTAAGATGTTTTTACAGATGTAGGAATTTTGGGTAAACCAAATTCATCGGTCTCGATAACGCCCTGAATATAGCACATAATTTATAATACATTTGTACAAAAATCCAAACAATTTACCTGTCCAGGGACAATGCTATCAGCTCCTGGTTCCTTATCTGGAGCAGATGGAGCTTTTACAACATCGTCCAAGTAGCTGGTGTCATCGTCCAACGCGATCTCTTCACCCAATGCATCCAACTCGGCCTCCAATTCATCGTCATCCACCTCAGGCATTCCATATGTTCGACCAAGAGCTTCTTGGACATCGTCCGCTTGCTCTAACATATCTGCCATATCGTCATGGATATCCTATTAGTAGATGTGTCTTAATTTAATGAAAAGTGTATAATACTTATAATTAACCTCAATATGGTCGATATTGATTTTCTTAAATTCTTTTTGCATTTGCTTGACCCCATCCTTCATTGCTGACACAGTGGCCTGAGTATCCTTAAGAGATTGAGCTGCGTAGTTCGCCTGTTCCATATTGAACGATTGATTTCGCAAACTCTCGGCCTGTTGTTCGTAGCTGAAAACAAAAAATAAAGCAAGTGGAATACATAGCGTATTTAAATATACTTACGCTTTTTTCTGTTTAAGCACTCGCATCGCTTTCTGCTTCACGGAGTTTTTGGCAGGGCCATCACGCATTTTCGACATCTGTTCACGATACTTCCGAAGTTCATTTTCTAGTTTTGTGATCTTCTCCTCAATATTTGAGGCACGGGCATCAACCTGAAGATAGAAATAATAATGGGTAACAAGGAACTCCTTGAAAGCTATCTGCGAACTTACACCCGCAATACAATCGTTGAGATTCGGTGGAGGTTCTTTTGGCTTTCCTTTACCAAATAATCTATTCATCTTTATTTATAAATGTTCTATAACAGTGTTATTAAGAATTAGAAAGAAATATTCAATTTCAAAGTAGTAATCAAAAATTGCGTATAAACGAAAAATTCTAAATAGATGACTAATTTTTGTATTGTTGTGACAAGTCAAATTGCAGAGCACCTCAAACTCTACTGGCATGAGCTGTGTTTATATCACAAATCACAATGATTGAGTGAAAACTGATTTTTACTATTTTTACTTATATTACTGGATCATTTTATTTATAAAATTTACTTACGATAAATTTTTAATTTACCTGATCATATCTGTCAGTACATTATTTATTATATCTATGTATATCTATACTTGATAAAGTAGCTAATATCAAAATTTAGTTGTGCGGGTATAGGTAAAATTCCTTTTGTTCGGTTTGAAAAAAAAAATGGGAAAAAGTATTCGAAAAAAAAAACAATTGCATTGACCTGTCATAGATATATCGAAAAATAATACTAGTTTTGAATCTCAGTCATTGTGAATAGATCTCACGCTCAGTCAATTTGACAGCAGAGATTCGGTGGACTGGCCACGGCTCATAAAAACAACTCTTGTCCTCTGGAGTTACCATTTTTCAAGCAGCTTTCGTCGCGTGCGGAATAATTTGAAAATATTACTGCTACTTTATTGTCCTCCAATAATAATTTAAGTAACGCGATGACAAACTACAAACGACTAAGTGACACATTTATATAAAATAATTACGAGTTTTTAGATACACGAATATCGCAACAGCACGACCTAGAAAGGTGCTCCGTGTCCCGCAGAGAAAATCGACCATACAAAGTAGACGAAAGTGTCAAAAATAGCAAAAATACAAGGAGAAAAATTAAAAAAAAAAAAAATAATAATGAATAAATATTAAAGCATGTCCATAATGTAGAAAGATTCAAGGTTAATGATTTGTTTTGATCTCTATTGTTCAATATCCAATCAATTGCAAAACGTATAATATATATCTAAAGCGTAGTGAAATTACGCCTAAAATAATACAAAAATAGGATATGCAGATGTATGTATTTTGAAATCGAAATAAAGATTTAAGACTTTGTAACATTTCACTTTACGCTTGGCTGCTGACCAGAACCCGATATACAAAAACGACTTACGAAATATGACTTTTACTTAGTTCAAATTGAATTCAGTAGCCTTCCAAACTAGATGTACTAACAGAATGAAATAAATATTGTAATTACCTAAACGAAAACATCTCAATATACATATAAATAACACTCGAAAATGGACAGTTCAATGATGCTTGCCTCAATGGAGCCCAACGATAACCCGGTCGATTCAGCTAATGTCATAGATACGACAACTACAGCCGCTCCAGATCACGATCCCTCCGTGTCCATGAATAATTTCTATCCAGCTTTGGTTCAATGCTTTGGCATCATTATATGCGGGTAAGTTTCTTCATTGATATAAAATATACCGCATTTATATTATAATTTCCATTGTTCTATGTGGTATTGAACTTCGTATCCGAGTAAGTCGGATCGATGTTTTTGTTTTTGCCAATTGCCGGTGCTACTTTCCTATGCCCGTTTTCATACTCGTGACATTTTCACTTATATTGTGCAAAATTTGTTGTTATGTCGTTGACGTATTTCCTCTTTGTTAGCGTGGGAGTACTCCGAGGGTGGTAATGTGAATATCACGGTGCTGTAGTCTAATAATAGCCTAACGAATATTAAGAGTTATGACATCGATAGTAATAAAAATCTTCATTGTCATCAATGACGAATGATAAAAATAAGAAAACTCAAAGAATTTATTAAGATTTATTGTTTTCTTTTATTTCTTCATTGTAGTTGAGGTAAAATCAGTAAACTGCAATGGAAGTCGTGAGTGCATTAACTTTGCACATCTTCAATTGAAATGCCTATTCATGAATAATAACCTATCACGCTTTTCACTTGGAGCACAATACAATAAAAATGTAAAGAAACTCTTCATGATTGTGGTAGATAGGAAGAACAATGGAAAACGTGTGTTGTTGATTCAGCTTTGGGTTTTCTAAACACGGATAACGTCGACTTCGAGTAGTATTTAAATGTACATATGTTTGAAGACAAATTCAGGCGTGGTTTGTGGTAATAGTGTGGAAATGCCTATCCTCTTTGTAATTAAAGATGAGGTGTAAAACCTCTAATCTACATATATATATAAATATAAATATAACTATTTCTTATCAATGCAGTCATTGCATATTTGCTTTGAGCAATTCATAAATAAAGTAGGAAATTCATGAGCCATAGTAAATGCCATCCAGTAACAAGTTACCGGGCTGTGGGTTAATAACCAGCTTCGTTCGTCCAAAACAATTAAAGTTTCAATTGTCGTTGCAAATTGTACGCTTTGAGAAAAATCGTTCGAATTGGTGTTCATGATTGAAAGGAAAAAATTCCACAATTATATCAAATTTAACGACAGCAGTCGACAATTGATTAAATGAATTAGTTGAAGCATTTTAATATTTTCTTTTCAAACACGCATTATTCTGTAAAAATAATATTTATTATCATCAAACGTTGGAAGATAGAATCAATTAAAATACTTTAAATGCGAACACATGACGAATATTTATTCACTATCTAGGTACAGTATATATTAAGAAAAAGCTTAGTTCAGTGGCTGGTTCATCTCTTTTCGACCGATAACATAAGCAGACTAAATAATGCTTATTATTTAATATGGGGCCAAAGTTCTCTTCGATTTGTACTTGTTGAACAGAACTTACTCATCCTCTTTGCATTATGTGTTTTTTGTTTTAGTGTATTTTTTTGGGGTCGCAGCGGTGGGACTAAATGCGTAGCCTATGGGTCTGAGATATCGTATTCAACTCCCTCTCGACGATCAGGAAAAACTCCTACCCCAACGTTCACAAAACTGTAGATTTCATTCTCTTGTGTAAAACATTGTCCTAAGTTGTAGAACCAATTATCTTTATTATATTACTATATCCTTTATGTATTTTATGTATTACTGTAATGAACATGAAATTAATTATTGAAAATGAAGGATGAAGTAAGAATATAATAATATGGGAATAAAAAATGCAATCGTTTGTTTATAATTAAATACTGACGAGTAAACAATTTCGAATCAACATTTGGTCTTTAATGATTATAAATGTAATATCTACAAGAAATACACATATTTTAAAATTTTTAATTGGATAATTATTGTAGTATTAGCACGTTAAATTTGATAGCACGTCAACGTTACGAAATTACGCCATAAATTGTATTATCTGCTGTTCTTTTTTCTCCAACTGATATTTCTATATCAGATAATTTTAATTTTTCAAATTGGAAACCATGATCATCCAGCTTTCCAACTCATATGAAATTTAATTTCCAAGTTACTTCTGTCTGATTCCAATGATTATTCCCTATGATTATCTTTCATAAAGAAAATGTGGTTATAATTGCTAACATATGTGGATAATTTGAAGAAGATCTTGATAAATATTCACATATGATAAATAATTATCTATGATGATTTTGTTAAAAATATTACAATTTCAAAATATTGAGATTAAACAGTCAATCTCACATTCTGTAATATAGTGTACTACATGGTAATTTAAATTGGTTATATAACTGATATGAATGTCAATTAGCATTATATAACTTTCCCATAAGTTTCATTCCTGGTTGCATGCACATCAACGTTTGGTTAACACTGACTTTCGTACATCTGGCATCGTTTATTTTCACCAATATCACAAAATTTTTCATTTACAAAATCACAAAATTTTACATGATTCATGCTTGAAATTTATGCATTAAGAAAACCGTTTTGAAAAGCGTGCAGTTGTTACTAAATTTCAACATACATAATTGAATTGAGAAATAATTGTGGAGAAACTCAACCGCAAAACAATTTAACATTTAGTGCTCCATCATTGAGCATTTAATTTGTAGCGAGAACCACAGACATTCGACAAACAGACGAAGTTCAGCGAAGCTCATCGATCAGTATAATCACGAGAGTTAAATCGAACAAATAATTTTGTATTCAAAAAGCATTTGTCTTGAGTATCTACATATGTGAAAATCAGATACATAAAGACCAAATAAGTTTACCTCAAAGATGAGTAAAAACAAGTTATTCTCTATTTAACGTCAACAACACAATGTTAATTCATATCATATAATATGTTAAATGCTCCAGTAATTGCCGGAGGGTGTAAATATTTTGAATTTTCCCCTATTAATAATCAGGTCTTTCAGGTAACTTAGAGCGACGCCAGAGCAACTTCGTTCAAACAACTTAAATGCAAAGTATTTCAATTAAAGCAGTGTATAAATTAATATGTTTTTAAAAATTAGTGAAGAAGGTATTTTTAAATGTAATATTAATAAAAACAAATTTTAGAACACCTTTGTATGCATTACAAAATAATCTTCTTTCCATTAGAGCTTATTGAGTCAGCACGTTACGTCTTTTTCAATCAATCATTTTATTTGCTCTGCAGCTCTCCCCCTAGGCCGGTGCAACGACTCGGCGCGTTTGAGTTTCTTATCAGTATGAGATGTTGTAATATGAACGGTTTTAATTTAGTGTTCCTTATCGATTTTTAACATATGTCAATTATTATCAAGATGTTTCCTTGATGTTTTTCAATTATAGCATACTTAGTAAAGATCTCTAAATTCATTCAGTAATTCAAAGTTTCCGGTATTTCGAATAAGTCAGTAAACTAATTGGTTTGATATCAAGATAACAATTGGTCTTCTAGTTCCAAACGAATGTCAATTTAAGTGTCTTCCTTTATAAATGCTAAGCTAATAACAAAAACAGGTTTCGAGAAAGCTTCATTTTCGATGTACATGATATATATACATATATGTGTGTAGCGTGTTACACACCTTGCCCTTCCAAGATTCTGTTTCTTGTAAAAAAGTAAAAGTAAATCTATTCTGTTTGCTTGCAAATAACTTGGCTTACTTCCCATCTACCCCTTCACTACCGGAAATAACTCATGCCTGTCCATTATGTGCGAGTTGATTGTGCTTTGAATTAATAGCAAAAGCTATTATTATCGAACTTTTATTGGTTGGCAGGAAACTAAATGTATTATACTCTAATAACAGGTGCCGACGCGGTACTGTTTACAATTTAAGACGCACGCGCATGCGTGAGTTCACGCCCTTAAATTTTAGCATCAAAGGAAAAAATCAAGTTTCTCGACCTCAAATTTAATTTTTTAACACCAGGTGTAATTATTCAGAAATATCCGCTTTATATTCATTAATTTCAGGATGTTTTCACAAACTGGTTTACGACAGTGAAATACTTACTTTATTTTTGAGAATTTTTAAAGGTTAATGATGAGTACTCTTTTTTTATGTTTGGCTCTGGCTCTCACCCTAATATTCTTTCTTCGGTTCCTTCACAATTGATTGTGAATTTCTTGGGTATCCAAAAAATGTGATGCAATATGCGAGGATCTGTTGCAGAACATGATCTTATTATAGATTTGCCATTCATTGTGTTCTTAAGAGCTTTGTATTTATTTTGAATTTTTTCTTCTGCAGTTACATCGCTGGACGTTTCAAGATTATCTCAAATGCCGAGACAAAGGGTCTCGCTACGTTCGTTGGTACCTTTGCGTTGCCCTCGCTGATCTTTCTCTCGCTCGTGGAGTTGAACTGGGGCACTGTGAATTGGACTTTTCTGTTGGCTATGCTGATCTCGAAAGCTGTGGTATTCTTCGCGGTTTTAATCATCTCACTGCTGATTGCTCGTCCATTGAACTATGGTCGCGCTGGACTTTTGGGTATATTCTGTACACAAAGCAATGATTTCGCAATTGGTTACCCAATATGTAAGCTTCGCGTTTACTTCAAATTAAATAAGATTTAAATAATTTTTTTTTTTTTTTTTAAACAGTACTCGCACTGTACAAGGACGTCCATCCGGAATATGCTTCCTATCTTTATCTTATGGCCCCCATATCGCTGGCAATACTTAATCCAATTGGCCTAATATTCATGGAGATTTCCAAAGTGATCAAAAACAAAAATGAAGTGGTAAGTTTGAATAATCGATTTTATGCCTAATTGTATTAGACTGTAACAAATCCAACAGGCTCAAAATCCTCCGATCTGCCCGGATTCATGTCCTGCCGAGCAATTGACGAAGCGCTCCCGCTGCATCAACGAGAAATACATTGTTATCTTCAACACTATCACATCTTTGTTCTTTAATCCTCTGCTCCTGATGACTCTGCTGGGTGTGGCTGGAGCCTTCATCTTTCCCGATGGCTTGCCAGAAATAGTCGCCAGTGTATTACGTGTCTTTGGTTCGTCGTTCTCGGCCACGGCGCTATTTTTACTCGGTCTCAAAATCGTCGGTCAAGGCAGCACATTGCGAGGTTCCGGCTTTCTCTTGCCTGGAATTTTGATTCTTGTTAAAATGTATGTCGTTTAAATGTTTGGAAAAACACGAGATTCAAAAGTAATGTATAATTCGTTTATTTTAGTCTGGTACTCCCTCTTGTTTGCCGACAAACCGTGAATATAATGCAGGCGGGTGTCAATTTTAATGACACCACTGAGCTGAGCACCTTTGGCTTTCTCTATGGCACATTTCCTGCGGCGCCCGGTGCTTTTGTAATTGCAACACAATACAACACCGATGTTGAATTAGTGAGTGGAAGATATGATTTATTATTATGTACTCCAATTTCTAATAACTAAATTTTCAATTTCAGATTGCCAAGAGCATGGTTCTATGCACATTTATCTCGGCTCCTTTGATGTTCATCTCGGCTAAAATGATTTCACTTACCAATCTGAATCCCATTGACTATCTACATGAGTTAGATATATTCTCCTTCGATATCAGTGTAGCAGGAGTTGCGGCCTGTATCTGGATGATACTTCTCTTGATATCTACAAAACGTATTAGACGGATGCCTCACCGTATTACATTTTGCTTGGTCCTATCACAGGTAAAGTAACAATGTTTGTCAGGAATTAAAAATACAGTACGTATAATGTTGTATTTACTTGTAGCTCATGTGCTGTCTTGGTGTCATACTGTGGTCAACAATGGAGCACGAGCAGCGTTGGGCGTTTTATGTGCAATTCTTTTTGTTTAACATTGGCACATTTAGCAGCCGACTATGGACTGCAATTCTTGCTATTTCTCTACTCTTCCTGCAATGCCGCAGTTTATGTTTCGTTTTGAAGCTATGGCCGTTTATGGTGAGTTTGAAGTGAAGTAGTTTGAATATATTTTACAAATGATCTTTATTGCAGATTGGGTTTTCTTGGGGCGTACCTTTGATAATCTCCGCACTGTTGGTTGCGTTCGACAGTAACGTTATGCCGGGAGAAAAACACAATCCCAGTTTTCAGTACGGAAACGCACAAGCGGCGATCTCAGTATTCATCCTTGTCATGTGCTTCATTGGTATGTGCTATTTTATATTATTCATTTCAATTTGATATTATTCAATTATATAATTCAATTTTATGATGAGAAAATGTGGTTGATAAGTTATAACAAACCCTTTACTGCATTTGCTTAATGCGATGACATTTCATTGAAGTGGTTGTGGTTGCGATTATATCGACAAGTTATAGTCAGATCAGTTGCAGTACTGCCTTCAATAGACATCTGTTTTTTCGAGTGACGTAAAGGGTTTTGCAGTGATGTCCAAAAAGTTTTCAATCTGATTTTAATCAATACTCATTGCTGTATTGTACATTTTTTGCTTGGGTTTTTAAATTGATTTTATAAATTTATATTATAGTAACCGTTGGCTGTTTGGTGTTACATCAGCGATATAAGAAACGCTATGAGAAATATCTAACCTATGCTCGTGAACTTTCTAACCCTGATTCTGGTGAGTCACAATTATTACTAAAAACAAAAGTGAAACTAAACTTGTAATTCTTTTCTTAAAGAACAATCCGATTTACAATCTACAATATCTACTGCTAATTTGTTATCCCATGCTGATGCCACAGCCACGAATGGCAGCACACGTCGTCGCAATCCTTCATACTCGTCTTCAGACGACGAAGAGATGATAAGACCGAATGGTATGCCAACTAGTAGTGGTTGTGGCAGTGGCAATGGGAACTGTTGTAGTACTACGTCTTCCCAAACTACAACAACAGTGGTTGTGGATATTGAGGATTTGCTAAATCGTCGCAATCAGAACGGTGGTCCGAAGTCAGAAGATAAAAATCTCAAATCTTCACCATCAACAGATCAGTTTGAAGATGAGTAAGTTAACATCAGGCTCTCTTAAAAAACTTTCTTACACATTTTGTTTTTTTTTTTAGAAACTACGGTATACGTTCCAACATGTGTAGTCCATCATTTAATTGTGCTGCAGGTCCATCGCGACAGAATTGTCAGACCATCATTGAACGTTACGAGGAACGATCACGTCGAGGTCTTGAGCCGCTTGAATATCCTACTGATTCCGACGAACATCAAACATTGAAACACACGGTTCTGTTAATAATACTATTGTGCTCCATGTTTGTGGTAAGTTCTAAAGCAACATAATTAGATATAATTTTTTAAACAACTTTTGTCTTTTCATAGGGTTTAGCGGTTTCCATTTGGACCCTGGTAATGGAGGGCATGTCAGGAATATACCTGGAATTGAGCTTCCTAGACGCTTTCCTTAATTTCGGACAGAGTCTTATTGTGTTAGCAGTTTTCATTACTGAAACTGGAGAACTTCTAATGCCTATAGTGAAGTTCTGGCGCAAATTATGGTAAGTAAATTGTTACATATATAATAAATGATTTGTATTTACTTATTCGTCCTCTTTGTAGGTATGGAGCGAATGTTCTTACTCTTCCACACTGGGTCAATCTTAGTCCGCAGACCAAACACATTTGTGAGCAGTTCCGTAATCACCATCTGGATAATTGCAAAAAAGATATCGCGAAGGACAGAAGGTACTACACTAAAAAATTAACAATAAAAATATACTCACACTTACTACTTTGCAGATGGCGCATTAAAGTGTATCGGAAAGTATTCTATGGTAGTGACTTTGTTGATTGGCTTATCGAAGTGGGTCTCTCCAAAGATCGACTGGAAGCCGTACATTATGCCAAACATTTGGTTGATGGACGCGTTTTACGTCACATTAACAACGTTTATCACTTCGAAGACAAGAAATTGCTATACAATTTCTGCAACCGCATATAAAATACCTTTTGAGTTAACTAAATAGTGTTGCTAAGTTACATAGTTAAATTGAAATATGGTGCTGTGATTTGTATTTTAGTAGTTTTGAAGTAATAACGGAAGCAGCCATTTGCGTTGTTAATTCAGGACATCCTTTGTGAAGCATGTTTTTTAATGAGAAGTTGTTTGTATATGCCTACAATGTTATTTTCTGAAAATAATTTTACATGATTTTATTTAATATTTTGTGTTAATAGTATAATTTTAAATAGTAACAGTTTGTTTGGAAAGATTAGATTGGTTCTATATAGTTTTTAATTTTAGTTAATTTTGAAACACGTCTATACTTTCTAAATGCAATGTCGTCACAAAGATTTTAATAGCTTTTATTTTTTGAACCTCAAAGTATTGTTTAAAATATTATATTAATTGTATTACCTAATTAAACAGAATATGAAACGAAGGTGCAAACAGAGTTGCATACATTTAGGGAATTTTTACAGTATATTTGCTGCAGGAATCTATTGATAAATAAAATGTCGTAATATGAACACATTAATCAAATATTTATATACATATACTGTGTACAGGATAGTTTTTGTCTAGAAAATATAAATACATAATTATTCATTTTTAAGTTATAAAAACAAAATATATAAATATTTTGGTCACAAAGAGTGCTAGCTCGGAAAACAGTGTTTTATTATAATCTCATGTGTGAATTTTCAGAATATTTCGATGGAGGTAATAAAACAAGACTTCAAATGGTGCAACTGCGAAAACAAAAGTTATATTTATTTTCCCGCCTAAATGGCGCCATTAAAATGCAATGCGAACCTGGGCAATAAAACTAAATATATCAAATGTTAAGAATTGCTTATTGTTTATGTTCTGTGGCCAATT
Organism: Coelopa pilipes; assembly: GCA_947389925.1. Classification (NCBI taxonomy): domain Eukaryota; kingdom Metazoa; phylum Arthropoda; class Insecta; order Diptera; family Coelopidae; genus Coelopa; species Coelopa pilipes. Next base: position 28,201,372 of record OX376699.1, on the reverse strand, counting down.
ATTGCATTGTTTTTGTCTGCACATCGTCGCACGCTGCTTGAATAGTAAACCAAAAAGGGGTCTGAGCTTTGGTTGTCGTTGTTCCAAATATGCAAATCCATTTTTTTCATCTTATTTTAATCTATCGACACAAATATACATGTTGAATTTTATCTATTTTGAAATTCTTCTCTCTTAAGAAAGACTCACAAAAGTGACAACTGACAACTGGTATCTGTTTTGGAATATTAAGTATTATCTACATGTGAGTGTGATATTTTGTTAGCTTCTTTATAGAGCGTGTGCTCTGGTCAATTTTGTTGTTGTTACGATTGCGTTCAGGCAGCAATTGAAATGCAAAATTTGTAAGGAACGCATATCGAGATCAGTAGATTATTGTTATTGTTACCTGGATTTTGAAAGACTCAAAGAAATGAATCCAAATTATACATGCGTGTGGATGACAACGGCCCCGAATGGTAGAAAGTATGTACTAAATGAAAATTATATAATTCGCCAGTTCCTGCAATGATTAAGAGATATATTTTGAGGTTGGTTGAGCAAAAATTTCCATTGTTTATGTTTGCATATTTTTGGCGACAATTAATTAATTAAAATCATATTTTCGCTCATGATGGTTCTATTAGAAATGCATTAGGCTAATGAGAAAGTGGTAAGAAGTACAAACACTTTACCATTTAATTGTTACCCGACCATTAGCACATTCCCAGGAGGCGAAATTGTCCGACGAGAACATCAGCGAAGGATCCCGTTTCGGACCAATATTGAAAGACTGGAGGAGGAGTTTCAGCTGCAATTTGAATGTAGCTCATACGACACGAAATACTCGTTGACTTTTCCTCCGTCTCCAATTGCACGAGTGCCAAAAATGTACAAAAATTGAGAAATTCGTTCACTGGGACACCCATCGGAGGCGACGTCAATGAACAAAAATACAAGCATAAACAAACAAACACACTACCAAAAAAGAAATAACTAAGAAACAGAGAGAGGTGGCTGACCTTATTTGCGAAATATAGCAGCATTATTGAAGAACAACAACTAAACGTGATGGAATTACACTCTCAAACACACATTTCACGCAATAATAATGGCATTAAAATAGAAAAAGGAAGAGACGGCGAGGAATTGAGTGGCCGTCGCGTTGCGTTCCGTGCGCCTAAAAGGCTGTCACATCCTATAATACGCCGCCCAAAGTACATCGTCCTTTCCCATTGTTCTTCGCGGCTTAGACGTATTTGGGGCATCAGACGGCAAGACCAAATTTATCGCCGACAGATGAAAGAACAGACCCGACAACTGAATGAGACAAGGGTTCTTTGGCTGCTCTCGACGTCATGGCGGCCAGGACTTTGCGATGGATGACGCTTGGCGTGGAGAACACAGCGCTGACCCATTAATTAAAAGTTGGGTCTCGTGGAGAGAAGTGTTTGTTCCAGGAACTCCCCATGCATTTGTGCGAAATGGCGATTGGTCTACTTTGCGTGTTATTTTTTTATTATTATTTTTGAAATGAATCGGAGGTCACCCCACTTTGTTGAGGATCGTCCTGTTGATGGATTTTGTACGTCTTCACCGAGTTTATATTGAAAGTTTCGAGAGCGAAGTTAACCAAGACGACCATGAGGGGGAAGGGTGAATAATTTAAATTTCCCTCAAATAGCAAATTGTAAGTCAAGGTCGTGTGGGAGGTGGGAAGAGAGAGAGAGAGAGGGATGGCTAAGTTAATGGTTCATTCTTTGAGAACTTTCCAATGATTAACGGCGTTGCTCATACAACATGTTGCACCCAACGACCCAATGTCGGCCCTGATCCCAGCTCACCCACCGCCCTTCATCATGCTGGAAATTAGGAGATTTCAGTAAGCTTCTCGAAAAATTAATAAATAATGCGTACATCGTATGGAAAATTGGAATGAAGCTATAAAACTTAGGAAGCCAAGCACGGACCTTATGACGCCTTTCGCCATCGATATTTGCCATTCGCTGTTCAGAGACGAGAGATCAGGAGAGAATAATTGAATCGAATTTACATAATAAAACCATCATTATGAATGCAATGCGAATTCCTGCCAGTTGCGAAACTTCGAATCAACCAAATCTCGCTAAGAACCTCGAGAGTCAGGAATGCGAAAACTTTCGATCTCAATGTTGCGTAAAATTTTTAAATGCAAAACTCATTAAAAATCACGTAAACAAATAACAACAAAAATCAAAATTACAATGCAAATGATAAGAATAAAACATAAATTTACAAAAAATAATAATCGAAAATAAATTGCATATGCACAGCGCAAGAATCAAAAAGAATATCGATTTTGGCATTCGTAATAAAGCTTTAGTTTTCATATGAACGATTGCACTTTACAAATACACGGATATAGAAACAGAACGAGAGATACGGTGAGAGAGTGAGTGGGTGAGAGGGAGAGACGCACACCTAGCTATAAAAGGAATGTTTGTAAAACAATACAATTCCAGCTTCCGTTTCGAACGAACACAAATACAGACAGCCGCGGGACGACGTTCGTTTCGTTCGAATTTGTATTCAAAAAGCGCGCGCACTCCCGACGACTACGACGACGACGAGATGACGGAGACGACAAAAGGCGCTCCGAACGAAGAACGACGACGGCGCTGGAAGCGGGCGAGCACTACGACGACGACAGCAACACCATCTTCGCGGATGTTCGCACAAAACGCTGGCCTCCATCCGAGCTGGATGTGCTTCTGAGGAGTGCGACGGAGTGTTTGGCGCGCGTCTTTAATTGATATTTGCTTCCAAGTGCGACGCACATCGAACAACAACAACGAATACGACAGCCACACCAACAACAACGACGACGGCTACCCCACCACCACACATCGGCGGCCAATTATCTAGCAACGCAGAAGAGCCTCGTCCGTCCGTCCGTGCGTCGTGTGCTCGCTGCTGCCGGCGTTTCGGCCTCCAGCGAAATGGTGTTTAACGACGCGTCGCGCAAATCTCGCGAGCAGTTCGTCATGAACCGTGCAGCAGCTGGGACCGAAACCTTCTGAGCCTCGTCCAGAGTCGCGCGCCGTGTTCACGTTGTCACCGTCCAACGCTTCACGCCACCGGTGTTCACCACCGGAGATCGTCCGGCATTCGAAACTAGTTTGATTTTCAAATTTCCCCCAACGCATTAAACGCATTAAAAAGTCGTCAATTGTGCAATTGACCAGTTGTGCGTTCGTATCTTTACTAAATTATTTGTTTGTTAGTTTCGGTTTTCCTGCATAAATGAGTTGCGTTTTGATTGAGAACGGAAAAATAATTTAACCTCGCAGCGTTAAAAACACATAAAAAATACTCCAACTGGGAGTAATGTTATTGTAATTGAAATTCAATTAAGCTGAAATATATACACATCCAGACGACGATAGCAGAGACCGGCGGAGAAATGGAGAATGCAACTATCGACAAGTCGACTGTCGTCCAAGTGGCGCTGTATGCAAATCACCGACGTTACCTGATGAGTGGGATTCTGATGGTGCTCGGCGTGATTGGGAACTTCTTGGCCCTGGTTATTTTGGCTCGCAAGAAGGCCAACAAGAACAGCAAATATACCCTGATGTTGAGGTGAGAGAAAATTCTAGTAGTTTTAAAAAAAAGCAGCTCATTTAGGAAAATATCTATTTGTATTTGGTCTTATTTTTGTATAAAATTTGTATTAGAATTGCGCAGGAGTTTTCATTTCAGAAAACGAATTCTTAAACCTTGAAATGATATTGATATGCATCTCGTATTTAATCCTATTAAAATCTATTGTTAGCTATGTTATCAAATCGTCTTTCCGTTTTCTTTGTGGCTGAGCGTTCATTATCGAAGTCCTTGATAGAAATTCTTATCCTCTTTACGATTTGAAGAAAGAAAAAAAAACAAAAATTGTTCCTGCTAAACACTTTGAAAACAATCGATTTATAAAGCACAAATCCATAACAATAACAACCAAATCTTCATGTACTACATGAAAAGTAGTAAATGATGAATTAAATGATAAAATTCTCAGTAATTTCCTGATAATATTTACTCTTTACGTTAAACATGATACAAATATTTGTCCACAGTCAATCGCCACTTGAATTGCAGTGGGCAAGCCAGACAAAATTAGAGTACATTATAAGGGTGTAAAAACGCTTCAATACCAGGAAAGTCGTTATCGCAAAAATTCTACTCTAGTTTCATTTTCTAATAAATATGAATCAGAAAATAAACTCAAGTTAGCAGTTTTATAGAAATGGTTTTATTTGTTTACCATTTCAAAAGCCACTGGGAGTTGAAAACCCCCACACAACATCAGAAAACTAGTTCGACTCAGTCTTGGTTTTGTTTTAAGAAACTTGAAATATATGTAATAAACTCAGACAATTATTGATAGTATTAATAATGCTTTCAAATCTTAGTGTACTCAAATGAAATCAAGTTAGCTCCTCAATACTCTCCACGGGAGCTTCATCGTCATTCGTTATAAAAATAGCAACTTCACTCGAAGCATAATTTTATTCCCCTTTGTTGTTGTCCTTCATTGGGTTCTCCCATTCATTGGCCACGCGAAAGGCGACTCTGATTTTGTCTCTAATTTAATTTTCTCAACCTTTGAAATTCACATAAATTGAGCATCAATGTTCCGATGTTCCGATGATACCCGCCATCACGAAGGCCCTGGGCAAAGCAAACGAGGGACTCCACGTGACGACGCCAGCGTCTCTGTGGTGTTTCCTTTCATTAGAATTTGAATGAATGAGTTTAACTGGAAGACACACTTGCTCCCAGCCAACCAACGAACCTCGTCAAGTGTCGAGGGAAATCTCCTTGATTATCATTACTTTGACATTCATTGAATTGTGTCTGTTGTGTCTTGGCTTCCTCTGCTCTGTGCTCTGCTCTCCACTGCTCCGCCCAGGTCGTCCTGTCCTGTCCTTCTCCTTTTCCATTTCCATTTCCATTTCAATTTTATTCATCCCATTAATTGCGCTTGGGACAGACAGTCGCATGAATAACGTATAGGATATCAAAGCCAAAAGTAGTCGGTCATAAATTTTCGGCTAGATTGATGATGGGAAATATAATTCTCTACTCTTGCCCGATTCATTTCGCTCTCACTGCGTGTGGCTTAATTTTATTACGGTTATTGTTGCAACTTTTGGAAAATGTTTATATAGCGATTTAATTGAATCGGGCATACATTGTATATATACGACTTTGTTGACTTTCGGCACGTTCTGACCACGCGGGTCGAGATCCCGCCAAGATCGCGGTGGGCGGTCAATTTTAATTATTCGCTAATAATTCGGTTGGTATAATCGCGATGTCGCCCAGAGTCCGAAATCAGGAACGTGCTCAGGGTAAATCAAAAGAATCTAGCCAAAATAATATTTGGCAAACAACGGCCAATGGCTAACTATATTAGTTATTAGGGATGTTTATGAAATTTAAATACGGTTCGTATACTAAATACAAAGTTTAGTTCATCACGTAAACAATCACGTGAGACGTGAAATCATGATTTCACACGTTATGTATTTATATATATTTATATATATCTTTCCTTCGACCTGGGAAATGCCGTATTTAACAGCTAATAAACTTTATTACATCTCAATAAATAACTCGAACTCACAAACAATTGGCTTCCCCTGCCAACAGCACGGTGTATTTGAAAATTTTAGTTTTTTCTAATTTAGTGCTTTTTTTGAATAGGTACGAATTTGGGTCGAATCCCAAGACTAACACATAATTCACACTGAATGTACCAAAATTGTTCTAAACTTTAACCAAAGGAATTTAACGGGGTATTCTTAACTTAATACTACTGAGAATGAGTTTATCTAAATGTTCGAATATTTTGAATGATGTGAAGGAATATGTTTAATTATTGACTAGGAAAGCGATAAAGATGTCTGAATTGTATAATTTAAAAATTAAGATTTCGTAAGAAATGTCTAGATAAATCATTTTAAACAATTTCATTTCAATTATACGCAATTGGCAATAATATGATAATAATTTCAGACATACGACGTCGTTTTGACGAGAACCCAGTTAATTCCGAACTTAACTAGTTTTGCCAGGGAAAGTCGTCTGAAGGGTCGTCATTCGTCACTCCAATATTTACGAATTCTGTTAACGAAGACTTACTTTGTTGCAGCCTAGAATTTATCTACGAGCTTTTGTCGTTTGCGAAAATCAAAGCGTCGGCAACGAGTTTCGAGAGTGCGAAAAATAGCAACATTTCACTTGTTCCAAACTACATAAAACATTTTGTGCATTATCGATGCATATAAATAACTTTTAATACCCCATTGGCTTTGCAAACTGCAAACGATCGCTAAATGTGTTTTCATTGGTAATATCAATTCAAAAACCGTTTGGAATCGCAGCCAATTGAGTTGTGTTGTGGGTGGCACAAGGTGTGACGGGTTTTCATGTGGATGGGAAGACGTGATGAATTTCTCGATTAAGTTTATAACAATAATTTCAAATTATATTCAATATTCCACTGGATGCGAGAGAAAAGCCAAACAAATGCTTTTCCTTATCCGTTTGGGAAGAAATGAAATTTCGTGTGATTTACTGCCATCGTAAAAATAGCACGCTCCGGGATTCGCCAGGACAGGACGGACTCGTAGCGATTGTCTGACAAGCACAGCACAGCTTCCTTTGATCAAAGGCCAGATTACGGCGTTATTTCGGGACGAATCCCTTTCACGGCTATTCCCATTGGACGCCGTCGAGCCTGGTATGGTTGTTGTTGTCGTTGCGAAGGATCATTGCAGGGATGAGGAAAGGAAAACTTATAACAACAGCTGTCACAGTCTCAAAGAGCTTATGCCGATGACTTACCTTGATCTCTCTTTGATTTGTCAAAGTCGAAAAGTCATATTAAATGAATACACCAAATCAAATTTCAAAGAATTTCCAAGGATTTGAGAAGTTTTCCTATGTTTGTCGTTTATTGTTTGTTGCAAAACAAACCGAAAAAGTTCTCGTCTTCCCAGAACTGTGGAATCGTTTGAAGAACTCGCAAGCCATGTAATGTTTAAATATGCCAATATAAGGACATAAAGCAATTAATTTGCTACACTACACTCACAGCCTCGGGAAATCCTTTATCATCGACCAATGACCACCCCGCACCTCCACCTTTTCCTCGTCCTTTACGCCTAGCCGCATTATGTAGTCCTGTGATAAATGAACCGCCATCAGTCGATGGCAAATGGAGCGTCTACAACACTAACATAGATAACTAATTAGAATGTACTACATGGAACAATGGCAGTAGAAACACTCGAAATAATTTATGGCATTTCTCAATGCTAGAAAAAAACTATATATATCAAAAGCCAATGTAACGCAACAACACGACACATAATATAATTCAATGGCGATGATAAAAAGACAAAGTGAGAGGAGTATTATCATCCTTCTAATTGATACAAGAGGATATAATTGATGGGAGACGTTGGAAACATCGTTATTACCAATTAAGTAAATGTTTTCACAGTGAATGGACGCTTCGACCAACATAAGAGGGGAAAGGAGGGAGCCGATTGAGATAGTAAGGATAGATCGATACATAACTACTCTCACTAAATATCCATGTACTAACACTAAATATGCCATACATATCGCACAAAAAATGGCTTTTTAACCGTCCTGTTTATTTTCGTGCATATTATTGATTGTTTTCCGAATCGGTGTATCGATGCATGGAAAATTATGGCCTCGGCAAGTCTTTTCCATCGCTATGTTCTCGTGCTCAATGAAGGTTTACTCATAAATCATCGTGTTTTTTATCTACAACAATAACAACCATGCCATCAACATCACAGTGAATTTCACGACTTCTTCGCAATAACCGCAGGAAAGTCAATTTGGGGATGGCGGCGGCTTAAAAGGGACAGGCTTCCAGAAGTCAAAAACAGGAGAAACCACAAAGGGAAATTCCGCGAAAAAGCGAGCACTTGCTTTTCTTAACATCCTTTTGATCCTGGCGCAAAATAGAAATTGATTTTTTCCAGGGAAAAAACACCTGTCTTTTTCACATACTCACCGTTTACCTTCTTAGATGCTTGGCCAGCAACAACCTCATCGCTCTGATGGGCATGTTGACGACGCAGCTGCTCAAAGTCTACGTCCCCCAGGACGTCTTCGACGAGTACATTCGCTGGGATTGCACTAGCAAAGTGTTCTGGCGCTTCTTCGGCCTGAGTTCCGGTTGCATTGCGGCGGTGATGGCGATCGAACGATGGATGGCGTTGGCCAGACCCTTCATCTATCACAAGGTACTTTGGCGTAGCAGAATGTGCTTTCTATTGGAATAGTTTTAATCCGCAACGTTTCTTATCTGCAGCACATAACGTACGAGCTCGTTCGCAAAACCATCTACTCTCTGATAGCCATTGCGATTGTAATCACGTTCCTGCCGTTCTTCGGCTTCGGCGCCTACATGGACGAGAGCGATCCCGAGCGGCCCAAGTGTCTGCGATATCGGGATGCTGAGGGCTTCTGGAACAAGTCGTACGCGGTGCTCTTCATGCTGTTCGGTAAGTTTTCGATTCGTATCCACTTAGAAAGTGAGCGCTTTAATTCGACGCCAAGGAAACGTTTAATCGCTGCATGTGGAGGATAAGTCGAGTAGAGAATAAACGGAGGACGAATTACTTTAAGCTTAAATTGAACATAATCCTATTAAGGTATTTTCTCGTCCTCTTCGCTGCAGGCACCCTTCTGTGCGTCGTCATTGTGGCTTGTAATCTATTTGTTACCCGTGTCCTGTGCTTCGTGGGCCGGACGCGCACCACCAAGCGCCACATGCACTACGATCTGGTGAACCGCGAGAAGGGACGCGTGAACACCGTGGACGGCGACAGCAACAGCGGCTCGTCCCTCTACCACAGCAACAACGGTACGTCCTACCAACACAGCAACAGCGTGACCATGATGGCGTCCGCGTCCCCTGATGAGATTAAGTTCGCCAAGCTAATGGCATTTCTAAGCATATCTTTCGTCATCTGCTGGATGCCGCAAATGGTAAAATAACACACCTTCAATTTTAAACGAATATAAATTATCTTTAATCCTACCCCTCCCTCCGTTCCTCTGTTAGATTGCAATCCCCATGGCAATTTTGCCGAACCGGGTACCAAAGGCTCATCCGTTCTTCTTGGTCGCTGACATCCTGATGGCGGTGCACTTCACATCCGATCCCTATATCTATGTCCTGAGTCGCTCCAAACATTCATACCTCCTCGGCTGCTTCAAGCGATGGCGCAGTGGTCTGAAACGTTCCCAAAGTGATCAGAGCCGTCTGCGCACCACCGTTGAACAGCACACATTGGATTGTGGTCTGAATTGAGGAGCTCGATGAATTTTCTCTAACTTTTCAAACATTAATAAGCAAGAATCAAACTTCAATATTATATCAAAGACATAAAGTACTTAACATGTAAGCTATTCACATAACTTAACTTCTCTCATTTCCAAGTGTTAGTTATAAGATGTAAATAAAATGTATTGATATTCATATTCACAATTCGATAATTGCATTAACAGGAAGAACGCCTACAGGTTTGAAGAAAAAACGTCAAATTGTTTTTGTACACACCTAATGGTATTTTTTTTTTATTTATTTTATTTTTGCAATACATTATTTATGCTCACTTAATTTTTATTACAATTAAAATATGCATTATTTTACTTTTTCCATTTTAAGATCCTGTCTCTGTCTATCAAATGAAATACAAACATTCTCATTGCCACATTCTCACGTGTACAAGAAGTTCACAAGTAGCTTGAAAGTTGATTTTGAAAATCAATTTCAAGTGGCATACAAGGTCCATTTGATATTTTCTGTTATTGAATAAATCTGTGTTTATTTGTTTTATTTTCAGTTTTATTTTTTCGATCTCTATCAAAAATCAATCAAGTGCGTCTATTTTGTGTTATAAACAAATTACATAATGCAATAAATGTAGTTTGTTTCAAATATGTAATTTCTGATCTAATTGTTTTATTTTCTCTACATTCTGTACTCGTGTGATTTTAGTATCTTGTTTTAAGAAGTAGAATTCAGCTGTGTTTTATGTGTTTTATATTAAAGTTACAACTTATAATGAATAATTTATTTTAAATGTATACTGCATATATTAAAAAAAATTCATCTGCTGAATATAAATATCCGCGTCATTCTCACACTCTCTCTCTCGCACTATCAGCTTAATAACGATTATAACGACCACGTCCACGACCGCGCGGTGTCCCCTTTGCGTTAACGCCACGTGCTGGTGTGGGTTTCTTTGCTGGTGAGGCTTCGACAGCAGGAGCGGGTGTCGCAGGTGTGGCGGGAGCAGGAGCAGGAGCGGGAGTTGCTGCTGGTGTCGGTTTCGCTGGAGTTTTGACGGGCACTGGTTCTGGTTTTGGTTCTACCTTAACGGGAGTTGGCTCGGGTTCTGGCTCTGGCTCAGGCTCGGGTTCAGGCTCAGGTTCAACCTCCTCTTCTTCTTGTGCATCCATCTCTTCACCATTCTCTTCAGGAGCAGGCTCTTCTTCGGCAACCTCTTCCTCAGCAGGTTCTTCCTCACCATTTTCTGCCATTTCGACATCTTCATCATCACCAGTGGCCTCGGAGGGATCGTACAACTCCTCGTTACCGCCTTCTTCACCTCCCTCTTCACCGTTCTCGGGCTTGGTTTCTGCTTCACCTTCACCAGTTGCAGCAGCTTCAGCCTCCTCAATCTTGCGTTTCTTTCGCTCATTCTCTTCCAGAGCTGCAGCGGCACGCTTCTGAGCAATCTTGGTATCGCTCGACTTCTCGTTGATGAACTTAAGGAAGTTACGATGATGAGAAACGGTACGTGAGTGAATTTCGACTGTCGTTTCTGTATCTAAGAATTTACCACACAACGAACATTCGAAACATTCCAGCTTGGTGATGAGACCTGCACCAACAGGACGTGTCCAGTTGTATTTGGGAAGACGATTATCGACCTCAGTAGGAATTTCATCCCCATCCGAGTAGTCGATAATACAATCTTCTGGATCGACTGGCAAAGCAACTTCTTCCTCCTCTTGAGTTTCGTTCATTTCTTCACCTTCTTTAGTCTCATCAGCTCCTTCTTCGCCACCTTCTTTCTTTTCACCATCTTCTCCTTCGCCTTCCTCGCCCTCACCAGCTTCATCGCCTTCTTTCTTCTCACCTTCGACCTTCTTGACTGGCTTCTTCTTCTTCTTTTGTGGAGGACGCACGTCCTTCAACTCATCCTCCTCTGTCAAAATGGTCAGGGTGTTACGCTTGCGCTCACCCACCTTCGTGTTCTTTTCGGCGGCCTTCTTTAAGTGATCAGCCGACAGTAAATGTGAATCATAATCGATACGAGTGGCGAACTCCTTATTGCACTCAACACACTTCGGATGCAAGAACTTCTTTAACTGCAAATGACCATCAGATTTACGATGAGCCGATAAATGGCCATGGAAGTTGAGATCACACATAGTGCAGTACTCCAATTGACGTTGCTTGGATTTCCCCATGCGCTTCAAACGATCCAATTCAATTGACTTCAATTGCTCGGCGATTTTCGCTTCCTGACGAATCATGTTGGCCTTCAGACGGTAGCTCTCCTCGATTCCTTCACGCATCATCAAATGGGTGCGACCTTTGATGTGGTTCTCAAAGGAGTTGGCATCCCACATATGTTTCTTACACAGATGACAGTAGAACATGTCGTTGGGAACACTGGCATAGGGAGATTCCTTGCTGACGCTGTTAGAATTCGTTTTCAATAAACGATTGTCGAGTTGATATGTAGCAATTCGGTTGAGTAAAGAATAAATAGAAAATGTTATATTAGTAATGGAAAGAAATTAATTTGAAATGAGTTTATGATGAGCTGCAATATAGGGGATAGGAGAGGATGGAATAGGATCATATCGGTAGGATGGTTTTAGGAAACTGAGACCGAACATGTTATATTGCATATATATTAAAACATATCGACTACTGAATAATAAATTATTTGAATATGGATCAATTTTCGAATTGTATTCATCGCGGCCTAATATTATAAGATTGAACAAAAAAATAATTCTCTTATTTTTGCATTTTCTTATACTTTTAAATGTTGTTTTATAATTCTTGATATATTTCACTGGAAAATATTATTTTTGGGGATTGCTTTATATTACCCCAACCGATTATAAAATATTGCTATAAAATTTACAACAAACAGCTTCTAATTCCAATTCTCAATATAAATGCAATATAACAATTCTTATTTTTGAATGCGTAAATAGAAAATAAATGCATTATCAAAAAATTACTATAAATTATAAATCACCTGCGCTAATATAAATACATAAGAATAAAATAAAATCATGAAAAATAAAAATTAGTAATACGCGCTCAGCAGGTGTTTTCTTATTGGCGCAACACATCGTTACGCATGCGCACGTCCTCACTAAATGTCTTTAAATCTTGGCTTCAATATTACCGTCAAAAGAAACTGTACAAACTAGTAGATAATAATAGCTTCCAAATGGAAATTTTAGTTATTACTTTAAATACTGCTGGTGAATGATTGGTTTGAAAAATAAAATCAAAAACTAAACAAATCTGTTCGTCACTGAGCCATGAAAAAAATTAGCACCAGCAACATACAATACAAAAAGTCCTCTAACATATTTTTTTTTTCTTCGATTTCCTTCCACTTTTATATTTTGAGTATTTTAAATATATATATATTATAGTATAGTATTACGAAAAGTTGAATGAATATTCAAATTTGAAAATGTATACATTTTGTTTTTGGAAATTTTTGTTGATTGTTACTTTCTTACCTCTCGTTTTTCTTTTCGCCAGAAGCGGAATCCTTTTTTTTATTGGTGGCGTTTTTAGCCAAAAGTTTCTTTGCACGATCAAAGGCATTCTGCTTGCGAATGCCGCCAGCACCTTGCTTTGGGGCTGGCTTGACACCAGAAGCACCACGATTTTGGAAACCTCCTTGAACACGACGATTGTTAAGGCGATTGCCTGGACCAGAACGATTGACCATCTTTAGTTTTTAAGTTTATAAGAATGAATTTGATTTGCATATTATTTTCATTTTGAATGAAAAAGTGCGCGCACATGCGTCAGGTTAACACAATTCGATTTAGATTTCCACACAATAATAAATATATTTTTGTATTGCATTATGAGCAATTGTTTTGTTAGTGGTAAGTTGAGAGCCACAATAGAGTTCATAATTGATTTTTTTTTTTAATATTGTTGATAGCACACAAGAATTACAATTTGCAATTAATAAAATTTTGCATATGCGTTTGTGCACGTTGCAACAAAAGAACGCAAGTTGAATATTTATAAACAACAGTAATTGTTTCAATGAATTTATAAAACATAAACCAAGTTTTACAAAATCAGATTTTCGTTGACAAATCAATATGATAACATAATAAATTTATATAAAATAAATCACATTTTTAAACATACATTTAGCGCATTTTGCGTATACATCGTATATTGTTTAGTAAACATTATTTGTTTTGTTTTTTTAATTTGTTATAAGATTGGTCGGAATCGTTGGTGAAAATGGCAATCGGCATCAGAGATATTGGAAGCACATTGTGGTGGTGGTGATTTGGTGACAGAATATATATATATGTACATATATATATTTTATTATATCGTTAACACAAGAGCAATTGATAATTGGTTTTTATTACATTGCGTTGTTCGATTGTTGAATGGACAAATTGAAACAAAAATGAGTTTCGTACATTTGCCAAGCAACAACAGTTGTTGGATGAATGATAACACAGTTATTTATTAGTTTGTTGTCGAGAGTCAATATCAGGATCAGATCAGGAAGAACACAGTTTTATGTGCGGTTGCAGAATAGTTAAGTGACCAAAAACGAACGAAGAAGCGATTGGTTTGTTATGGTTTCGATTTCAATATTCGGTTCGTTGCAGAGCACCAGAGCGGAGTAAATGTTGAAGTTGGTGGATGGATGATATTGGTTGGCGGTTGTGACACACAGAATTCGGCGCGATTGTTGTTGTTGTGTTTGTACAATCAACAATACAATCCGTTTGGTTTCAGTTACAAGTGCAGAGGTTGGTTGCATACACGTTTTTTGTACGTTGAGTTCGTGTATGGGCGCATAAATTTGTGGTTTTTGCGAAGGATGTTTTTAATTTTTATTTGTTTTTTCACAATTTTTGTTTTAGCAAAAACCAAGCGCAACACGATACAACAACAATAGCAACAACAACCAAAGATAGCACAGCACCATGATTTGTAGTGAAACATCAAACATTCGAACATCGAATTCGAAATCAAGTCGCAGTTCAGTTCATTCAATCGAGTAACGAAATATATGGAGAAGAGAGAATAAAAATATATTTGCAAATTAGAAATTTGGATCAAATCCAGAAATGTTTTGTTTTTTTTTTGGTTCTAAAAATGTATTTTGTTTTTAAGTTACTTAAAAAGTAAGAAATATACATTTAAAGTATATTTGTATTTATAATTATTTATAAATATTATTGTATAAATTTATTTGTAAATATGTTTTTAAAATAAAACTTCTACAAGTGCTTTTCTTGCGAAAAGACGTTAACTTAATTAACTGTCAATATAAAAACAAAATGAAAAATATTACATTTCAAAAAATTGTGCACGAGATTTGTAGAACGAAAAGTAGAGAGTGTAGCATTTAAAATGAGAAAATGCTGAATAATGAAAGAAATAATCAATGCACAATTCTTTTAAGTTCTATAGCTCAGAAATAGTTGATACAAAAAGCCTGCTTCCTTCAAACATTATAAATATAAGCTTATTTAAAAAAAAAATAAAATCAAAAACACAAATAATTCATATTTACCTATTGAAAACTGAAAGCTTATTTGTTTATCGAAATAATTAATAATATACAAAAATAGGAAAAACATCAATAAACCAATATCAAAAGGTATGGGGAAATTTTCACTGTACGCATGCAAAATCGTTCATGATCAAAGAAGTTCAACCTCGAGGAAAAGAAAGAACATAATGCTTTACTGGTTAGTTTCGTTTTTGAGGCGAAACAAATTTAGCTTTTGAAAAAATTGAATTAAAGAATGCCTCAAAAATATGCTCAGTTTTGTTTTTTTTTTTTTGTTGTTGTGGGATTTCATATTTATACAAAGATGTTTTCGAAGATTGATCGCATTTTGTTCAAATAATTCAACATGGAAAAATTAAACATAAATTTTACTTACGAAAAACTATTATTAATTTTCCATTTATTATTCTTTGCAAAAGTCTAAAAATAGAAAATATCGAAATACTGAAGTTGGGAGGTTGATATAATTCGCAAACTATTGAATTGAAATCAACTGAAACTTGGTACAAAACAAAATTAAATGTAAAAAATTAAAATCTTAATTGGAAGTTGTGTAGTGGAAGTTTTGAAAAATTTAAAACTATTACAACATTCATCCAAAAAAAGGAGACTTTAAGGAACCATTTGAACATTTATGTTTTGCTTCACTTACATGTTATCAAATATTCTAAAACAATGGCAATTGATTTAAACAAATGCTTCTATCCTTAGAAAGAAGAGTTTAAAAATGAATTACGAGTTTGTGAAACCTAAATATTTGTTATTACTCTCGTCATGCATACAGTGAACATTTCCTCTACCTTTGTTTTAAGAATATTTCCCTTAAGTTATAAACAACGCATATAACTAAATAAAATGAAAGATAAATTATAGATTAAACTATCACCTTAGATCGTATATAAAACTAATAGAAAATAAAACTGAAGTTGAGAGGTAATCAAATACATACCGGTCCACCGCGTTGGTTGCGATTTCCCATTCCACCACCACCACGTGGCAAATCCAACAATGATGGTGGATTCTGGTTTCTGAAGAGATTATTCAGCAAATTATTAGCCAAATTAATGGCCTGGGCATTCATGCCCTGACCACCGCCGACACCTTGACGCATATTGCCACCGCCAAAGTTACCACCGACGTTTTGATTATCCCATGGCGACATGTTCATATTGCCACCCATGCGGTTGGAGCCCATTGGTCCACCGTAGTTGTTACCACCGCCAAAATTGCGATTGCGATTGTTGTTACCACCACGAAAAGACATGTTGTGTACTTGTTTAACGCTGCAAGAAAAATAACAAATAATGGCAATTAGAACATATATATTCTTCAAGCGTATTCATATTTCATATGCAAGTGTAGTGAATGAAGTAATAAATCATACCTTGGAGACATAATGTTTTTATGCTTGTTTTAAGAAAATTAGCCAAAAAACAAATTGCTAAACAATTACAGAGAGGGAACAAAGTGTAATTTAAAAAGGGAGACTTAAGCAATTTCTAAACAATCTGAAAATATAACAGCACAATGAAGAATGCAAATAAACAAATTAATATATATGTAAAATTTTGCTTTTAAACATTGAGTGAAAGATAGGAATCAACGAATATACATTAGAAAACATACGTATAGACATGGAAATCAAGAAGAAATAAATTAAAACATAGAAGTTACTTCATTATTTACAATAAAAATAATAAAGAAATACAAATTATGCAGAAGGATAACGAGTGTTCTTGTTATTGGTTATGAAGAGAAAAACGTTTTTCCGCACATGGCAGCGGCGCAGACTGATATTACTCTCTTAAACAACTAACCAGGTACATATTTTCTATTATAGGGGTAGAATTTGGAACAGGATTACTAAAACAAGGGGTGTGATTATTTGATAACAGCACTTGAACGAATAAAAAAATGTATAGTCCAAGATGAAAAAACACACGTTTGTTAAAAAAAAAAAAAAAAAACAAAAAGCATAGAACCAAACATTTAATTGCTCCTACAAGAGAAAGCCACATGAGTTAGAGGTCAACGACATAAACGAGAAATCGATTATATACGAATAGAATGGAGTTGAAAAGTTAACAATACAAGTAAACATTTTTCTAGAACTTCTAAGATATGGAAATAAAGACCTCGAAGTTCAAAGCCGGCATTTTTGACAAATGGTTGGTAACACTCTCTACAATCGCTCATGGGATCACTAGCTGTGCTACTCTTTTGCAAAAACGAAGAGAGCGGGAGAACAAGAAAACAAAATGGCGCGCTTGCGAGTTTGTAAAACAATGAATGGAAAAGTTGATGTCTAGCGGAGCGCCAGTTATAGCCGGCCGGAAATTTTCAGCACCCTTGACGAAGATCTTTGTTACAATATGATCTGATTAAATCAGAATGTAAAATATTTTTTCTCTTTTGAAAACTTAGCATTACAAATATATTTATGCACATTAAACTGCGCAATCAACCCCTTTTGTATAAACTGTACTTTTAACATGGCGCATAACACCTTCGCAAGAAAATTGTAATTGTAGTAATGGTTAGGGAGGAAACTGTGTAATTATATAATACACTAAAATATAGTTAGAATATAAATCATATTAGTACAACAGAAGACAGGATATTAAAAACGTGCAAAAACAGGTAGAGAATTTTTAATGCGTCTGGACACATGACTCACACCACATTTTATTTAACTTTCGCGATGCAGAAAAAACAGATTTGTGTTCTACACTCACCTCTGATCTATTTGATTGAATTTTTATTGAAGAATTAGCACAATTTTCGAGATATTATTCACTTTATTAAAGGGAAAATGGCGTACTTGTGAAAATGTACTTGTCTGGCTGTATGTATATTAAGAGAAGAAAATATTAAATTAGTGAGAATCTTCGCTTCCCAAAAAAATTGACCGAACTCTTCCGATGACGAAGATGAACTGATGCCGAAGAGTGGTGAAAAACGGCTTCGTTGATTATATTTGCATGTCTGTTATTAGAGTTGCCACCATTCCTCACTTCAAATACATCGAAGTGTGAGCTGTGCATAGGAAAACGCTGATATAAAAACTTTCATATTTAAAAAGGTTCACATTCTAAATATGTTAGCATATTCTAAACTAGTAGTCATAAAGCAAAAGCAAAAGTTTATAACAATTTAATTATTTATACGAATGAAGACAAAGTTTGTATTCTCATGAATGGTACGTGTTCAATGGAACTACGTATTCTCAGCGCCACCTACTGGTCAGTAGTCTATTTATATCGATATTACCTGCTACGTTTTTAAGGATGACCATTTTTAATCTAGTAATGTGACTGTGTATCTCACAGGTTAAACATTATGTTTCATTATTACAGAATTTTTTGTTTTACACTATATATGTTACACTATACATGTTCTTATTAAAAAATTACCTGCGACTTGCTACCTTAGTGCAACATAGTTTGAAGGCAGAATCATTATGGACTAGGAGAGAACTAAACTGACCCAATTCAATTAAGAATTCAAAAGTGACGCGCGAATTATAGGGATTAATGATTGTATCTTTGTGAGGCACGTTATGATGTTTACAATATTTTCACAATCGATTAATTGTGTGTGACGTCACTAAACTTGTTAATTTATATTCAAAGGAACATTCAAGGTATTCAACCAGCCTGAAGACAACACTTTGAGTAGTAGGTTCAAACGTTCAAGATTATTTCGAAGAAATCATGTATAAACTTATTTGATAAAGTTGTTTATTGAAATAAGAAGTAAACAATAATTGTGCAAATATCATTTTAAATTATCGTAGCATTAATTTTAATATGTAAACCATCTGCCATCCATATTGTCGGTTGGAAACGGTTCCAGCTTTGGAAATGGAAACATCGATGAATATTTTATATTGTCGGTTAGAAACGGTTCCAGCTTTGGAAATGGAAACATCGATGAATATTTTACATCAATATATATTTTATTGTTTTACGATAAGTTCAGTAATTTTTCTCTGTGTATATGATTTTTGCCTAATTACGATAAGTTCATAAAAATACAGTACAACAATATATGATTCACAGATATAACAATGTATCAATTGATAATTGACAATTGCTGTGGTACAAACACACCAATAACATCACATTAATTTTTATTTTTTCTTACAAACGAATGTCCAAAACAATTTACTTTATTATGTTCGGATATATAATTTTAAAGCTAATTGCTTATGTGGTATAAAATATTTTGTGTTTTTATTTTTTTTTTTTGGTACCATTGACAAATTTTGTATTTTTGCAGTGTTTAATTATTCTATTAATGAAACAAACAGTTAATTTTCATTGAAAATTGTGTAAATTCGTTATTTTGGTAAAACATTAACATGCCTTCTCAGAACCACTCTGTATTTATCCTAATTACCTGTTTTGAATTTATTTATTATTATATATTTGCCATTTTTTTTTTTTTATCCGCCTCACTAAGTAGAAAAATAATTCTTCATACGTATACGTTAAAATCGTCTTCCGAGGAACAATTATCTAAAATAATGTCTACCATTGTGATTTTCTTTATTTTACCCTGAACTCGCACCTATATTTGGTGTTACATACAACAGAATTTTGCTATACTTGCCATGAAGCATAAACAATTTCAAATGGCAAAATCACTCCATCTTGCCAATTCATGTTGATAAAGGATTAATATTTAACAATTATATTAATTTTATTCGCATTAAAAATGTTAACCTTCGTCTTTTAATAATTATTTCGCCTCTTGTGATCGTATGTGAAAATGAAATCAATTCACATTGTTCCAACTAGAATTCGGACATTATTCTTTCAAGTAATGATATCGATTTCAATACCCGATCACGAGCACTAAATTGTAGTCCTACCAATATATGAACTAACTAACTGAAATATATATTAAACACATATTTGTGCCCACACATTAACATATAGAAGTAAAGAATAGGCATTGATTTTTCTTTTGATTATTCTTGAAGTAATTTTTAGTAATCTAAAGTATTGTGGTAAAAAGCTTGGGTATTGAGAAATCCATTGAATATTTAACATCTATTAATACATCTTAAATCGCAATCCTACAAGTATTCTGTTCTCCCCTATCCACTAATTTTTTGTCGTTATAAACATTTCGAAAATCTTGGTCTTATCAAACTTTCACTATCAAATAAATTCACTTGTAAACTTCATTAAAGATTACAAACAAGTACTAAGTTCACATACTCCACGCACTCAACTATTTCACCTAAATCCATTGCACACCCCTTCAACTAACTCTATGATATCGAATATTCAAAGTACCTACATTATACTATCGTTAACAAATCTTGAAAACTCAATTACTAGGCTGCATCGTCATCACATCGTCAACAACCACTCAACGCCGACAATTCTATCCCCAGTTTGGACAGCTTCCGATTCCGCCCTACGGTTTCGTCCCCTTCCGGTGCTGGGAGCTTCTTGAGGCCTACATGCTCTTGTTGAAACTCAGTGCCGCTCGCAGTTTGTTCCGTATCCTGGGCGAGGTCCAACGCGAGCCCGTCGACGAGGATACGCCATAGCTGGACATGGAGCGCAGTTCGTTAGGCGAGACTCCCTCATCGACGTCGTCAGCTTCGGTTTTGATCTCCATTTTCTGGACAATCAGGCGCAGCAACTGGTGCTGTTGCTCCAATATGCGATTGATGTCGCGCAGCTTGCGCTTCTGCTTCTCCAGTTCGGCGTTGATGTAGTCGTCGTTGTTCTCAAATGGTATGGCGTCCAGAGTACCTGCAGAGAGACGATGTAGTGTAAATGGAATACGGGCAAATACAATCGGACTCACTGTCCTCGGTGAAGGGATTGGAGAACCATTTGCGCAATATGAAATCGAAGAAGCCCAGCTTGCACTTGGCGTCGTTCGGGTACTCGATCAGTTCCATTTTGTCGATTTTCTGCAGCCACATTTGCGGCAGTTTTCGCTCGAGCTCCGTGTGCAGAACCACCTGGGACGACAATTAATCCAATTAATCCTTTATAAGGACTTGCACAATAAAATGTTGTCTCTTACCTGCATGGCCAGGCGCTTCAGTTGAGCATTTCTTCGCACCGACTCGATGTCACCGACAGCCAGACCGATGAGCAGATTCATCAGTAGAATCGGCATCAGGATCATGAATACGCCTGGAAGAGATCAACATCATTTCATTGTGGTCAATTCCATTTACCTAATTGGTTCTTACTTAGGATGATGAACGACGTGACTGGGACCTTTAACTGGTCACGGTAGTAGGTGTTCACGTATGTGCCCACGAAATCCAGCTCGCCCAGCATCATCGAGAACGTGCGCAACAGAGACATCGGTATGTTAGAGAAGGACAAATGGTTCGGCTGAGGATCGATGATCTGTAATCGAACGATGAAATTACGTAATTATGAATGTTGGAAGAATATATAATAGAATACAAAAATGTACCTTTGACAACAAAATGTAGAAGGCTAAACCAAAGGCAATAATTAGTATGGAGAAGACCATCAAGACCTTGATGAGGGTCTGCAGGATCTCCAAAAACATCACCACATAGATGCCAACCTATAGGAAGAGTAGAAGAAAATCATGCAAGGTATCAAAGGACAGACACGAAGCGACTCGAACCTGGTCGAAGCGCTGCAGGAACAACAGGAGCCTGAACCAGGAGAGAAAGACTGCGATCGATGCGGCTGAATAGTGAACGGTGGTGATGCTGCCGTCGGCCTTGAACACCGGCGCCACCATGATCAGGGTCGAAATGTAGAGGATCCACGATATCAAGTTGACGATCTCGAGAATGTAGTGCAGGCGTTGCTGGTACATTTGGATTATTTCGCGCAGTGAGTTCAACGCTATGTAGACGATGATCGCGATCGCGCACACCACAATCGCCGTCGAGTGGTGGATCCGCTCGTAGGTCTCGCCGTCGGCCCTTTGGGCGGCCGTGGCCAACCACAAGGTGCGATTGCGATCAGAAAAACTATATGTGAGAAACATAAAACAATAATATTACAAATGTATAAGGAAAAATAATGAATTACTTGCCCGAATTCCTGTATGTTGAGCGCGGTCCGGTTGGGCGCGTGTCGCAGCTCGATGCCGTTCATCATCAGCGACGAGTAGATCGTGACGAAGAGCAGGAAAATCGAATAGATCAGAAGGTTCGCCAGATGGAAGTACTTGCCATACGAGTTCCACTTCATCTGCAAGTACTTCTGGCTGAGTGGATGGGCGAGGAGCTCGACACGCCCGTGATTGACCATGGTCTGCAAATTATCGGGGCGAGTAGGAAGGCGTTAGTTAGTAACATTAAATGTCTACAAATTGTGATTCAAGACTTCACACACAATAGACCAAAACGACACACGCATAAAAGATATAAACAAATTAAGGGAAATTAAAATTTAAAGTAAAACTTTAATTGAAGTGAAAGAAAAACTTAGGTAAGTTTGTTGGTTCGTGCGAGGTTTAACAGTTCTTAGGCAGCCGGACGTGTGCTTCAGGCAACGACAAAAGAGACAATGCTTAGGGTCGAAGAAGTTGGTGGAGTTGGAGATTGAGAAAAAAAGTATTATGCATCATTTGGAGGCTTGGCTCAGTGACAGACACATAACACTTATGGCTTGCGAGAAACATCCAGGTGCGGACTCACATTGACCACGCACAGCGGTGACTCCCGCCAGTTGGGATCATTGAGCAGAGTGCGACGTTTCTCGATCTCCTCGGGCGTCAGTTGGAACGGGCGAAAGGAATATTTAATCTAAACGAAATATTCAAAACATCAGCAGACAGTAATTCAATAAAAAAATGTAGAAATTACAAAATATAGCATTTATATAGAGGAGTTTTCTTCCAGAGGACCGGAAACGTCTCTCAATAAACATGTTGTGAATAATGAAAAAACCATAAAACCTATACATAAAACTATAGAAAATAATAGAAAATTGTTCTGTCACACCGCATCGCTCGCTCTCTCTCACATGCTCTGTCTCTCTTTCTATCTGGAACAGCTTACATTCAGGGCTGGCAGCGGCACCGAGTTCCCCAACGAGATCGTTTCCCCGGTCTTCTCGTCCATTTTCGAGAACATGAAAGGACATTGCAGCACGGCAAACGAGTACTTAATCTATAGAATGTGCAACAATATGATGGTGTGTATGGGTGTTTGTACGAGTGTGGGTATGGGTAAAGACGAAAGAAACAGAGTGATGTCATAAGTGGATAAATGGACGAATAATATTTCTTATTATTATTATCATTAAATTAGGATTCGCCAACGGAAAACTCTCTGGGGATGGAGATGTGGGTTTTCTCGGTTTTTCGGCGAACTTTTCACTTACATAGAAGCTCTTGGAGTCCTTCTTGCAGTTGGCCTTGGTGATACATTTGTCCTGCACCGCCTCGAACACTTTTGGCATCGACGCGATGAGGGCCAGCGTGACGCACGGGTGCTTGTCGGACTTCAGGGCCATCACCTCGTTGGCCCGCTCCTCGTGCGTGACCATGGCCAGGGCGGCCTCCGGGTACTTGTAGTAGATCGCGTAGTCGATGGCACTCATGTCCATGTAGTTGTACAGCAGCTTGCAGCCCATCGACAGCAGCACGGCGATGGAGTGCGGCTTGTTCTCCATGGTGGCCAGATGCAGAGCCGTGTTCTGAAAACGAAGACGAAGAGAAGTCGCATGAGAGACATGTTCGAGGGACCAAGAAAAGACACCTACTCCGTCCTTGTCGACCTGGTCGAGCAGATGCGAGTGCACCGAGTGTAGCAGCTCGATGGTCTGGGTGTAGCCGGACATCGCGGCCAGCTGGAGCGGGTTGCGGCCGTTGTGGTCGCGGTGCAGGAGGGCGCCGCGGTTCAGAAGCAGCTGCACGACCCGGGTGTGGCCCTGCTGGGAGGCGATGTGGAGCGGCGTTAGGCCCTCGCCGTCGCTCTCGTTGATGATGAACGAGCCCTTCTCGGAGTCGAGCAGCTGGCGCACGGTGTTGTAGCGCCCGAAGCGGGCGGCGAAGTGCAGCGGGCTCTCGTTGTTGTTGTTCTTCAGATTGATGCAGGCACCGAGTCGTATGAGGTTCTCCAGCGACCGTATGTGGCCGTCGCGGCTGGCGTAGTGCAGCGGCGAGCACCCTGTGTTGTCCTTCTCGTTGAGCAACTGTTCGAGCTGGCTGTGCGACGGCGTCTTCGCCACCTCCTCG
The DNA here is from genome assembly GCA_947389925.1 of Coelopa pilipes. Taxonomy (NCBI): domain Eukaryota; kingdom Metazoa; phylum Arthropoda; class Insecta; order Diptera; family Coelopidae; genus Coelopa; species Coelopa pilipes. The sequence goes on along the minus strand of OX376699.1, from coordinate 28,177,256 downwards.
GCGAACTCGGGCAGCCGGCCGCCGTTCATGATCACAAAGTGCAGGACGTTCCGCGCCGTCGCGTCCTTGATGCTGATGTTCGCGCCCAGCCGGATGAGCACGTGAACGGTCTTCCAGCCGCTGCGCGAGGCGGCCAGCAGCAGCGGCGAGCGGTGCTCCTTGTCGAGGGCGTTGATGTCGGCCCCCTCGCTCACCAGGTACTCGACGATGTCCGGGTGGTCGAACATCGAGGCGCAGTGCAGCGGCGTCATCTTCTGGACGTCGGTGCAGCCGAGGCAGATCTTCTTCTCGAGCGGCTGCATCATGAACATCAGCTTCACGATCTCGATCGCACCCTGCGGGACATGAGACGGTTGGATGAATTGTCAAAAGAGAATCAACCATGTGAGGCTCCCTTCTTTCGGACAAAACGACCTGACGGACAACATGGCGACGGGAGGACTGAAGGAGGGTCGGGAGCAGGTGCGCCTCCTGCTCTCCCTCTCAGAAGCGTTTCCTAACCACAAACACCATCCAACGATTTACTCACACACATTTTCACACTCCCTACTCTTACACACAACTGGACGACTGCCTACCTCCCTCCCTTCCACACAAGGAAATGCAAATTAATGCTGTTTACTGAAGTCGGTCTCGTCGTGTTTGCCTAGAGGAAACACTCAGGTTGTGTTAAGCGATCGAATCGCATCGAATAGATTTAAAGAACCATTAAAGCCGATTTCTTGATGAATTTCTATTCGATTTATGGCAAGTTATTCGGTAAATCATTGTTAGTTTGGAGATAAATGGCATTTATTTGCCCATGTATTAACTTCGGAATCTTCCTGCTCGTTGGTTATTGGAACTGTGGTCCTTCAGGGCAATTGGTTTGCTATTCATAAGTCCACCTTAATCCTAGACTGTTGGCATTGGTTCCGGGATTTGTCGATAAATAAACAAAATTGCATTTCTGTAGTGCATTTCATGAGGGGAGGGAGGAGAGACGGAAGGTTGGGGTCGCCACCCAATTGCTGGAGACAAATATGTCGTGTTCTCCTGTTGCGGTCGGTTGAGCTCAATTTGGGAATCCATAACACGAACACCAAACACGAGGTTGCAGCGGGCGGTGATGGGCCGAAGGGGCGGGGAAGGGAGGGGGAGCAGATGGGAAATTCTTGAAGTGCAGCAGTTGAGAGTTTGGGAATTTCTGAGAATTTCATGAGAATGTTGATGAAAGTTATGTATGACGATGATGATCATTTGGCGTCGAATTAACCGAATCTGAATTTTCTCCGATGTCCGTTAATTTGTCAGTGATTTATTTGAAATCCTTAATCTTACTTAATCTAAGGCTGTTTCTAGTAGATTCTACATCGAAGGTTCACATTTCTGTCGTATTGTCTTTCGAATGTATTTTTGGCATCCAAACCTTTTTAGTATTTGGCTATTTCTAATCTCATGTTTTCACCTCCCGGCCTGTCCCACCCTCGTCTGTAGTTGTCTGTGATTTTGGAGAGATTGTTCTTGAGATTTTTGGCATTTTCCTCCTTCCGCGTTGAGCGAACGAACCCGTGCACGTCGTCATTTACATAAATATTTGAGCAATGGACATGTGTCCGCGCTTCGTTTCCCACCCCGCTGAGAGTTTGGCGATGTGCGAGTGTGTGGCTAAAATATTTTCAAGAGTAAATGTCAGCGCTCTCTATCTCTCTCACACACACACACTCATAAACTCTCTGCTGCTCACACACATCCTGACAAGTCCGTGCACAAATACTGGCAGACACAAAAGATCGAGGACGTGCAGAGAGAATTTCACAAAAATGCCAAAAATGAAGCAGACGAGACCGAGTGGACGGCGCAATGACAGTGTGGAGGCGAGAGCGGCGAACGAAGACGCGGACGAGGGTGGGATGAGGGGACGAAGACGAGAGGAGAGGGATGAGAGAACCAGGACGACGACTAGGGGACCGGGATGAGGATGACCAAACGAGGGGGAGAGGTCGAAGATGGGGGGTGGAGAATGAGACGACCAGGAGAGGGTGAGAGGACGAGGCACCTACCTGGGCACAGGCCAAGTGGACCGGGGTCGAGAAGTCGTGCTGCTGCGTCGAGATCTTGGCGCCCGACTTGAGGCACAGCTCCACGGCCTTGATGTCGCCGCCGTGGACGGCCGAGTGCAGCGGGACGTTGCCCTCGGAGTCGTAGAACGAGATCATCTCCTCGCGCGTGCAGCCGCGTGATTCGCCCCACTGTTGCGGAGTAGAGGTGATTACGAAAAAAAAAAATAAAGAAGAAAAACCAATTGGGGAAAACAAAGAAACAAAATTATTAAATCTTAACTCAATTTTTATTTATTTTTTATTGAGAGTCATTTTATTTTAAATTACATATGATGATTGCGATGGCGAAGATATAGTGAAGAAGAACGGCAAAGAAAAGCCGGGAGATAACGGAAAGAGAGGGTGGTCGAGAGTAGAAGGGAAGAAAAAGCTGAAAAATGCTCGGAGCAAAATCGTGCGTGGACATGAGAAATGAGAGAAAATCAATTAGAATGCAGCGAGATGTCCAGACAGCACAAAGATATTGTAATTCAGAGATATTCACACATACATACGGCATGCACATTCCCAGAACAACAGTAATGATATTTCTTAAATGAACATGACTACAAGAAACATGATGATTTCAAAATAATTGCATTTCTGTGATTTCAACATTCTCGCCTTTTCAAATTAGATCGGTGGAAAAAATTTTAAAAATCACATCCGTTTCGTTGGAGAATTTGAAATTTGAATGACAATTCAACTAAATTTAGTTTAAAGTAGTTTAGTTTCTGCTCTATTGGTGCATGGGTGAATATTTACATATTTAATGAAACAACACAAAACAGTAGTGGCAAGCAATTAAATCCCGAATAACGACAGCAAATTACGCAAAACAGAAATGAACTGAACGGGTGAAGGTGGAGAGAGTTAAAGTGTAGTAAAACGAATGAAGGCAAGAGGAAAATAAAAAAAAGTATTTTTCTGTCAAGTGAACTCGACGACAAGCGAGACAACAAAAAAGAAAAAAACACATTCAATTAGTTGGGACTGAAGTCAAGGCTTTTGGGACAGACAGTGGTTGATGGCTCGGAAAACTCCGAGAACTTTCTGGCTTCCGAATGAGAGCAGTCGAAGTCAAGTTCATGGAAAGGAAACAAAAACCAATACACGGAAACGCAAAGAAACGAGGATGAGAGATCAATGCAGGAAGAAAATAAATACAAACAAAATACATATGCTATCGATTTAAAATGTGTTTAATGAGATCCTCCGCATGTGACTAAGACGCAGTCGTTGACATCTTAAGGGTCTTAGAGGCGACTGGAAAAAGATAAACAGCTTTTTGCCAATACACCAAACATTAATGACTAAAAATACGTAGACATACGGGAGAACAATTCGAAGGAAATGCCAAATAAATGGAACATCAAAGGCAGAATCTTATGAACACATGGTAACGACCGAATGGTGGATGATGGTGCCGTTTAAGAATACAAATGTTAAGCTAAGTGATGGCAATTTAATACAAGATACGGTGTGCAAAACGGAGAGGCGCAAAGGACGAGGAACAGTTGGGGCTGTGGGCAAACATCGAACAAGAATGCAATGGTATGCTATACTCGCCTGGAAAAATACTTCCATTGTTTTGGAGCTGGCATTTTTTGCCGCTTCGTGTATGGGATAGTAACCATTGTTGCAGGGTTTACGGGGACATGCATCGAATTCAGTTATCTGCAAAATACCCATTAATACTATTGATGTCACAATGATAATACAAACGCATAATTCACAGATCACACACACACGCAGCATTGTCGGAATTCACACGCACGATTCCACGATCACTACTGCCGTAACACAGGGTGGGGTGGGACGAAAACAAAACTTTTTTGAATAAAAATTAAAACAAAATTAACTACGGCACTCAGAGGGACAGACACTGGGTCACACAGGGCAGACAGCGAGTGGCGCAAGTACTTTGTGCTCTTGGAGGACTCTTCTTTAATGGGCAGTGGAGTCGGGAGAGAGAACCAGGGAAAACCAACTAAAAATGTCGCTCATACGCCATGGTGATCTAAATCTATATAAGAATGGCGCCGATGGAAATATATATACGATTACATATTTTCACAAAATGTCTATGGTACCAAAGCAAGGACACGAAAGTACGAATAAAAACAAAAAATCTAAATTTGGATAAACACAATATATCAATATTTGATGAAGTATAAAGAAAAATTTGGATAAACAAAAACCAATATTTGGAGAAACAAGAACCGAAATTTGGTGAAACGAAAACCAAATTTAAAAAATCAAGAACAACATTTTGTGAAATCAAAACTTGGTGAAACACAATTTGTAATTGAACAAAATTTCAATATTAAACAGGACCAACTTGAACAAAATTAAATAGGAAAGGGGACGCAATAATAATAACAATAATCAAATACTTATGTACCAGAATCCGGGCGCACTCCTCGTGATCGTAGATGGCGGCCAAGTGCAGCGCGGTCCGCCCGTGCTCCCCGCCCTGCTGTATATCGATGACATTGCGATATTTGCCCATGACACGGAGCGACTTGACTTTGTTCAGCTCGGTTGCCAGGTGGACGGGCGCCTGCTTCTTCTCGTTAAGGACGCTGGTGTTGACGGGTCTGCACACGGGGAGAGAAAATCAAAGAGAAAGAGGGGGAGAGAAAGGAATTTAGTTTATGCAACTTTTCGCACAAGTTGAGAGCTCATTATGGTAAAGATTTCATAATTTCATGGACGAATGGAAGGAAGGATGAGAGAAAGATGAGGTCGTTAGGAAGGAAGGTTAGAAGGAAGGAAGGAAGGTTAGAAGGAAGCTAGGATGAAAGGAAATTCCTACCACAAGTAAGGTCAGAAGGAAGACCAGAAGGAAGGACAGATCGCAATACTGAAGAAAGGGTGAAAGGAGGGAAGAAAGGACAGTAGGAAGGACGATTCGTACTCACATGGACAGCAGGAAGTCGAGCGCATCGTAGGAGTCGCACTCGACGGCGATGTGCAGGGGCGTGTTTCCGGCATTATCCTGTATGTTGAAGTCTACAGAGGAATGGAATAGAATGATTAATTATTTCATTTGATTAATGCAGAGACGTCGAGGCGAACTCACCGCCGTGTTGATCGCGGATGTAGCGCAAGATGTTCACGCGGTTGCGGGCCGCAGCCTGGTGGGCGGCCGTGCGTCCTTTGCCATCCCTGAGCGATAGGCGTGTGTTATCGGCCTGGTACAGGCGCTTGAAGTCGTCCAAGTTGCCCGCCTCAGCTGCCTGTCGGGAGGAAGGATGAGCGAATAGAGTAGAGAGACTCAGAGTGTGAACAGAGAGTGGAGAGAGGGAACGGGGAACAGGGAGAGAGAGTTGGGGAGAAAAGTGATTTGATGGCAATGGTTAATTTGAAAAGTCTGTCGTCGAAGGACTTCGCGGGACGTGCCCGCGTCTCCTTTGTTGCCATTTACTTTCGCTGCTTCCTTCTTTCCATTAATTCGCTTTATTTTTCCCCCGCCCACGGCGACCTGCGTCGGTTGCGCTGAATAAAAATTAAAAACTGCCTCTAACTGAAATCGCTCTTTAGAAAGTGAGCTTGCAAATGCATTCAGCCGTTGAAAAATGCGTTCCAATTATTTTGCAACCCCAATGATAATTGCAAATATTTCACAAAAATTTCATATTATTCCCAGTTTCACGTCTCGAAAATAGAAAATTTCTTCTTGGAAACGCAATTGAGAAATATTCTAGCAACCTGATGTTGCTTCGAGCGGCAGAAGATGACGGCTGACAATGTGAGAAATGATGCGGAATTTAAATTTGACATCTAAAAAGGAGCGCACAAGCATTGTGTTAGTGGGAAGGGCGAGGCGAGGACGAGGGCCGTCGAAGCCCACCATTCACTGTGGGCCATGGGGCCGGCCGACGAGGCTGGAAGGATTCCAGCGAAGGCCGCTCTGGGTGCCCATTCAGGACCTGGGGACGACTGGGAACGGGAGCGACTTCAAATGAAGGCTTAGAGGAAGGGGTCGATATCCCGAGCCGAGGTGCCTAGGGCGACAACAGGATCGTCCCACTAATTGGGGACAATTGGGCGAAGTTCTTTCATTAAAATTAAATAAAATGGCCAAAATGTATAAAACTCATTGTGGCGACTAGAAATCATGGCGGAAGGAATTCCTTTCCCGGAATCGATGCGCTCTTTGGGTTTTATTTATTTCCCCATCAATTTTGTTGCAGCTCGCGTTGAAAACCTTTCGAAAAATTCAACCAAGCCAACAGAATCGGTTCCCGAGTAACCGGCGAATAACTTAAGACAAAGGAATATTTTTCTCGTTTCCCGCCGGTTCTCGGTTCTGGGGAAAATTATTAACACTCCAATGAGCCCAGCAGAAGCCTTAAAAATCAGGAAAATTTCAAACGGCCGGGCTGGTTCTTGGTGGAAAATGTCCTCGAAATATTTGAAGGAACAATTTTCCAATTATATGGAGCTGTAATTAATTATAATAATGCATAACTTAAACACAATTTAATTAACGAAAATAATTTCATTTTTAAAAGAGTGATGAACTGGTGCAAAATTGAACAACTTAGATGCAAATAAATTTAAATTCAATACAAAAATACAGGCATCAAAAAATTGTCCCATAAATAATACTCATAAAAAAAACATCCCATACGAAAAGTGAGCAGGAAATTTTCGTTTCGAAGAATTGAACCGGATGCGGAAGCTTCCAATGAAGAGCGAAGAAAAATTAGCAAAACATTGTGAGAATTTCCCTTCGCTCATTTTCGCCTTCCCGCACACAAACACACATCGATTTTAGTCATATGTGTGCCCGCATAGACGAGCGTGTGTGTGTGTGTGTGTGTGTGCGTGAGGCAAGTCACCAACAGACCGGCAGGCAGCGAGAAAATTACAAAGCAAACAAAGTATGGGGATGGTGACCAGGCGTGGTGGGGGCAGAGGGGAAGGACTGCGGGCCACGAGGATCAGGATGCGGACGTCAAGTGTTAAATGGGAAATGGTCTATTGTAGTTGTTGCGGAAATTTGTTGCTGTTGCTGCTGTTGTTGTACTCGTTGTTGTTGTACCGCAATTGTCTTCGTTTTTTTCTTTCTATTGTTGCTGTCACTCGCGGGTGATATTGAAACAATGCGAAGATGCGGGGAGAGGGAAGTAGGTGGTTGTTGTTGTTGGTATTTTTTTGTTGTTGTTGGACGTGCGTTTCGTATTTGCCACGGGGCTGTGTCTGGGTCACGATTTCAACTAATTCAGCCTACGTTCGACCCGGATCCACCGGCAGCGAAAACAACAAAAACCCCAAAGCTCGCTCCAATCAAGGATGGCAGCAATAAGCAATAACAACAATGACAATAGCAACAAAAATCACAACAACAACAATTACAAATTCATCGACGACCACGTCTGATGAGGCCTGGCCGGCGGCGCCAAAGGTGAGGTGAGAGGATCTATTTTGAGCTTCATTCGATTTCAATAAAATCGAGGCCCGAATTCGCGCAGGAAGGCACAGTCGCCATGGGCGAGGACGGCGAGGCTGTTCAAGGTCGATTTGATCCTGTTGTTGGCATTAAAGTTGCCGATAATGAATTTCACGTGTGTCGCTGGTCTCGAAGGTGACGAGGATGGCGAAGGTGGCGGAGGTGTCGATGGTGACGAGGGTGTGGAAGATGTCGAGAATGCCGAAAGTGTCGACGATGTCGAGAATACCGACGGTGTCTCTGGTGTCGATGTCGAAGGTGTTGCCGACAGAGGCAATAAGAGCGAAATTTTAATTAACAAGTTCTCGACAGTCTTATGACTAGTGACGGGCGTTAATCGTGCTAATACGATACGGCTTTGTTCTACTCATCTTGATGACGGCGTCCGCTGGTTCTTTCACGATTATCCTTTTGACATTCTTGATAATATTTTTATTGATGCTGAGAATATTCATCGGTTCGGTTGAACTGGGAGTCGGATCTTGAATTCGCAGTTCTTTATTGACGATAGACCACGGATAGACAACTGATAGACGACCGATAGACGACCGCTAGACGACTATTGATGCCTTTTTCAAGTGCCTTTATATTGTCTCCGGTGTCGCAAGTGCCGATTTCTAATTGGCCATTTTTCGCTCCGGTCAATTATTCATCGATCAATCGAGGTCGACAAGTGGCTTCCTCGACCTCTTCGTGTCGCTGTTGCGACAATCGTTGGCCACATGGGGTTCGCAGATGTTGTTGTCACCGTTGTTGTTTACGTTGTTGTCGTCGGTGCTGCTTTGTTGCCATTGCGGCTGCTGCTGTATTGCTAATTTGCCGTCCAGTCGACGCTGAGTTGTGACTCCACGGGGAGCAGGAGTGTGGGCTCGGGCTGTCGGACGGTTGGTCGGGTTGGATCTGGTTGGTTTGGCTGGCTTGACTTGGTTTCACTTGGTTTCCTACATCAACAGCAGAGGATAAAAAATACTTCCAACTGACGCAGACAGCGCAACGAAAGGAGGGAGAAAAACCGAATGGAAAAAACCGAAAGGAGTGAAAAGAAATGAAAGGAGTGAGAAAAATCGCAATGGAGGGGGAGAAAAAACGAAAGAGGTGCGAAAACAAATTGTAAATTCAGTGCTTCCTCAGACGAGCAGCAAGCAAGGGCACCTGCTCCAAGCTGAACGCAGACATTGAATGGTCTTCGATGGCTGCAACTGGAAGTCCGGACAAGTCACCCACAACATGGCGCGCCAAATGAAGCAATTGTCTGGCCAATTAAGTGTAGATAGCGAGGGCCGAAGATTTACGTCTTGTGCTGCGTACACGGAAGCAAACAGGACACTTTGCCCTTGGTCAATTTTTCCCATCGACTTGAGGCGAAAAAAGAAAAAAACTCCTAGTCAATATTTCTCAACCACTGGAGAAACAAAATAAAACCCCCAGCTTTCGAACATGATTCGTTTGAAAAAGGGTGCAGACATCAAGAGATAATTTAAAGCCTGGACCCGTCCGTCCCTGGGTAGAGACTTAGAATTGAAAGATTAATTAAAAATCCACCAGCAAGAGGAATTTCTATGGAATTCCTATTGAATTTTCCCCATTTTCGCTTCAGAGCCAAAGAGAACAGAAGGAAAAATTGCTGATTAGTTTAGTTTGGTCTTTTAAATGTATTTGTATCATTTTTCTTTGTTTAGTTTCCACAAGCAAATCCAAAGGATATGCAAATGAATCGCCATGACAATCTTCTTGGAAAATTAATTAGGAAATCCGCAGAATTTCATACACTTCACATGGACATGATTCGATGTCTCGACTGATTGAATGAGTACGGGATGATGGAATGAGTGGGGGGATCGGTTGACAAATGGGAAATGCATGGAACTAATGAATGGCTTTGGGGTCTTGGGGTTTGAGTGATTGGTTTTACCTGGAGCAGGTCGTCGGGTCGTACTTTGGGAACCTGGGTCATGCGTAACATGCGAGTCCACTGCGATGGCAACTTTAGTGGAGCGCTCACCGTTAGTTCAGCACCGCGCGCGCAACCATTGATCAGACAACGTATGGGGCGAACGACTGCATCCCGTTTGGAGGAGTTTTTCATGTTATTTTTCGACGAGAACATGTGTTTGTCTTTCGATTTCAACTGCCTCGTTTCACGTTACACGTTGCACTGCCAAGTCAAAGTCTATTCAATCACATGCATTGAATTCTTTTCACTCCCGTGCTTTTCATATTTCCGCAAATTTTGATCTTAATTTATATATAGTTTTTTCTAATATGAGTTTTATTTTCTGCTATCAAGATTTCGACATTTTTGCTGCCATTTTCTACAATACACTCTTCTTAGGCTTCGAACTCAGGTGGCTAGGGGAAAACTTTCTTCAAGCTCAGGTAACTATTGGAAGGCCAAATTTAAGCCCTTATTATTATTATTTTTTATTTTTCTAAGAACGATTGGTGTCGTCTGAACGACGTCTTAGGGAAATCCCCTGGGCTTAATAAGGCCTTCCGATCGAAACGCTTCCGATAATGATATGAAAAGTGATGGGCGATTGTGTAAAGAGTTTCTGGTGAAATCCATGAGAAATCTCTAGGGATTCACGACTTGTGATGCCAAGGCACAGAAAATACAACAAATCAAAAAATTCCTCGTCCTTGCATTTATTAGGGATCTTCTTTATGTCTGGTTCCCTTTGCATCAAAGCAATGTCAAAAACTGACCACGCGGAAGCGTCTCAAAAATAGAAGCGCCTTTGAGCGAATTCCTCGGGCGAGTGTGAGAGAGAGAGAGGGGGAGAGAGGGAAAATAGATTCCAGGAATATCATTTCCTGCTGGCGGTTGACTTAGCGTAATGTATCGTAAGGTATCGCCAAGTAACCTAAGGCATGGAAATGTGTGAAAGGCCGGCGCCGAGTAAACGGAAGAGATCGTCGAATGCGAGCGAGGGAGTGAGAGAGAGGGGGAGAGGGTGTGGGTGCTGGGAGACCGAAACCACTGGCAATCCACATGTTTACTTTGCCACCTCAATCAGTCAGTCAGTCAGTGGGTCGGTCGGGCGGTCGTAGGTGAGGATTCGGAGCGTCCTTTAATGAACCTGCAGGTAGCGTTGTTTCCATGGCGCCCACTTCGAGAAATTTCCCGTACGACCTGAACGTATGAATGAAGACTTCCGGGGAAAAAACAAATTTGTCGAAGGATTTTTTTTCTTCGATTTTTTCCATTTTTTTATTTGTTTTTTTGATGAAATTCCAACATAACTCGCACTGATTCCGACACACACACAGGTTGACATTGACTGGACTTGACAAATATTCTGTCTCCCAGATGCACACACACACACGTGTCCGGTGGTGTGTGTGCGTGTGTGTGGACCGATGCTCCTTGATAAAGGTTGACGGCCTCATGTCCTTGAATAGGATTCCCTCTTGCGAACTTGTTGTTGGTGTTTAAAAAAAATAAATAAACTGGAATTCTACATAGTGAAGCTCGGTGTGTTTTGTTTTTGTTGGTCTCAAATTGAATTGAAATTAATTACATTTTCGCGTATTATTACTCCTTTGGCCGCCTTTTCGACACTGCCTTTGTTGCCCTGCTTCGCACGTGGGCGGCGAAAAGTCGGCTTTTGAAAAAGCACAACTGGGATGGAATGAAATCGGGAATAAAAGCCGTCCTCCCTCCGGGCCTCTCCTTTCGCCCTGCCACGAGGCCACACTTAACTTCACTTGTTACTCTCTCCCTCTCCCCGTCTCCCTCTCGCTCTTTGTTAGAGTACGCCTGTTGGAAAGCATAAGCGTGAAACTCAATAACACAAGAAATTAACTCAACGTGGAAATCTTATGAACGCCAGTCTTTCACCATTCCTTGGCGCCTGTTCTTCGAGATATTTCGCCCGAATTCGAGGAACACAATTTCACATTTTCCAAAACGCTTGACTATTTCATTATTTCCATCTTTTGATTTCCGCCGAAAAGCGAGTTCCGAGTCATGCCAACGGCCACCGCTCCGGGCTCATTTCGGTGGCCACAACTGGGAAAATATTGCAAGATTAACAAGAGGCAGAGCCAGAGTGAGAGCGAAAGTTTTCAAGAAGTCCTCATCCCTTGGCTGTTGACCATGATGCCCATGGCCGTGGCCATGACGAGGTTCACAAACGCTTCAATATCCTCCGGCCCCATCTCCAGCTACTCCATCGAAACTTCGCCGCGCATTTATTGTTTCGCTTTGCTTTTTTCGTTAGGCGATATCCTTATCGTTATGTGATATCCTTGAAATAGATTCGTGTATCGCAAAACAAAAAAAGAAACATATAAGTTCAAACTATTTTCGGGGCTTCTCTGGAGAAAGAATGCAAGAAGACAAGGACCAAACGTAGACAATGATGATGATGAGCTGAATACATCAAAAGCAAGTTTCGAATTTGGGAGGCGTCCGGTGGTGGAAGTGGGGAGGACCTTCCGAGAAACGTCGACGCTTTCATCTTTCGATATGTTCCGAATCATCTGAATGTGAAATGAAGTCAACAGATGATTAGTTCTATCATCTTACGGTGCGCGAGGATGAAAATTATACTGGCGAGGTTCACGAGGATCATTTGGATATGGATATACCTCGGAGGTGAGGAAAACTAGCTTTCCGAAAATATGGATTCTACTCGGGGTCAAAATTACAAGTGGATCTAGGACGAGGAGGATTATGTGAATTTGGAGCTATTTGAAATCTCAATTTCGCTACACCAATGAGATCGCAAAACTACTACCGAAATTCGTGCTCGGGGTAGAGAAGAGGAATGTGTTTTCCCATTTACGGCTGTGGAAAACGCGTTAATTGGGAAGGACACTAATTAAGGGGTGACGTGCTTGAAGGAAGTTTGTGATGGATTTGCTCTACATATATGTATGTTCTATATCTCGCCGACTCCGACTCGTTCGCTCGACCATGCGTGCAAATTTACCTCATTTTCTCTATGCATTTCAATTTTGTAGTCGTTGTATTTCATACTTCATCAAACCAAATTAAATTTAACTAGTAATAGTAATAGTAATGGATTAAATCTGGCAATTAAATCGTCGTTATTTTGAAACCATAATTCGATATTTATTCGATTTATCACATTTATAGCATTTGAACACTTTCTTCGTTTCTTTTCACTTCAATCAACTCAATCTCTTTTTGGCAATCAAACGTTGTAAAATGGAATTCAATTAAATTAAGCACAATTCGTTGGAGGCGCCAATAAAGGGGAGCCGCGTCGCCGATGTTTGGCCGTAAAGCAATCGCGAGCACTCGTTCGGCCGAGGATTAGCCGCAATAAATCTTAAGGTCACGCACACAATTCCAAAGTTTTATTCTCCCGATCGCCGGCCGAAAGTTTTATCCATTCGACGATGTTCGTGTTGGTGATGATGGTGAAAGGACAAGAGCGAAACCAATGAAACCGTCTTTAACGTGAAGTTTACGATTATTTTTTAATATTTCCTCTTCACGATTTCGTCGCTTTCGCCACCGATGCAGAACTAAAAGCTGCTCCATGGCGCGGAGCCTTTATATAGGATGCGAATCGTGCGAATTGTGCGAATCCTGCAGAGCAGGCGTGTGATTGACTTCGGGATTCGAGGTGAAAATCGAGAGGAAAATATATTAATTTTTTGTTGGTCGTCATTTTATTTTTGTCTCTTGTCTCTTGTCTCATCTGTACTAAGGAACCTTGATTCTTTTTGTTGTTTCCCCACGAACCTTTCCCCACAGCACAACACAACAACAGCGACGATGCGAAGGACGAAACTCAACTCCAATCAGAGCATAAACAACAATCACAACTCGTAAACAAAGCGCATCCTGTCCGAGGCTCTCGACTCGGCTCGTGCCTTCGTCCCATCGTCCCATCGGGCATTCGAGTGTGCGCAAATTCACCACTGAACGCCGAATTCGCCTTCGGGTTTGTTTTGATTCGGCGGTTCGCCACGTTGTGCAGATTTCAGCCAGATGCGAGGTGGATTCGCGCTCGTCCATTGATAAGAAACGCCGAGCAGCTGTTCGAGCGATGTGCTTTGCAGACCTCACCCGAAGCGGCCGAAGAGTTTTCTCTTCTCTTCTGCTCTTTCACATCACGTTGATGTCATTGAAGAGTAGCCAAAGTAGCTAAACAATCAGTGGTCGAGTAGGAAAATCACACGGCAGCAGTCGGCCCTTCGGTCCTTTCGCTCTACTCCAGTGCCGGCGGCTCCCCTTAACGATATGAATTAACTTGGAATTTCCTTTGAGAATACCTTTGAGCCTCTTTTGGTTTTTGTCTCCACCACTTCTCTGCTTATAATGGATTTCACTCTCAGTCCTTGTTACATTATTTTCCTTCCTTTCCTTTCCGTTTTTTCGGTCATTTCTCTCTGGCGATCAAGAGTCTCCAAGAGACGCCTTTGTGCCTGCCTCCTGTCGCTCTCTTCCCAGCGATTCCTTCGTGTTCCCTAATATTTACACAATTTGTATTAATTTCGTCCTCATTCCTGCGGTTGAGGAGGAGTTGGTTGGTTTTTCGAATTTATTTCCTAGGCTTTTTGCTGCTGCCGCTGCTGCCGCTGCTGCCGCTGCTGCCATCGCAAACACGGGCGATTCCGGAAACGTGTCCACCTCGACCTCTAATGACCATCATGGGCTGTCTGTCGATGTCTATGACTTCCGTTTCATTTCATTCGAAGTTTCCCCCGCCTGGACAATGACGAGGAATTTTGGTAAAAGGACTCCTTAAGCGACTTAAAATCGTGTTCAATGTAGCAAATCATGAACGTTTCTTCATTCGAAATTATGAGAAAATTGTCCAGAGAGAGAAAGGCGGAAATTCTTAAAGAAACTACCTAGGATCGCTTTAGAAGCTAGGGAATTATGTCTTCACTATTTTACTAATAATATTTACTTTTTAGCAAGGTTTATTGCTCTCAGTTTGAGTTAATTATACTTAGGTTCGAAACCCAATTATTCCGGCATTTTCATCTGGAGATTGTTCGAGGGCAATTCACTGGGAAATTCAGAGTCCCGACTAAGTATTTGTTAAATTAGTCTTCTGGTGGTCATTAAACCATTCGCCACAGACGCAAATGCCGCAAACGCCCCTCTCCACCACGTGCTCCTGGTCCTGCTTCGCGTCCCGCAGCGAGCTCAACGTGGACGACGGCCAATGCGAAGGATAAATTGAATTGCCATCAAATGCGAAACCAAAACATTATCAGACGAACGACCAGCGACCAGCGACCGACGACCGCGACCGTCAGCGGCGACGTGCGACGTTTAGCAAACAATTTACTCCAGGACCAGAGTTCAGTGTCTTCCGACAGCGCCCCTGGGATTGAGTCGGCGGATCAGTGGCGCGATGGTGGCGGAAGGGGAAGGGTAGTCGGGGACTGGGGGCGGGGTTAAACGGCAACTTACCCGGAGTATACGGAATGGGCTGTCACGCAACAGGCAGACCTGCTCGACCTCCGGCTCCGAGGGCAGAATCGACTCCAGTGGCGTCTCCGCTTCTTCGATTTCGATTCCCTTGGCGGAGGAGGCACGTTCGATGATCATGGAAAATATCCAGAACTGATGGCAACACACAGCAGAAGGAGATAGCAATAGAGGGAGAGAGTGGTTAGTGACACGAGAATAAACTTGTGGCGAGGAATTAAAACGAGTAGTGAATTAACAGAATCACATTTCAAACTAACAATGATTGAAATGAAAATTGTGGAACTTTTAAATTAATGAAATGAAAATCATGACAATTAAGTACTACCTTGCCGTTGTTGCGTTTCGCTCGCAAGGCGCTGGTCATCAGCTTCGGTTGGGACTCCATCATTTCCGGCGAGATGGTGCGGCTTCCGCTGTAGAACCCGTTCAGCAACTTCGGCATGTCGATGCTGGAAATGGTGAAGGGCGGCAAATCGAGTTTCCTGCCGATAACAAAAGCACAAACGGTCTCACTCAGTAAATCTCTGTTTGACACTCTTATCTACCACTTTATGTACAGTAATTAGCGCGAAGATAATAAATAATGTGCTTCGTATCGAACCTATAATCGATTTCCTTATCGCCAACTCTCCGCCCTGGCATTTATATGATTCACTCAATATTCATTCGATCATAATCAATTGTTATATAGTTATAATTGCAACTTATGAAACGGTTCGACTTCTCTTTGTCGCTTAGCCCTTTCTCTCTGTGTAGACTTTTCGGGATCGAAGGCGTGAAGCAACTAAAAAACTTCCTTTCGTGAGTTCCGCGGAACCTGCGTTGGTTTTTTCACGCAAACAATGAAATTGCATAAATTAGAATCGACGGACTTCCGGGTCCTCGGGTCGGTCGGTCCCGTGGGCATTATTGTCCCTATTACCATGCCCTGCATTATTGTAATTGCCTCGGCATTGTCGTTGTTTGATTCAAATGTTTCTGTTTCTTCAAATGTTCATCCATGCAATAGTCGTCTGAACGAATGAGTGAATTTATTTTTGGCAAACCTTTTCGCTCGAGTGGAAACCACACTTCACTCATTCACCCATTCCGAGTCCTTTGACCTCAATTTCGTCATCCGACGATTTCATCAGACGTTGCTGTTTTTACAAAAAATTGTTCAATGGAATCACAACAATGTGTGATGCTACGAAATGTATGTCTATGCAAAATGCTAATTGTTTTCCAGGTTACTCTGTTTCCGTAATGATGATTTAAACCTATTTTCTCCCCAATAAACTTACTCCCATTTATTTGGCTTATCCATGGTGGACTTCCCGGCTCGTTTGACGAGTTCGCTGCTTACTCGAATATGACTCCGAATTCCACCCCAAGCCACGTCAACTCCGGCCAAAGGACGCGACTGAATTAACCGACCGTTACCTGCCCTAAGAACCTCTGGTTCCTCAAAAAGCAATGATAATAAATAATAAAAAAACCGTCGAACCCTTCAGTGCCAATCGCCGTTCGATAGTCACAGCGATTGCATTGCTTTTTATAGCATACTTTTAGGTACTAGAACTTATATTAAGCAATTAACTCGATTAGTTCTTCGCTCCTCGGAGTCCTTTGCTTCGACCATCCCCTTACCCGCCCTTCGCCCATTCGATCGGCTGGGAATGCGACTTCATGTGGTTGTTGGCGCGATGATGACTTACAAGATTCCTGATTGAATTATAATGAAGGAGTGAATAACGGAGAGCGAAACGGAACGAGGCGGAGCCGAGGGATGAAAAACTGATTAAATTAAATTAAGTGCAGAGTGCACCGAGGACAATAGGGAGGCGTCAAGAGAATGAGACACAGGATAATTGTAGAGATTTAAGAAGGAAATTCAAAAAAGTGAAGTAAAATAAAAAAAGTTAATTAATAAAACTCACTATTTTTAAATCGTTGCTGTTCCACTGGTGCTGCTTCCGATTTCACTGGTCAGCATTTTCTGTATCCCGAAAAAACCACGGACTCGACACGATCGAGACTTCGAGACTGACGACGCCAATGCCGACGTCGATGTTGCCGAGTTCGAGGAATTTCACAATTTTCCCCGACCTTTCGAGGTTGAATTTTCCAAAGCGCAATTTTCCCAAATGGAAACGGAAATTACTTTATGGCCGCAATCACTTTATTTACAGCGGCTGTTTTCCGGCTGTTGTAAAGTTGATGCTGTGTGAAATCCCAGAAGTAACATAATTTTTCAATTATAAATTAAACAATTTTTTTCTAAAATTTGGTGATGTCAACGAATCGAAAATACGCCAATCACACTAGCGCGTCAATTTACCACAATACAAAAAGCACTGGAACCACTTCCACATCCACTTCTGGCATATGTCTCGCAGACAATGGCGTCCAGTGGTGCGTTACCGGCACCTTTGGTCTGCGGTCGTGAAGCTCGTGCGAGCGTCTCCAATAAACCGTTGCACTTTACAATGCCACCGGTCGTCACTAGCCGCGAAAACACCCAACGGACTCAGCCTCACTTCTTTCCTCCCGCCGTCATTTGCACCCAGGCTAATCTTTGTTTATGATGTTTATATTAATTGCAAGCTTCGCTTCAGTGGCATTTCAACTTTTTTTCAATTATAGGTTTTATAATTCTCTCTCACTTCTCACACTTCGACATGTGGCGCGTTGAAGAAAATTCCAGTGGAAACCCTTGCGTAGCTGCCAGGCTTTCGTTGGTGTTCGTTCGCTCGCGGCCGTCACACTGAAAGAATCAACAAGTGGCCGGACTGATAAGAGCCTTTTGTCACATCAGCCACGGAGGTCTAGGGTTGGCCGCAGGCAGGGCCCGGGTTCGCGAGCCTGGACTGCGGCGATGGGCCGATGGTTTGCCAAATGGTCGAATGAGTGTCTCACTCATTGCCACCCCACACGGGGGACGAAGGCGCGTTATGGCTGTCTTTATGACGTCTGGCGGACGACATGAATTCCCAGGCGCGTCGTGCCCCGACCTACAGTCGGCCCTTTGGCATTACAGGCTATAGAAGAAAAATCCGTTTATAGTCGTAGTTTAGACATGGGCTGCAGTACTTTGAAAATAAAGAAATCATTGAAAATTACTGTTTAAACCATTCTTCATTCCCTCACCCACATGTAGGGCTTGTGAAGGTCGTGCGGACCGCCTCTAGTGGCTTTTCTAAATTTAATTATTACACTTTCTTTTTGCTTCTTCTCTTGCGCCTCGCATATAATTAGCATTTGCATACATATGCATATTAGCTGGTTGTTATTGTTAATTGATACTGAACGGCACACATAAGCATGGCGAAAACACACTCATAAGCCTTTGTGTGTATACGGAAATAGTGTGTATGTGGCTGTTTGTTCAATACATGGACTTGGATACCATATAATGTATCCTCTCTCTGCCCTTTTTTCCACACAACCGTCTCGCAATCTTGTCATCCGAAACCGAATGCTTCGGACGATAATTAATTCATTCTATTCAGTTTGGTTTTTATTACATTTGTTTATCTCTTTTATCGTCCCATTTGTTATGGACTCCGCATCCTTATCATTTGCATGCGGCCAACGACGAGTTCAGGTTGTCGTCCGCACAGGGTCCCAAACCGGGGTCTCAAAGGAAGCTCGTGTGATTCCTGAAAGTCTAGACTTCATATGAATATTATGGTTGAACTTCTTTGAATTGTAGTGAATTGAATTACCTTGACTTATAGGACCTTAATGTCTTATATTAAGGATTGCTTCTGCTTGTCAACTCTAACTAGCAATCTCTCCACCCAGTATCAATTACTTCCAATGACTTGATTGCCGCGGTAATGACAAATTGAAAGATTGATTATCAACCCTCACCACCATTATTCGCCGTATCTACTAGGGTTGGGATTAACGCGAAAACAAATGGAAGATAATTTCGTTTATTTCGTATATGAAAATGTAGTCTGGACGAGGAAGGGTAGATTAAGAACATTGGAACATAATTATGTTTCGCGATACGAAATTTATGGTTGTGGCCAGTAGACACCAATAAACCAAATGATAATCAGGGCTCTCGTAGACAAACATTTTATTCTAAATAAATAAATAAATAGAGCTAAGAAAAAACTCAACAAACAACAATGATGTGGACGAAAAAAAAAATACCCTTGTAGATGGGATAAAATATATACAATTATATGGAACTACAGGAAAAATATAAGGTATAAGTTTACGGTATGAAAAAGGTTGGGATGCGCATGAAAAACGCGGCTATAATTGTTACGAGAATCGCTACCAAGAGCAGGTAGCAGACAAACTTTCGACAAGCAGGGAAGACGATTTTGCTCAGACCCTTCAATGGGTGTAGTAGTGGATTGAAGGAGGTTTCAGGACGTCTACAAAAAGAACGATTGCAAAGATAGCGAGCTTTGGCAAAAGGATGAAGAGCAATTGTCAAACATACAGTGGCTCTGGCAGAGCACCAGGCGGGTCACGGCCCAAACCGACGGGATTCGAAGAAGCCTCAGCGTCCGAAACTATTTCCAGTTCCAGGTGGATTTTCCCCTAAGAGAAGGGGTCTGTCAAAAAACAGTTTGGTGGAGGACCAGATCGACCTACCCGCAAAGCTGTGGCCAACATGTTGATGGTGTTGTTGGAAACCGATTTATTATGGACCGATCCACGCATCGGAAACCAGCCTTTGATGATCTTTGTTCGGAAGAGGTTTATGGGCTTCCGTTTGTTGCGATGCACTCGTCCGCCAAATGGCATCGCAAAGGCGTTTCCACTGTCCTCGGGCAACGTGCACGCGGCGCTCGAGTCGAAAGGCTGCGGGAAATTCGACAAATTTATTTCGAGCGAGCCGAGAAAGTCGTCCTGCATCAGTATGTCATTGTCCCATATTTGCAGATTCAGGACTGGCGGCTGCTTCGTCTCATACTCCTCCAGGATGCCGCCCTTTCGTTTGACCACCATCTATTGGGATTATGTTCAATAAAATCACATTAAGGAAGAGAGTTGAATTTATTAATTAAGGACGGTCTTCAAAGAATCGACTCGTCTTACCATGTCCTCGATGACGGAGTACTTGAGCGGGAATATCATGCGCCAGTTGAAGGCGCCCTCGCCGTCTAATGAGCGGTAATGGATATCGGTGGTTTGCGCCAGTTCCGAATCCTGGCACCAACTGCCAACCCAAAGTGACCGTCGGGAATGGAAAATTGCGTAGCAGAAATTTAATAATTAATCATTACCATGAGCCCGACACGAGGATTTTGTCAAAATATTCAGTTACCGCCGGTTACCGCGAGTTACCGACGGTCGGGTCTGCCCTGTCCTGCCCATTATCACTCACCCCTTCACGTAGATGTCGGTCATGCGCTTGCCGAAAATGTTCTTCTCGCTCAAGATAATGTCGGTGCAATCGAAGATCGTAACGCGCAGTTCGTACAGTTGCGGTGGCTGCGGCGTGATATCGATAGCCGGCGGAATGTTGAGGTTACCCTCGTACAGCTCAATCCACAGTTGAATTTTACCCTTTTGTTAGTTAACGAGGCCAGTCCGTTGAACATTTTAATACATATTTTAATTGTAATTAGCGATTGCATTGAGTTTCAGTTTAGATATTGCGTTTCATTTACTTGTTCTATCCCAGGGCAGTCGCTGCGGAACAGCGGTCGGGTCTCAACGTGCTCGGGCACAAGTCGGTAGCCAAAGGAAGGTAGTTTTTCAAGGTTCTTCAGCACGGTCAAGCTCAGCCGCTCCTGCAGATCCTCCTCTGGTAGTCATATTAATAATTAAATTCGAAGAATTTCACATCGAAAATATTTTAAATCTGTTCAACCTGTGGCAATTTCCGTCTCGTCCCTGAACAAGACACCGTCCACCTCGATGGTGTCGCCCAAAAAGGACGGCAACTTGACGTCATTCTTTTTGCACAGCTCCAATAGGATCTCGTGGGGCGTGAACATATCTCGCCATTTGTTGTAACCGGTCCTATTGAATCGATATCATGAGAGACCGTGATTTACCGATTCATGTGAGGCTTTACTTTGAATACTCGTTGGCGATCCCGACAGTGGCGCGGTGTTTGGTGCGCCAGCGATCCTCCAGATCTATGTACGTGCTGCCGATGACCTCGTCGCAGAGACAGTTCCGATCGAATACAGACACCTCCAGAATGTGATCCCTAGAACGAATGTGATGAGAACAGAATCACAAAAGATAAAATCCTTCCACCTCGGTATGACGCCTTCCAGTTGGAAGCACTTGCCGAAGATGGGGTTCGACTGGTTCTGCACGTAGTGGGCTCGATTGCAGATCATCTTCGAGCCCAACTGCAGTTTCACATACGAATCGGACTGGTTGTGCTTGTCGTGGGGCCGAAACTGAATGCCCTGGACGACGTAGACGCGCACCAGCAGCTTCGACGTCTCGGCCAGACTCTGCAGCTGGCTCTGAAACTTCGGATTTAGGGCAGCGGCCAGAGGTTTCAACATACCACCATCGCAATCGACGTCGCTGTTGCACTGACATTGCGACAACTTTATCTGCAGCTTTAGTGTCGCATAGCTCTCCTCCTTGGGTAGGGCGTTCTTCTTGTATTTGACGCCGTGCACCAGCTTCACCGGCTCTGCCCAGTCGTGCATGTAACTGAACTCCGCCTGCTTCTCCAGTTCGCGTCCATAGATGACCAGGATGTGCTTGAAGTTGCGCGAATCATCGGTGGAGTCCTGTAGTAAACGACAAGAGGAATAACATTTTAATAACATTTTTTAATAAGAACTCTAAGGGATCATACGTGATAGAGCGAATTGTAGAATTTTGTCCACCAACTGAACTCAGTTTCGTTGACAATGTTGCACGTGTCATTGTCGTTGTCCTTCGTCAGGGGATTCATGATTTTCGGCGATGGCTTCAACATTTTCACCACGCTCTTGAAGCGTTTCGACAATTTCGTTCGCATCGACTCCTTGGCTATCAACGGACTCTCCTCGTCGTCCTCGAAGTGAACCGTGGTCGAGGCGACGCTCGACTCGAACTCCGGCTCGGTTGACGGGAGGCATTTGGTCTTCTTTTCGCGTTGCAGGAAGCGCTTGCAGTTGCTGATGAGGACGGCGCCGACTGTGGTTTCGGCACCGCGATGCGAGACCAATACGTCGGTGGCAATTATCGCCGGCCAATACTCCAGCTGCTCGGGCAGGCTGACGACGCCTGAAGCGTAGAGAACGAGGAAATTTATGCTGTTTTTGATGCGGGAGCTCGAGAGGCCGCTGGTCAACAGAAGGTCGCCCATCATGATCTTCACGCGGTGGCGTCCGCCCTTCGTGTAGTTGCGGAAGCCGGCGAAGACCACCTCTAACCTGCGAGAGAAGTGAAGGTGAAGTGAACCATTACGAAGTGAACCATTACGAAGGAGTCTCCATATGGCGACATCACGTCGTACTCACACGTAGTTGCGCATTATCGGCCGAATGCCGTTGGGGATGCCGTGGGTGATGGTCGGCTCGGGAGCCACCGTGTTATTCGATTCGTTCTGCATCTCGACGAACTCGGCTGCCATCAAAACCTCGGCCCGCACCCCGCCATTCATGGCCATCGGCACCCACTTGAGCGGCGGTGGCGAGAGACTCTTCAGTTGGACGTACTTCTGGACCGCCTGCTTGGTCTTCACGATGCGCGTAAAGTCCGTCAGGCCACGCTTCCGGGCACTCTCGGGTTCATCGCGCTGCGAGTCGAGCTTGTCGGCACTAATGACGGATGCCGCCAGCACCCCACAGCCGAGATAATCGTCGGCGGTCAACTTGTCCGTGTCGTAGATTTCGACGGCGATCAGCGGTGGATTCATCATGTACCAGTAGACGCTGCCCGGCATGACGATACCCTCGAAGCAGACGACGACATTCCAGATGGGCGACAAGGTGGCCTTTTCGGTGTGCGTCTCCGCCGACTGGCCGCCGCAAATGACGCGCAAGTGGGCGTCGCAGAGGCCCGTCCGGTCGTTGCCGGGCCGCACCTTCGCCTGGTGGATGAACATGCGGCACTTGAACACCGTGTACGGTATGGAGGGGGTCCAGTAGAAGTTCTCCGTCTGCTTCCAGTCCTGCACTATTGTGGCGATGTAGTCATTGCGCTCCGAATCGGCGATTATGCTGAGGCAGCCCTGAATGGTGCCGACGGTGCAGCCGCAGTTGACGCAAGTGTGAGAACACTGGATGTCCTGGTGAGGGAAAACGATTGAAATTCTGATTTGAAAGCACTGGTTTCATTTGAATAACGCAGCGCACCTTGAACACAAAGTTCCGGAGACGCCAGCAGAGCGTGCTCGGATTGGCCTCCTTCTCCCGGGGCGGCTTCAGGAAGTACTTGGCGTTCAATTTGCACACCGCGAAGTCCTTGTTGCTGCCTACGCTTAGTGAAATCAACAAGTCCGGCCACTCGTCCTGAATGCGGGTCATCGCCAGGATGCCGGTCATGTCCTGGCTCAGCTTGATCAGCTCTTGCAGCACCTCCTCGATGGTGGTCTCAATGTACAGGGAGTTGGCGGATTTCAATCGTTGCCGCATGCCACGCAGTTCGTCCGGCAGTTTGCTCTGGGGAGGAGAAACATGAACGAGGAATTTTGTTACTTCATAGCACTATAATGTTAGGTAGATGTGAGAGCGAATACAAACGTAGAAGTCCTGTAAGTAGGCCGAGCGGTTGGTGTCCCACGTAGTCGGATCCTTGAAGCTGGCGTACTCGAGCTTCTTGTGTTCCACACCCTCCTTGATGCGGCACAAGATCGCCAAGAGCACCGCCTTAAAGCACTTGGCTTGGAGTTGAAACTGATTGGTGTACTTGAGCTGAAACATTTTGAATGTTTCGATTTCGTTTTTCTATACCAACATGTAAGTGGAATTTTGAAATTAATTGAGTTTAAATGAATCAGCGTGGGACGTGCCATGTAGTCGAGAATTTCCTGCATGAAAATGTCGCTGTCGAACTTGTGACGATTGTCGGGTAGGTCGGTCTTCAAGTAAATCGCCTTGAACGGCGCGTCGTGTTTGAAGTGCTTGATGTTCTTCGATGCTTTGTACTTGGACGAGTAGCTTTTGAGGTAACATTCCACTGTGTTCGACGAGTGCTCTGGACAGAGAGAAGGAATCGTTGAGATATTTCGAGGTATCGGAATGAAAGACAAGAATTAAAGACCTGCTAGCTTCAGCGATATCTTCATGTTGCTCAGGTTTCCGTGCACAAAGTCGCCGTGTAGGGCCAGAAACTCGATGTGGAAGAGCTCGTTCTGCCACCAGTGCTGCTCGTCGATGGGCGTGGCGTCCTTGGTGAGCAGCTCGCGCGATAAATTCGTAGTCATACACTCGGATCTCACCTCGACCAAGAGACGGCCGATGTACTGCGCCGGATGCAGGGGGTCGTAGAGGTGCAGGTAGGTCGGCCCCAAGAATGGGGTTTCTAGAAGAAGGAAGGTGAATATTGTGATGTTATGATCGTAGAGGTGCCGCCCACCTTTGAAAGCGATCTCGTCAAAATGCAGCTCGGCCTCGGCCACCGGTCTCCAGCAGAGGTGTTCGTGCATCATCACCTGGATGAGAAAAGTTTGCGCCAGAGACGGATAGTTCCAGGCGAAAGTGATCTCCTGATTCCACGCCGGACTCGTCGTCGACTTGCACACCCTCGTCTTGCCCTTGAACGGGTGGAGTCTGAACTGTACAGACAAAACGAAGATGTCGGTTAGAGTCGGCAGAAGGGCAGCGGAATCAGGAGGATACTTGAATCTGATAGTCGGCCTTCTTCACGAAGAAGCCGCGGTAAAAGAAGATGCTATAGCGAATGTTGCACTGCGTTGCCGAGTCGATGTTTTGCAGCAGGTTCCTACGGAAGAGGCAAGCATTAGGGAAGGAGGAGGATTGATTGATGATGGATTACTTGTCGATGTCGTCGTAGTTGGTGTTCAGTTGCCACTGCGACAGGCTGTCCATGTCCATGCCGAAGCCGCCATGTGTGCTATCGGCGTTGGCGCCCCCGGATCGCCCGCCGCTCACGGGACCTGCTGTAAGCGCCGCTGTTTGGACGCCGGCGCCGCTGTAGAGGGCTCCGATGTTGGCCGCCTGCGAAACGATCGCCAGGTCGATCTGCAGGTAGCCCTTGCCCTCCATGTTGCTGCCGATGGGCGTCTCCAGGTGGCCCCACTTCTTGAAGAAGCACCGATTCGGCTGGTTCCATACGCTCTGGAGGTCGATGAGGAGCTCGCCCAGGACGAGATCCTTCTTGCAGGGCGTCCGCTTGCGCACCTCGTAGAGGATGGTGAGGCGCAGCAGCTCGTTCAGGGTGCACTTCAGCTCGAAGACGAAGTACTGCGAGAGACACGGGCTGCTTGGAGAGAGTTGGTCGAATTGAACGAGGGCCTCACCTCGTTGTAGTAGGGGTTCTCGGAGTTCGAGAAGACCTTCGAGCTCTTGTGGGCCTTGCCGAGCGAGATGCGGACGTAGGTGTCTCCCGTGAAGACGCCCAGCTGGCGGGCCTTGTGGATCGTGGTGCAGATCAGGAAGTCCTGGTTTACGTTCGAGAAGCACTCGGCCTGTGCTGGCGCCCAGTACTTTTCGGTGTTCATGTTTTCGACTTTCATCGCATCTCAATCTTCGCAGAAAAATAAATTTGATTTCAAATATTTTCAACAATGAAGTAAAAATGTATCACTGACAGCAAGAAAAGCTTTTTCGAAACTCACCAAACCTTCAAATTAAGAAAAACTCCGAAGGAAAAATAGTTTCCAACACAAGTTTTTAAATTGCTCAAATATACGTTCAAATTACTGAACGTTTCCGGAACTTTCATTGAATGCGCTTTGAAAGCTATCATTCGACTTCGAAAAGCGCTTCAACTAAGCAATTGCAGGAATGAAATGGAATTAACACGGAAATGTATAAAAATATGTTTCAGTTTAGAATAATACTCTAATACTCGTACTAATTGCAATAAATATTCATTAAAATAATATTACGTATATTTGGATTCTTAAATAAAATACCATACATGATATCAATACAAGTTATTTTTTGAAAACTCAGACAAATTTTTTTGTGTGGCAATGCTACACAAAACTATTGAAATAAAGCTCGATAGTTATCTCTCCCTTTCATTCACTCTCATTGCGAATGTTTCAGAGAGCGACTGCATTGCTTGAGCGCGCCATCGTGGAGTGGAACGCTGAGCATTGAAACGAACGGTGTTGCATCGATTCGTGTGGCAGTTTCAACAAACTGTTGCACGAGAGAAACCAACGAACGATGTGGGAATGAAATGAACATACACACGCTGCACATGGAGATGTGCATGTTCGAGCGTTGGACATAGTCGTCGTTTTTGTTGGTGGAGGAAGCGACTGGCAGGGAGAGCGAGTGTTGGCAAGGTGGAGCGAACGAGAAGAACAAGAAGACAAACAAACCAGCACGAGAGATAGACGACGATAGCTGATGACTCCAAAAAGCACACGCGACGGAGCCCGTGTTTAATTCGCTTTCGCCGCTTGTGGAACGAGGCAGCCGAAGTTGGAGCTCAGTCGTCTTCGTGTGTTCGTCGTTCGCGGTTCGTAGTTCACCGATCGTTGCAAGTGGGAGACATTGGAGTCTGGAAAACGGGGCTTGAGAATCACAAACGTCTACAACAACAGTTAGCCACACTATTGTTAATGTAGCCAACGCGTGTAGGCCACCGTCTGCCTGTCTCGTTCGTCGTCTCAATTCGCTGCATTTGATTTTGAAAACGAAACGAATTCATTTTATAAGTAAACGAAAACAGTAACATAATAAACGAAAACAATAACAACTTCATTTTCGCGCGCACAACGTTGGAAAAAAAGTGAACCAAATTTTTGCACGCAGATGTAAAATCGAAATTGGAATTTACATGTGAATTTATCGTAAACGAATAATTACACATGCCGCAAGTGTAAACAATATAAATCGCATAAAGAAAGTGTGTAAATTTCGAATGCAAACAGTTTTCGACTGCTTTTCTGGGATTACATTCTGGTTTCTGGTTCGCCTTCCGGTACGGTGAAACCCTTTTTGCGATCGTGCTTCACATTCACCTGGTAAGTCACGTTTTCCCTTTTCCCTCACAACCCCTTCACCCAACGCCATTCTACAACTCTTCTTCTCGCGCTTTGTCGCCCCAGTATCATCTGTCTCAAAGGCAGCCCCGACTCCCTCCCCCTGGCTGGAGAACTCGGCTCTGCGTCGTCCTACTTTTTAGGTTAGTTCGTTCGCTCTCACTGACTGACGTGCGCTCTCTCCCTCTCTCTCTCTGTCTGTGTCTTCCCCCAGTGTTTGCACAGATCATGTGACATGCGTGTTGACTCTTCTCTCTGTCCAGTCTCTGCCCCACTCTCGTCCTTCCTTTGCTCGTCGTCCCTCCCTCGTCACTGTCTGAAGACGCGGTAACCTGTTACATCGGAAGCCTTGTGGTCATGAAAGTGAGCAGCACCTCGTTTAACTCCGTCTGACTGACGATCATTTGCATAACTGGCTCAAGCCAGGAGATGGGCTGATCAGGAATTGATGTCAATCAGGGGACGATCGTGCTTCGAGAGTTACGGAGTTCCGCGGAGTTCCCACTTGAGGACGAGATTTTCAGCAGAATTTCGTTCATTTTCAATTCCTTTCTGTTTATCTAACTGAATGGAATAATCAAAAATCTGCAATAATTTTGAAAATTCTAGAGAAGTATTTATTATCGCATGATTGTGACTCACGGTATAGCGACGAACCAGTCGAGCCCAGAACACCGTGCGATTCCGAGATTCCTTTCAAGGTATTTAATTTATTTTCATTTCAAGTACGAAAGCTTCATCATCATCTTCATTATTGCCTTCGATAAATCGCGTAATAAAAATACCTTCAGTGCATTCGATTGCAAAAACAAAAACTCTTTCCCAGAGGCAGCATGATTAATAATCGCTCGAGGGGATTATTATTATTATTATTCCCAATAATTATTCACTTACGAGAGAAGAATTCAACACCTTGTTCACTAATCATTTGGGGTTTTTCGCTCCCGACGTTGTAGAACCAGTGGTGAATAAATTATTGTATTCCAGATAAAAACTACTGATTTTATGGAAATTCATTCACACTTGCTATAATAGTATTCTGTAAAGCAAATGTGCATGTAATGAACGTCTTCTAAGTTCGTATCAAGTCGAGGTGGAACCCTTAAAATCTGGACTTAAACTCAGTTAACTTCGAGACGAAGCTTTAATGAGCTCGTTTTCCATGCGGAAGATTAACAGCAGGCTGGCTCCGTTGCAAAACTTGGCTCGAATGGCCGGAGTCCACAGAACGTGGATGAATCACGCCGATAATTGCATCGAAAACGCATTTGAACGCCAGGGAAACACGAGACGCTCAGAAGAAACGTGTCATTTCCGCCCGAAAGAAACCCCATTGGAAATCACTTGGAATAGAATCAGATGTTGTTAGGCAACTAGAAACTGGCGCCCATGGGGGCGTCGGGGAAGACGAGGGTGGTGAGATACGAGCGCGAGCAACAATAATTGAAAACATGTTGCAAACACATGCCAACATGGGGCAATTGCAGCGATTCATTCGTTGAATTGCAAACAAATCGCAATCAAAAGTTGCAACGAAAACCAAGCAGCAACAACTATTTTCAGTTTGCACCCAACTTTGGACGAAAGCTTCGTCTTCGGTATCTGATGCCAAACAACATGATGAGCCAAACACAAAATTAGTTTATTGACTGGCAAGTTTTGGCACAGTGCACAGCGCAGAGTTGCTGCTGCTCACATTAGCCAAGTTAACGGCAGCGGCCCAAAGGAAGAGGAGGACGCATAAAAATCACTCGGTTGTGAAGTCGCCGACGAAATGCGATATGCTTGCCGGAGATAGGAAGAGGCACCTTCTCCAGTCGATTTAATTAAGATGTTGCAACGGCTGATGTCGGCCGTCGTCGTCTCCACTCGGGTTCTATTTCATCCTTCTGCAGTCAGCAGATAGCGATCGGAGTCCAAGTTTTGGAGCGTGAAGTTTTTGGCTGTTTTGGAGGTCGAAGCCGTCAACGAGTAATTAAAGGTGGAAGCAATCAAATGGAATGATGCAACTTTGACCCGAAAATCCACACACACTATACAGGGCTAGCGTGTGTCTTTGTATGAACGAAACATAAACAAGCCAATGACGGGAAATTCATCTAGAAGATCACGGCATCCATCTATTTAGCAATCTGTGAAAGAAACCTGGGTCGTGACCCACAAACATCGTATTTGCCAAGCCGATAAAAAGAAAAAAGCATCATTCACGAATGCGATTTTTCTGTCTATAGTATTTTGTATGAATTTCAGGAGTGAATTTGTCTGGGCATGACCGTGATGTCATTGTAATTCTGTATGTGCGAATCGCTTATTTTATTTATTATTTTCAATTTGATCTTGCGTTTCTCTCGACAGCCCCGTTGAGCGATCTTCAAGGTAAATCTGTCCACGCCAGGCCAGGCCAGGCCAGACTGGAGCGTGTGAGCTCCGGCACTAGGCAGACGTATATTTTATGGAAATCAAGACAATCTTGTATTTCAATCA
Source organism: Coelopa pilipes (assembly GCA_947389925.1). Taxonomy (NCBI): domain Eukaryota; kingdom Metazoa; phylum Arthropoda; class Insecta; order Diptera; family Coelopidae; genus Coelopa; species Coelopa pilipes. The sequence goes on along the minus strand of OX376699.1, from coordinate 28,147,710 downwards.
GTCGGGTCCGTTTGGTCCATCTGGTGCAATCTCGGTTCATTGTGGTCGTACACTGAATTGAATTTTCCGCAACAATTGCATTGGATTGGGATGGACATTGTTGTCGGAAAACCGATATTTGCATGTCCATTGAAGCGTTGCCGCGAAAAGAAAGTTCAAACGACGTACGATCGAAACGAAACGAATGGCCGAATAGAGACAGACAGTTATTGCAGTTACAAGGAAATAAATACCAGCTGTTCAGTGTGCCGGCGAAAGGTCTCTCTGCCGCTCTATCTATCTATCTATCTCAGTTTAGGTACTTGACTGTACTTTACTCGTCCCCACTCACTCCGCAGTTCAACGGTCGCGGCTCGCTCGGTGGCTGCAAGGAAGTTTGACCCTTAATTGGTCACCACCAGTGGTTTGTAGAAACGAAGCGTTTCGAAGAAAGTGCGGCAAATCGGTTTCGGGGCGAGTCCGAAGGGTTCGCTGTGTTGTTGTGAAAGTAAATGATTTATTATAGGCGAAGCTCAAGTCGACTGGAAGCCAACGGCTACAAGTACTGAGCAATAATAATCGATTTACAACACCGAATGGAAAATGGTATGTCTTCAATGTTGGGAAAATTTCTTTAAAACACAAGCAAACATTTGCAAACATTCCAAACATATTTTTCCTCCACAATTATTATTATAGCATGGTATGATGATTATGGTGGAAAACCACTTGACCACAATTACTACATGAAGTATTTCAAAACTTCGGTTGCTCCCTTTCTCTCTCTCCCATTCTCTCTCTTGTTTGCCATCCTTCACTTCAACACTCAATCAATCGTGGCGTTCATTTTCACAACAACAACGGATGCGATGGAAGCCAAAACATGAACAAGTATCGCCATCATGAGGATGGAAAAACACAGTACTTTGTTAGTTCGTTGGACGGATGGAGGGATGGCTTGTTGGATGGATGGACGAAGACCTATGGATAGATGCAAATGAACCTTCATTGACGATATTAACTTATCCGGTGCGTCGCGTTGCAGTCGGTCGTGGCACGTCATGGTCTGCGTCGCGGTGCAACGCGGCAACTCAAGACAACGGCAACTCTAAACCTAATCCGGCGGCCGTTCCCAGCACCCACCGCCGACAACCTGCACACAATACACACGCGTGTGCGGCGGGATTAGGCTGAAGTTTCATTGACTCGTTGCGACTCCTCCTCCACCACCTCGTCTCTCTGTCGCCGAGCCAAAACCACTTGCAACATGCAAGTCATACGCATGTGTCTGTGTCCGAGTCGACGTTACTTCTATTCTCGACGCATTGTCATTCAATCAACTCATACGTGTCTTCATCTATCTGGCTATTTGTCTATTTGTCTATCTGTCTGTGTAAGCATACGTCTGTTCATCCATGTAGCCGACGTCGTAGACAGATTAGAGAATCGATAGACGACACCTGCGTTGGCTTTGTTTCTGCTTTTCTGCGTCGCGTCGACTTGCGAAATCTTTATATTTCTTGAATTGCATTGTTTCGAAGTTCATTCTTATTTTCATTTCATAATTTCTTGCGGCTCAAGGAGGATATTTTCGATATCTTTCTGGAGTCAGCAAAAATTATTAATTTCTTCTGTCATAGTCTCGCCTTCGTCGCCGAATAGTCTTCAGTCCAAACCCGTGCCGATTCATTTTGTAGATATACAGATTTTTGGTCATTTCACAAAATTAATCCGATCAAAATAATTTCTACTAAAACCATCAGGCAATTTATCAATGATTTCTATGGCTGATTAAGTCCATTTGAAATTGGGTAATAAACTTTATTTTATTTCGTATAAACCGGCCTTTTCTCCCTCTCTCTCTTTTTCTGTTTCTCGTCCCGTAATTTGCATAGATATTTCACTGCATCGGTTGTATAATTGAACTACGTATTAATTATTGTTTTGAAAATCGTGAAGTTTGTTGTATGGACGAAAAAAAACAAAAACAAAACAAGGGGAGGAAAACACAACTCACAGTTTAGTTCAGAAATCTGTGCAAACACTGAAAGCATTCATAAATAATGCAAATCTATGACAGAATATTACTTATATTTATTTTTATTTAGTGTGTTTTTATTGTGGTTTCAATAACGCTGTGTGAAAAATGCAATAAAAGAAAATAATGTGATCATTATCGGAATTTGTTGTTGATGACTACTTACTATGTATGCAGGCAGCACGCTTCTCATTATCAAGATCGCTATATTATTACCATATATTACATTGAGCTTTTCTACCGACAATAGGCATAAAAGGCATCTAACTAAAGATGAATTAACTGACTATCATGATCACTATTGACGATGGCTTTGAATGTACGGGATTATCATTAAACTTAAGGGCTCAATCATTGTCAGCTATAATTTTAACAATTGACTCAAATGTTGAGTGTTCGATTGATGCGCCAGATCTGTAGGTGTCTACTCAAAATAGATCTGGAACAAATAATACTGTGGTTTGAAGTACATCATTGGGAGATCATCCAGTCCCATCGTCTTAAGAAAATAATCGTAAAATACAGAGTTCTTCCTGCTATGATCAGCAAAATTCTTTGGGTCGTTAAAATTTTGCATCTTTACCGCAAGCGTTCGCTTCATTGTATATTAAAAAAACGATCATCCATTCTTGAGGGTCTTGGCTTCGGTCCATGCCCGAAGCTGTCACAGACTCTAGCTTGATTGAGTCAAGTCATTCAACTTTCCTCAGACGCCACTTGTGCATAGAAACTCAACCTCGGGGGCTTGATGTACCGTCGCCTTGAAGGGTTGTCATTTTTTTACAATCCGTCTGCCACTCAGTGACGTCATCGGGCGTTACAACTATAAAAAACTAAACAACAAAAAGCCATTTAAACCCCAGTACGACGCGATTGTTCTTCGGACGTGTAGAACCTCGACGACTGCGACAACTCAGGGGACCGTAACCGTAGTTCTTAACCTTTAACGGTCAATTAAAGCCGCTCCACAACACTCGACTACTCGCCAACCGCAATCGGGTCAACATGTGGCGGCTCCCCACGTTAATTCGCAGGCCTTTGCGAAACGGCCCAAAAGTCTCACATGAACCCCATCCATGGACTTCTCACCACGGTGTTGCTTCTCGTATTTGTAGTTGTTGTTTTCACTTAGTTTATTTGATTGCCTCCGTCTTCTGAATGTTCTGCTAAGTGGCCATGTGTCGTGCAACAGGTGTCGAGCCATAAGTGTTGTGATGTCAAATGACAAAATCGTCGCTAATTGGAGTGCTTATGAGCGCAAAGTGTCGCTTCCTGGTCACGGGCAGCGAGGTCCGTTGAGAGATCGCGTCAGTCCTCAGTCTCGATCTTCGCATTGTGTTCTTCACCGCGTTCTTCTGTTCTTGTGCCATCGATAGCCACACACTGCGTGGACACAGATATCATCGGTGAGTTGCATAAAATTAACTGGATAAATTGTAAACGAATAAACAACAAACTCATTCATTAAGAATGCCTGAAACAGGTCGACCTTCACGGCGCTATCGTTCGCTGGTCAATAGATCGGCAGGCAGCTGGTTGGTCTGGTTTAGCACGAGCTTAACTCGAGCCCTCTCCCTCTCTCTCTCTGCCCCTGCCTCCGCCTCCCCGTGAACCTTTGTCGAGGAATCGATTGGGTTTCGGAAATTCAACCAGTTATTTTTTATATTTCCGCGGTATTACTTGGACCTTTTGAGAAGCCACGGATCGAAAGCCATTGGTCCTAAATCTTTTGGCAACGATTCATATCTGTCGAACCCATAGTTTATTCCACCAACTATCGCGATCGCTATTGAGAAACACAGTCAACTCTCCACTACATCTCACAAAGTAATGGCGTTGTAAATTCTCTGGAAGTTTTTGGTTTCGCAGATAATTTTGCAAAAATTATGCCGATCGGCGGACTTGGTTATTAGTGACTATAGGACTCTGAATTGAAATGGAGGCAGCCAACTGGACTGGTTGGCTGTAGATTTGCGATAGACATGGACTGTCTGTCACCGGCCAGCTGGTTTCGCACCTGGTCGCCGGACCACTTCGCCAGGCGGTGAAGGCGACATGGGGTGTTGATTGGCGACACGGCGATCGCTGTCGGCGGATTCGACAGACTTCGGTCTAGACTGCACGATATTACCACAACTTATTTTGGTCTATATCGCACAAGTCGTAACAGCTCGGCTGCTGAATCTGTGGATCGCGTTGTCAAAGAGTTGAAACAAGTTTTTTTCTCAGGTTTTTGTTGTCTCGTGAGATCCCTCCATCGAAGATCGGAAACAATAGATTGAAATTCCCTATTGATTTGAATATTTCACAAACTTCTATTATTCGCCTTCTATTTTTCCTTTGCCTTTGATTATCTCTCAATAACAATTATAAATTTATCTACAATCGGCGATGACGACGTTGCCATTCGACGTCTGCGACCGGCGATGAGTTAATGATCGGCGAATGAACAATTAACATATGGAATTAGACAACACCAACACCAACAACAACAACTACAACCTCATAAACATCTGTCTACTAGAGACGTATGTCGAAGACATTTGAGAATTTGTTGAAATATGCGCGAATTAAAAGATCTCAGAGATTCCTGCGGCATTAATTGTCGGCGCCCTCATTTTGCGGTTTACAGACAAGTTGACACCATGACTTTTTGACATCATTATACACATGTATAGTATATCGACTTCCTTGCCTGTTGTTATTGTTGCTAATTGAATTTGCTTCATTTACCAGCGAACCACGACTTCTTCATGACTTCTACTAAGATTTTTCCGGCGAGTGTGTGCTTGATTGGGGATTTCTGCGTGTTAGGGTGGGTGTGCGTATACGTGTGTGTGAGAGAAGTGAAGTCATCCCTATGCGTCGACTAATTTGCATTCACAGTCCCCTCGACCAGTGTTGCCTACGTGGCTGTGACTCTTTGCAGCCCCCTCAGACGTTGTTTTCAATAAATATTAAATGAGTCTACTGCTGTGTGTGTGTGTGGTGTGAGAATGTGCGAGTTCGAACTCTCAGCAAACCTCATTCATTTAAAGGAAATCAATTGTTAACAGTTGAGGGAAAAAACAAAATAATAAAAATACTTCGGTGAGTCAGTAAAAATGTCAACAAAACAAATTCTCGACTTCGCGTATCGATCATTCATTCCACTGAGTATTTTGTAAAATTTATGTTTTTTATCTCATTCCTTCGGACAATTCGTATATTTTTTTATTTTGTACAATGGTACGATTTTTCAATATGCTAATGCATTTCTCTAATTGCAACGTTGCAACCACTTCAATGCAATTTTTACAAGTACTCAACTTGGATTGGTTTCGTAGACCTCTGGTCCTTCTCCGAAAGCCGAAGGACTTGAGCTCACTCACTCCATTCGATCAAGATCTTCCCCACCTTTTTTCGTCTTCCCACACCGTATTTGAATTTCGAATGAAGAAAGTCCCAAAGTTAACACTCGTGCACTCCGCGAACTCGGGGTTAATGCGAAGATTAGATGATGTATAAGAAAACAAAACAAAAGATCCTCGTAGGAAAAACCAAAATAGTGTAAATGCTCAAAAGGGGAGAAAAAGAAAAAAACGGCGACCACGAAACTTGGGGGCTAAAATGACGATGGTCGTGAAAGCTGGCAAACACAACAACATCAACAATACTGCTGCCATTACAACAACACCGCAAATTCATGCATCACATCCAGCGTGAATAAAGATCGACGAACTCTACAAAGCCAGCGATCGACAGGCGACCATTGAAAGCCAACACCAGCAGCAGCAGCAGCAGCAGCATCAGAAGCAACAACAGCATCAGTAGTCGACAACAACAGCGGCTTAGCAGCAATATCAGCCAGGAGTCGCCGACAACAGCAACCAACTGTCGAGGGTTGGATGCAAGCGATGCTAATCTGAGGATGGTTTTCCACAGTGAAATGAAAACCGTGGAAACTGATCGGTCTCATATGTATTTCGTGTATATATATATCGGTATATGACAGTAATCTGCTGTGAAGCTGATGAGCTCCACTCGGGAGGAGTCACATCAGTTGCCGTGCCGAGATGCCAACAACAACAACAACAACAGCGACAACCACTGTGCATGGGAAAATTACTTAATTTTTTCTATCAATTTATCTGCTGGCCCCATGACGAACGCCGTCCGTCGCATGATGGTGAACATCTATGGCGGAGGCAGACGACAATTGATGCAGCCCCGAGAAGTCGCTCAGATCGCATAAATAAATTAATAAAAATAACAATAACAATATAAATAATAAGTTAGAGGTAAAGATTTATGCGAAAGTTCCATTTGTTCGTAACGTTAGACGGCCGGAAGTCGTGCGATGGCTTCGTGAATTTAAAACAATTGTCCAGAGAGTTGGAGAACTCAATGCGTAGAGAGAGAGAGAGAGAGAGACAGTGAGATAGAGATGAAGAACCTTCAAATAATTTATCTCTGTACTTTTCCCATTGCTCTTGGCTTTTCCACTGCGCCAGAATTTCCCTCGATTCCAAACAGAACGACAGAGCCCAGTGACCGAATTTCGCTTTTCATTTTTCGAGCTCTGATGGAAAACAAAAAGAAGTGATTTATTTGTACTTTCAGAATTTTTTATGGCCACAACTGAAAGCAATGGCATCGAGCAAGAGGAAGCACTGGTCATTGTCGTAAGCCAGTTGATGGCTTGCAAGTCATTTTCCAATGTCTCTTATTTTCACACAGACACAGACACACACTTTCTTTCCCTGCTTCCCCTCCTCGGACACAAGCCAGTGGGACGAATTTGGGTCAGTGTCGATTGTGATTCTCGTTTTTCACCAACGACTGCAATTTTAGGCCCGCAGTCGTGAACTAAAGTTGCAGACTTTTGAAACATTCGATGGCCCATAAATTAAATACGCCAAAATTCGTCGGTAAATCGAGGTTTTTGGATCAATTTTTATTTTAAACGAACACTTCTTTCCGACTGTGAGTCAAATGATATGAAAGAAGTCAGGGTTTTTGTTTTTCTCACATTACACGAATTCCTGCTTATAAGAATGACCCAAACTTTCATCCGAGTTAATCCGGCGAACACCTCGTTTCGCCGGAAACCCACACAAAACGAGTCTTTAGACATTTATTGCTCTCACTTTTCCTCATTGAAACTATTTTAGGCTTCAGTATTTCTACCTTCTTCGAATTCCTGAGGTGTTGTGGAGTTTTTTTTCGTTAACCACTTGTTGGAGCTTAGGAAAAATCCCCTCGGTCCTAATGAGGAAATGTTGGAGAGGCCGATTCCAATTCCGATTCATTAAGACGACGTGCGATCCATCAAGCTGCACTCGCTGCCTGCTCACTTGGCTCCCGCTCACTCTCCAAGCCTCCCGCCCGCCTTCAGCTGCCGGCGAGAGAAAAGTCGGCGTCTTTTTGCCGGACGGCCGGTCTTTGATTCGACGGCGTTTGGCAACGCGGCCGCCGCCGACCATCGACCGTCGACCGCAGTTGTGCGCCGAACTATGCGCACATGTGTGCGTGTGTGTGTGTGTGTGTGTGAAAGGCCGGTCGATGGATTTGCAACAGTTGCATAATGCACTTACAGTACAATAACAACAACAACAACAACAACATCACCGAGATCATTGCAAAAACATCGAGTAACAACAACAACGGCAACACCTTCGGCCGCTGGAAACCAGAAAAATTCACCTCAATAAATCACCCAAGTCCAAATAGTCAGCAACCGAGCCAAGTTAGAAACAGCAACAAAAGCCCGAAACTTCAGCATAACAATCGCAGTCGATATGATTTTGTGCACACTTGTCGGCGAGAGACTTGGCAGAAAAAGTAAATCACAACAACAACTAAAACTACAACAGTAACAGCCAAAGATAAAAACCCGGCTAATTGAGGGAACCGACGTCGTCGTCGTCAGAGTCGTTGTCGTCATTTCGCTGGCCGCCAGCGAATGTTGGGCATGTTGTTGTTGCCGTTGCTGTTGCATGTGCTGCAGCGCCTCCAGGCCAGGCCGGAATATTGCGATCACGACCCGTCGATCGCGCAGACTCCACGCCGCACGCACGTCCACCCCCTCGCCATGCCGCCCCTCGCCGGGCAAAGGTTAAGCAAAGCGCGGCGGTCGGTGGCGCGATCGGCGACGCGCTCAACGTCGCTCCGTTGGCGATGGCTCCCAGTAGTGGCTGATAGTGTTGTTGTTGTCGTAGTTGTTGTTGTTGTTGTTGTTGTTGTCGTTTCTGGGTGTTGAACTGCGTAGTATCAATTGTTGTTATCTTTTATTTTGTTTTGTTTTATTTTGAAAGACAATCATCAGAAATTTCGGCATTGTTTTCATAATATTGCATTCATACAGTTTCTCAATTTTTTTCGAGTTGGGAGTTGAATGCATTTATTATTTCTTATCGTTGTTGTTGTTGTGGTTGTGGTTGTTATTGTTATGGTTATTGTTTTTGGTCCCGATGGCTTGACTTTCACTTTCTGCGTGAAAAACTCGGTTCGACTGGACTCGCGCGCTACGCATAGGCAGCTACTGTTGTTGTTGGTGTGGCTGATGTTGTTGTTGTTCCTCTTACTTTGATTTGTGCTTTTGTCTGTTGTTATTGTTGCTATTGAGTTGATGATGTCTGTTGTTGTTGATGTCTGTTGTGCGCATTCATCGCTTCAATTTCAATTTGTTTATCTTAATTATTTCCATAAGTTTTAAGTGTTTTGATTCATAGGTCGATTCGATTTTTTATCGTTTTTCTCTCTCCCACACTCAGTCTTTTTCTCTCCCTCTCTCTCCCTCCCCATTTCGAGATCCGTTTAAATTGATCGATCTGCCGATGTCGTTGTTGTAATTGTTATTGGTTTGATTTGACCGGTTGTTGTTGCTAAGCTCGTGTTTATCTCCATCGAGGATGTGTTAAATTGAACGATTACGAGTTAAGGAAATGAAAGTGTGTCTTTCGTCTTTCGTCATTCGCGGCCGTTGTCGTTGACGTTGACGTCTTCAAAACGGAGATTTGCCGATGATCATTACAAAGATGATGACAATGATTATGTTGAAGATAAACGTCGAGTGTTTGGAAATCGTCGCACCGTCTGTAGTGAGTAAAATGTGGACATCAGATGATGCAATTGGATGGAAAGCAAGGGAGCGAGAGAAAAAATAATAATAAATAAAAAATCTCCACCAAGTAATTAAAACCAATGATAAGTAGTTTGGGAACGAAACGACGTTAACGTGAATGCACAGCAGTTGATGATTTGGAGGCTGTGCAATTTCTCTTCAGCTCAAATTTAATATCAAATAAAATCATAATCACTTAATAACAGGAAACGCCACTGGGCCCCCAATGGTTGGGCGTTTTCGGCTTCCTCAGCCAATGGGTTGTGAAATCGAAAGGTTTTTTCTTTTTGCCACCCGACAAAGCCGTCCGTCAGGTGGAAGAAGTTCAACCTCAGGTGGTGTCGGCTGACACCGGGGTCCGTTGAAACCGCTGGCTTTTGGCCCAGTTTTCTAAGTAGAACCCACACATAACTCACTCACTCAGATCTCCGATTCAATTCGATTCAATTGCGCAAAATTCGAGAAACCACAGGCAACGCAAACGAATCCAAACGAGACACAGACAAAGGCACAGGCAGGCGCTCGCTGGCTCTTCCTACAACACTCCAAGGCAGAGCGAAGCAATTAATAGTAGGAGAAATAAATGCAAACTGAATCGAATAGACCGAAGTCGAAGAGGGCGGACAGGTGCCACGGGAAGCGCCCCAGTCGTCGATGTAGTCGTCTAATGTAAGCCATTGAATCCACTCGTCAACCGCCACCCACCCTCGTCTGTCTGTCTGTCTGTCTGGTGTCGCCTGCAACCTCATCCATCGGATCAATAATTGTTGGGAAAAGAAAACTTGCCCGTTCCCGTTCTACAAGTCTCGAGCTCTGCTTTCTTGCTGTGCCTTTGTATTTCTCAAATTATTTTATTACTACTCGTCTCGTTTTCCTTGTTCACTTTCGTCTGTGAAATTTTAATAATTGTATTGAGTACAAATTGCGGCAGCACAACAACAACAGTTCATATTTAATTTCAACTTGTTTCGCGGAGTGGTTTTGTTGTTTTTCTTGTTTGTCTCTCTTCAACTTTTCGACTCCCTGCCACCCACACTTGCTCGCATCTCTCCTCCCAGCGGTTGGCTTGTTTATGTTGTTGTTGTTGATGGAGTTATTGTTATTGTGGTGAGATGCCGGTAAACTTGTTGCCAATTTACCATCAATTGTTTTACCGTTGATTTATTGTTGTCGATGTACGAGCAATAGAAAGTTGTTGTAATTAACATGTTGATTCATTGTTTTCGAAAGTGTTTTATTTTCGCATTATTTGGTTTGTTTTGTTTTTTTCCTTCCTTTGGTCCTATTCTCAAAGAATAAGTAATTGCGAATTTCACATATTTTTCGAAGCGATTGTCACACGGAAGCTCGAGATTCCGCGAAGTTTTTCTTGTAATCTCTGTAATCTCTCTCCAGTGCTATCTATTGTATGCAAATAGGTCTGTTGCTTGAATTAAAGCGAGACATTCGATTACCATGTCTACCTCATCGTAGTTTCATCGTGCTCTACTCGATGCCGATCTCCCTATATTCAAATTTAACGTAATCCAATCCATGGGCCTATCCATCAACCCATCCATCAATCAATCAAGATATGGATTACACGATTAGCTTCAAGCCCGAATTTAAAATACTTCCGACTTCGTTTTGGGAGCTCTCATTTATCATTATCTCCGATGAATCTCATCGGTGATTACACTTTTTCCCATTCGAAATTATCCAAATTTCATTATTAATTATGGGTTCCGATCAGAATTAAATATCCGTAGATAGTACGAAATGCGCTTCAATTAACTCCTTACTTTATTAGTGTGGCAATCGACACCTCACTATCCCTCGATTTCGATCGATTTCCCCGCGAGATCCAACTCGCGCTCGCCCATCAATCCATCCAATCCATCAATCACGAGACTGTCTTAACTATATTCTGTTGTCTGCGGCGAATGGAATTTGTGCTCGATTCTGGGACAGCCTCGGGTTACGCTTTATTACCATAAAAAGTAATGGTAGCTGCAACTACGACCACAAACACAAACCCAACCACGGCCGCAGCCTAAAGAACAACTACAACAATTATTGCCATATAATTTGAAATTGCTTTGAGATTTTCATTACTTCGAATCCAACTCCAACTGACTAACGGAAGGTAGATGGAAAGGTAGTCGAAGCAACTGAAGAACTGCTGAGGTCAGAGTAGAGGCAATACTTGCTTTGGATGGAAGCCGTCAAAGTCGTCGAAGGCTCCACATTTTCCAACGGTACTATCGCATTTGTCCCTCTCCGCCCCGTCCCCTCTGTACCTGCCGGTCGTACCTTCCACTGAGCCCATTGCGGCGGTTGAGGTTGCTCCGTGTTTCATGCGTCGCGTTGCCGTCCTCCGCCTCTGTCCCTGCTGGGCACAATTTCTCATAACGTGTTCACAGCAGCAGCAGCAGCAACGACAGAAGCAACAACAACAAGTAAACCAACAACAACACCAATAACCACAACTACAACAGTACCAGAGTAATAGGAGCAGTCTTGGCTGCCAGAGCTGTGAAGTTGTTGAGCCGCACTTGTCACGTTCGATATGGTGTTTCAGGCTACAGCCACGTTGTTGTGGTTGTAGTTGTAGTTGTTGTTGTAGTTGTTGTTGTAATTTTCTCCATTTGTACCGACGAGTTCGCCAATGCACGAAGGCTGCACACTGGCCTCTGGTGTCTGCAAACACCACGATTACGGGACTCCCTTCGAGTCAGGCTTCATTGGAAAATTCTCGCCGCACATGTTTTTCAGGTTGTAGACAGAATCTTCGCCAGCTTCGGATGCCTCGTAATCTTGTCTGTCGAGTTACCAAAGAATTGGTCGTGGTCGAAATCACAACAAGTGAATTCATTAGGCACGAAACCTTCATAATTAACCAAACTATTTCATAGCAAATTAGAACAAAAAATTATCTTTTTCTAACAAGTGTTTCTGTTTACTTTTCTCTAATAATATTTATATTCTAATTTTCATGTCTATGTGTGTTTCTAAACGCTCCGTATATATTCCTGTTTTAACCTTTATGTTGAAAAGCTTGATATTTTTTTCCACTGAGCCTTTGTTTTCCAACTATTTTTTGTGTTTTTTTCTTGGTTTTGCCACCTATTTACACACTCCTCGACTTTGTTGGCCCACAAACAAAGAGTGCTTTTCTTTGCCGACAACAACAACAACTTGAACAACTTTCAATTGATGTTTCCAGCTGCGCCAAGGGTCTGACTCCACGACCACTCGCACTCGAACTCGAACGCGTATGATTTTCATATGTCGTCGATGTCGCTGTCGCTGCTCCAGCGAACCTGTCTGTCACATGGGGCCGTAGCTCGTGGCATTGTTTGCATTCGTGCCACAGTTCTTGTGTTACAAACCGCACCACACCACACCTTACCGCACTTCACCGAACCGTATCGCTCACCTCACCCCAATCCACGCTTGTTCTCAATGGGTGTTTCTGGTGTACAAGTCGCGAGTCGCGTTTCGATTTCTTTATCTTGGCCACTGCATCGGCGTCGACTGTGGACGTGGCTTTCAGGTTTCTGCGTTATCGCCAGCAATAACAACCACAGCAATAACAACGTTTGCAACAACAGTGCGATGCGCTAATGAGAAAGTAAAACGTTTAGAAATCAGATACGACGAATGCCACGGCCGCCGATTGATCTAAATATTTTCCAGAAAACTCTTTCACACTTTTCAAAATCGTGCTAAGAACGAGACATGCCTTCGATTGGCCATTGAGATTAAGTCATGCTGACTGTTAATCGGCACAACACGTCGAGGGCTAACAGAGAATTCCACAAGCTTTTCTTATTGTTGTTGTTGGCGCGATCTTCAAAACTGAGTACACATGAACGCTTTATCGTTGGTTTTTGGAATTGCATTTCATTCGTACGACACCCAGTTCATGTTTTTCAGATTCCCCTTACGATCATTTCTGTGCACTGATTTTTACTGATTTTTATTTTTTCCTCTATCTTTCAGATAAAATTCTAAAAGCTTCAAAATGAGCTCGGAATGCGGCGTTTGGATCGCGAAGTATATGCTTTGCATATTCAATTTCCTGTTCTTTGTAAGTATGCAATATTTGAAAGATTTTAAATATGGAACAAATTATGCAGCGATAGTATACAATTTTATTAATTTTTATTTATATTGCCTTTCATATACCTCAAAATAATAAGAATTAAATAGGAACTTAATTAAAAAATGAACTCAAATAAGAAATTATAATAAAAAATGTGCATACCAAATTTTCAAAAACCCAGAAACAACACAAAAAAAAACAAAAATAAATATAAATCAGTCTAAAATATTTACGGAATAAATTTCTGCACCCAAATCTAGCAACAACGCTATTGCATCATGGAAAGTAATATAAAAAGAAAACATTTAAGAAACAAGTCTCTTTCTCCTTTTTTGTGATGTAAATTATCTCGTTAAACCACTTTTTTTTTCCTCACTATCATTCGCGCTAAATTTCGTATGCTCAATTATTTTTTATTTCAATGAATTTTTTTTTCCTAAAATATTTTCACTTGCTGGCTGTTAATTTTGTTACCACTGCTTTTGTTGTAATTGATATCATAGTTTGGCAAGACATTAACTTGTGCTCTCTTTCTCTTTCTCTTTCTCCTTCTCTCCCGTTCTCGGTTTTCTAGGTGCTTGGAACGATCGTGCTCGGCACGGGCATCTGGCTGGCGGTGGACAAAGCTTCGCTAATTGCGCTGCTCAAGATGGTCGAAAGCGAGCACATAAACGTGAGTACCGGTGGGCAACCAAAGGAAGGGAGGCAGACGATTAGGAAGGCGAATAGAGGGAATAGTAAAAGAAGGAATAGAAGTTAATGGGTCGCGGGGAATAATAGAAGCTGAAAGTTGGTGGATTATTTTTATTATTCTCATGGACACTTCATCACAATCAAGACAAGTTATCCGACAAAATCCCTGGTCTGCGGAGTTCCTTCAGGGCATTTAGTTTATTATTAATTCCCTAGAATTTTGTTTTCTTTTGCTTTAACTAGTTTTGACTATTTATATATTCTTTAATCAATATTGATTTAAATTATTTTCTCGTCCCCTTTAAAGAACCACCTGACTGCTGACTGACTGACCGACTCATGCCAACTTCTGCATTCCGCCCTCCTCACGCCTTAATTGCACATTTGCTTTATTCACTCCATCCTTCCATCCCTCTCCCTTTCCTTCCCCCTTCCCTCCACCACTGGTCATTGCGCCTTGGCAGTTGGCCGTCGTCGGCCTGCCGCGTGACCTGCTTATCTCGACGCTCCAATCGATAATTATATCAGTCGCCTTCCGGAACATTTCCGGGTAGAGTCATGATTTATTGAGAGGAAGCCCTGGCCAGGAGAGCAGGCGACGTGGGGGCAGCTCGGCATGAAGGACCGACCACCTGGTTCAGGAGCCTCCACGCCATCCCCACTAATTAAATACAACCCGATTCGTTTTTGTCGTGCTCCATGTCCATGTGAGTCCTGTAAAATGCAACATAATAGAGAAGTGCTTTTATTTGTTGCCGTCATTGTAATGGTTGTTTTTGTTATTGTTTTGGCTACTGCACATTTGTGCGAGGTCCCTTTTGCCTCCAAAGTGCCTGCGCTCCAGAGCCCACACGTGCTCTGTGTCAACGAAAGTGTTCGTTTTATGTTGACTTCCAATGGCATGTTGCTACAACGACCGGCCGCCCTCATTCCCCGCCTTGCATCGTCATCATTATCGTCACTGCCAACATCACCACCATGATTATTGTCATCTACATCATCATCATCATGGTCATGGTCCCAACTATCCCCTACTTTAATCGCATGCTTTCGCCCCCTTCGTCCTTCGGAAGTGACAATCGGACAAATTGCTGTTATAGTTGTTTCTATCGTTGAAGACATTGTTGTTGTTGTTTTTATTTGTAAAATTGTTGTTTCTTTTGTTCTTGACGTTGTTGTTGGGAAAGTAATTTCAGTTGTACAGCTGCATGTTTATTGCATTTTTCTATTATAGCTACAGGCCGAGCAATTTGTGGTCACTGAACTTGCATGTCTTTCCAATTTCCATTGACCATGGCGGGGGTCGGCTGGGGGCGGACTAAACTTGGTCAGGGGTTGCAGCGCCACGGAACGGGAGCCTCAAAGGCTCCCCAGTGCACAAAGAATAGCGGGGAAAACACTGGACTGGCTTTCAGACAAATAGTTAGTGGGGTGTCGTCGAAAGTCTCCCGAAACGATTACTTCGTTTCAGTTATCCTGTACATCCCAAGACCAGGAGGTCGTTGTAGAGACCTGAAATCCTTTGCCTGAAAAGGCTTCGCCTAGAATTTTCCCATTAAAATGTCTATTTCCAAAAACAACCTTCAACTATGATGGAACCACATCCACCACCATTGAAAACCCACCCTAGAATGTTCTCGTGTTGATACAAGAAAAAATTCAATGTATATATATATATATATATATATATATATATATAAAGCTATAACATGTTGTACACCAGACACTTTGGATAATTATCAAAATTCACGGTTCAATGATATTCCAAGTATTAAAACCCCATTTTGTTCGCGTGATTGAAGGTGCTGGCCAGGCCCCCTTCCTATCCTTTTATGGGTATCCCTAGTCCATTTACTAAACTGACCGCAATGTAATGTGATACATTTTGTTCCCAGGACTGGAATCTTCATTATTTTTTGCTTTCTATTTTGTATTTTTTTCTCGCTTGGACCAACTTTAATTTTCTTCGTGCACATCATTGGCGTTTTAATTGGAGCCCAGATGTTTTGCTTTTGTTCTTCGTATTTCTCGCTATCATGACCCCACCCTCGGCTCAACCGAACCCGACCCGACCCATCGCAACCCAACCCAACTTAGTGAACATAATTTCTCAACACGAACGCCTCGTGTGGTTCTCCATGTCGAAGATAATTGAAGAACAATCGGCTCTTGCTAGTTTATCTGTGTACCGTGAATCACTGGGTCAAAGGTTAATTCACTGTCTCCGAATGTGTGGCAAATGAAGACGATTTGAAAATATGTCTTTTTAGTTTTTGTATTTTGCCTTTTGTATTTCCTTCAGTACTAATTAATTTCCACTTTGCAGCAATTTACGCAGCCGCAAGTGATCGAACAATTGGCCTATGTTCTGATCGTGATCGGCGCCGTGATGTTCCTGATGAGCTTCCTGGGCTACTGCGGAGCGATACGGGAGTCCAGATGTCTTCTGACCACGGTAGGTTTTCATCGAGTAAAATTCATGATTTTTCAAATTTTCTTTAATGTTCACAAAAATGTTTCTTACGATGATAATCACAAAAATTATCATTGTAGTAATCACAATGATAATCGTAATCATGATCACAATGCTTATTAATAATAATCAGCCTTCAAACAAGTCTCCCTCACGACGGAAAATCGTGTCGGTTGTCGAAGAAAGTGAACTTTTAAGTGATAATTACAAGAAAACATACAAAAAATTAACAGCGAAAACAATTTGTTTAAACAAATGCAAACATACAAAAAAACATAAATATTACTGTAGGAAAACAAGAGATGGAAATTAATGTTGTCAAGTCATGGTAGTTTGTTTGTTGTTGCTTCAAGCCCAATGAGCATCATTAGCATTCCGGCGACAGTGACAACAACAACAACAATAACAGTAACACAAACAACAACATACAACAAAAAAGTGACATGCCAGTAGGAAAAAGCAAACCGACAAGCGAAGAAATTTTATTGCATGCGAGAAAAATCGAGTTAAATCATAACAATAACAGTTGCTGCCAAAACATCAACAACAACAAGAAAAATAAAAACAATAACAGCACTTGACAGGAGCGGCGCATGCGTAACGAAACAATTTCTTGGCCAACAACGAACACCATGGAAATAAAATAAAAAAAAACACCTTGAAAATCACTTTCAATATCATCACAAACACAGCGAAAAAAGCACCGCGGCGATAATTGTTAACCAAAGCAGCGCACGTCGACGTCCCTGTTGTCAGTTGTTGTTGTTGTTGTTATTGTAGTAGTAGTAGTAGTTGTTGTTGTTGTTGTTGTTGTTATGGGTGCAACATGACCGCATTGAGCACGGCGCGCATGGGCTGCTCACGTTTCCCCGCTCGACACGCCAGAAATGGAGAAAGTTCATTTATTTATTATTTTCCCAATGATGTCTCCTCGTGGGTGTCTCTAAGGCTTCTTCAAATGTTTATTTTCTCCCACTCCCTCTCCTCCCTCCATACACAAATGAACATTTAAGTGCCAAATGGTCACGATTACCGATGGTGTAAGTGAAATTTTTGCGGATTATCGATTGGCGGGTGTTGGGCGGGTCGATGACGATCGGTGGGTTGGGGATTAGAGAAAATTGGGATGAGTCGGGCGATGGGTAGATGGAGGTCCTTGCTTGTCCTCATTAGTGGTTTCCTTTGAAATGTCTCCGTGCCCATAATGATGATATTCTGGGAAACTGCGAAACACAACCTTTTTTTGCACACCACCACAAGTATGTCATTAAACTTTAGATGAAGGACATAAACATGTTTGCTAGGGTACATTCATCGCCCGACCGAATCCATCCTAATCAACCTGGCGAAGTTCCCTTTTTTGCCCCAAAAGAAGGTTTAAAGTTTAAGGAACTTCTATCGCGACCACCCTCCACCCTCCAACCAATCACCCACCTGCTGTCGTTGAGAGTTTTCCTCATGAAACCTACTAAACCGTTATCATTTTCCCACCCTCTCTCTTCCTCTCTCTTCTTCTGTATCTTTTACCGCATTCTGTTTTTCAACTGATGTCCAATGAAAATATTCAGTTGGTCATGGGTGAAAATTTCATGATAGAAACTGAAAAAGTGATTGGTTGAAAAATGAGTCGACAAATTCGATTTTCTTGGCGGCTTCCGGGTTTTTGCGAAACGCCACAACCAGGTTGGCGGCGGCAACGCTTATCAGGCATCGTCATGCAAATGTTGCAAAATCTATTGCAACATTGAGGTGCAATAGGCATAAACCAATAAAAGTAATGACTAATAAGAGTAATAACCAGTAAGAGTAATGAGTATAAAATATTTTCTACGTACATGAATTCGCTTTTCCCTCTCCACAAATGGACAAATTAACCCCTTGTCCACGAGCCCTTGTCAACGGGTCGATCGCAAGAGCTCTCAATTTTACATCCGATTATTTCCTCCACTTGCTCTTGCCTTGCCTTTCCCATCGCTAAAAACGTCCACTTGTTGTTACCGTTTCGACCATTCAAAGAGGCCCGAAAGAGCGTCCGACTTGTTGCGGTCTCTCTTTCATCTCTTTAGGAATAGTGCAAATATTTTGTAATGATATTTTGCGAATGCAGTATTGTTGTTGTGGTTGTCCGAAATGAGTTGTGCAACCCATCGGCGGTGGTTTGGGTTGTCGAGGTGTTGCAGGTGAATTTGGGTGTTGCAATGCATTTCGATTCGCGCGATTTATGCAACAAGACCCACTCGCCACTGGGTTATCTCTTCAAGAGGCCAGATATACAGTTTGCATTTTATCTCCAATGAAAAGTTGTCACCATTACCATCTCCATCACCATGCACTGCAGTTAAATTTTTCTCCGTACTCGATACTGAAAAATCCACCCGTCGCCGATGGCTGAAACCACCATCGGTAACCTTCGATTTGGCACTTCTTACCAATGGTGGTAACTGAAATCAAAAAAAACTTGTCATGCTCGCCGTTCAGGGGACCTTAAATATTGACCTCAAACGAATGGCGACTGACAAATTGAGCGACTCCGACTATGGCCACCGTCACCGACATCGACACGGGTCGACTGGCGATGCATTCATGTGATGTTTTTATTTCGAACCGTCTACTTTTTGCACTGAGAGTAATGTTTAATTCAAGCCATGTGTTGTGTTCGCGAATTGCACCGAAAAGTCTTGGGCTGTTTTTTGAAATTCACCATAATTTAACAATTAACTCCCAAATCAAATAAGAGACTCGAAAAAAAGCGTGTACTCTTGCGTAACGACGTCCGATCGAACGGGGGCCAAAGTTAAAGCATGAAGTTTAGTGAAGTTTATTGAAGTCCATTGAAGTTTACCTTCGGTTTGGAGTTGAGCAACCTCCACGACATAGGAGTAAAATCGCCGAATGGAAAACCTGAAAAAGTGTGCCTACAGGTTGTCATTAAGGCATTTATTGACACAAATTTGCTAGTTTTGGCTAGTTTGGCTCTCACTAGACGACGACGTACCCACAATGCCGCTAGTTTACGCATTCATCATCGCATTTGTCGTCTGATGAGGGAGGCGAGGGAAGATAAGATCTATGTTGGAGGACCGGAATTCCTTCCACAGCGTGGCCTGGCCGAGTAGGCGGCTTAGAACTCCGACGAAAGAACTTGTTTCGAGTGATTGTTTCATGTGGCTTCATGTAGCATACATATCTTTTATCTGTTACTCAATCGAAGACTGCCTTGTATGGCTTGATATAATAAATGTACATGATTTTAGTTGGAACGAGAATTCCTTCAAGCTCCACATGTCATTGGAATTTTAAACTGTTGTTGTTATTTATGTAATTGGCAATAATTGCGTCCACCGCATGTCGGTCGGTCGGTCGGTCAACACCTGAAGCACCAGGTTAAGGGAATGCCAGAAATACTCTGTGTGTGCAAGTGCAAGCCTTTCGAGCAAAGGGTTCAGGTTTTCTTCAACATACGTATGTATGAGAGAATTCTCCGAATGTTTTTCGTCGAGTTTCTTCGGCGAGGCGGCAACGTTTCACGAGCGACGAGAAAGTCATGTCGTGTATAATGTCGTTCACATGTCTGGACTTTTAGGATCTGTTCCATGTTTCTCTTACGCGGTTTACTTTATGTTATTTTTGTTGTCTCCTTTCAGTACGGTGTATTCATGATTCTGCTGCTGATTGCGGAGATTGTGGTCGGTGGTTTGTCCGCTTTCTACAAGGAAAAGGTAAATTCCTCTCGACGCTGTCGATCGATCGAGGTGATCTTTTACGATCTCCTGCTTGTTCCTCCCATAGGCCCGTGCCGAGACCAAGACCTTCCTGGAGTCCACCATCTCGCGCTACTACACGAGCGGTGAACAAACCGATGCCGTGACCCTGATGTGGAACCAGATGATGGGCTCCTTCGGCTGTTGTGGCGTCAACGATTACCGTGATTTCGAGGCATCGACGGCATGGACGGCCAACAAGGGCAATCGCACCCTCCCGGAGGCCTGTTGCATCCTCAAGGACGTGGCTCTGCTGGTGCCGCGCGACGACGATTGTGTGACGAACCCGAGCGATAGCAATAGTTTTTACAAAAAGGTAAATTTCCGCGTTCATTTCCATTTGAATTCTAGTATTTTGACCATGAATTTGCTCAGGGCTGCTACGACGCCTTTGCCGAGTGGATCATTTCACATCGTGAAATCATCATCGGCGTCCTGTTAGGCGTGGCTGTCATCCACTTCTTCGCTATTTTCCTGGCCTTCTGTCTGTGCAAATCCTTTGCCAAGTACCACGAAATGAGACTGTAATCAACCACAGCGATAACAAGAACAGGCTAACTACGACTTTAGCCAAAACATAATCATACGATTGAATCGCATTGAATCCAGACACATCTTCTTTCGTTACAATTGGATTTTCCACAAAAATATTATTCTTATTATTTACAAAATTCATAGCCGGTCTTAGTGATTAAAGTGGAAATTTTCTTATCGACTTTCCAGACATTTTCATATGATTTTACTTCTTTCTTTGTTAAATATTTAAGTATAGTACACCCTAAGTTACTTTCTAAAGTCTAAAGGAAATTCGAAACTTTCCCATACATTAATTTTATTACAAATTGCTCAGTAGAAGTAGAGATAGGAGGAAAACTTGAAAATATTAAGTGAACTAAAATTCTGAAGCGATTTCTGACTAAGCACACGAAAAACCACTCGACACATCACAAAAACATCAACTGGTTTAAGACGAGTTTCTCGTGAATTTATAAGCAATTCAAAAACCCAAACGAATGTTTAAAATCGTATCGTAGAAAGTTAAGCGAAATTTTTTACTAGCATACTTGAAGTACACATAAAATATTCAACCGAAACTTTCAACAGAAACATTGCAAATACTGCTTTTTTACATTATTATTATTCTTGTATTTTAGAGCTATAGTTTGTAAGAAACCTGTTATAAATGTTGTAAATTAACATGCAATTAATTTAATTAGTCTAGACTGTAAATTTTTGAAATGTTTATAATAAATGAAGTAAAACGAATCGAAATGTCAACGATCCCTGGTTTTTCACTTGGAGACAATTGGTATAGGCGAAAAGGTGATATGAAAAAATATTGTTTGTTCTGTTTGTTTGTTCCATTGATGACACCAATTACTTTTAAACAAAATATTCTAAAATATGTATTCCTAAAGATTGTTCTACGATTCGATTAAAGATCCATAGACTGTCCATGATTAAAACAATGTCTTTATTGTTGTAAATAAATATATATTTTGTCAATAGAGGTTAGAGGAATTCATTAATGTATCAATTTCAGACATTGGAAGTGTTTCAAGAAATGCTTGCAAACAATGAGAAATTAAAGATATATCACACCTTGTTCAGTAAGTAAATCAAGAAGTAAATAGAGTAGAAATATAAATAAATACGATTAAATCCTGAAACCCCGACAACCAATGTTTTCAATAATACTTAACATAGTCTCCAGTAGATATAACTTATACCAGTAGTATGTAAATAATGTTCGGAATATAGAACTATAGAAAAATATATTCAAATTAAGGATATATTAAAATTAGTGAATTTACCAGTAGATATGTATTCGAATAGTTCAATAGCTACGCAAGTTCTACAATGGAATCATAAGTATATCGATTTCCAATCAAGGGTAAAGTTTGAAGATTAATAATTATTGTGTTTGCTACAATTTTTAGATTGAAGGAAGAATAAGAGAGATAGAGAAAGCTGTTTATAGTTTAAAAAGTTTCTATAATAGTTTCTGTCTGTTTGCAATTCATAACATTCACTACTTTGGAATACAAATTCTATGGAAATTTAGAGAAAAAGAAATCATATAAATTAACATTTGAATATTAACATTTTTCAAATCGTTGTTACTTTTTCTCTGTTGTAAAATAGTCTTAAAAAATTTTTTCAATATCTAAAAAACGTTCATAGTCAAAAACTATTTGTAGGTTCTATCACTCTTTGTAAGTTGGCTGTCCCAGAAATGGTATCGTCACATCAACCATATTCGGATATACCAGATATTTGTTCACTTCTTCACATAGTTTATTTTCAATCACATTTGTTACAATACTCCAATCGAAGGATTTCTCTCCAACAGCCGGTTTCGCCGATATCCAAAGACGTGGTGGTCCACGGAAACTAAGAACAGAGTTCAAATTATTGAAGAGATCTTTTTTACATTTTGCTTTGCTCTTACGCCAACCACACACGGTCAGACGGCGGCGGTGGTATGTTTATGGTTGCACGCGAAACAAGACCTTTCAGCTCCACCCGCAACGTAATGTTCGCATTCATGTTCTCCATGGCACGCTGCACATAGGACAACTCGGTGGCGTATTGAAAGAAATTAGATGCCGTGAAGCGATCGACGATTTTAAAAATGCGACGCGCGTTACCCGGCGAAGTATTAAAAACATTATATCTGGAAGACAATACAAAAAATGTATGTGAAATTTATCTGCAGCTTCGAAATTTTATGTCCTACTCACTCTGCGTTAGTGGTATCGGTCCCACCAGGAATTGGGCTATCGCTCTCTGAACTGGAACCCCCGGAACTCTCCGCATCACTGTCAAAAATGGCGCTGCCCGACAAGGCGTCCGCCAGTTGTTCTTCCTGCAGTGACATACTGGTGCTTGAACTGGTGGCCGATTCATCCGGAATCACGTTGATGGGAGGTAAATTATTGGCCGTCGGTGTCCCGCCCGGCGTGTCCACGGACATGTGTGCCCTTCCCTGCCGTTTAAGTCGCAAAAGATTCAACTTCGTGGTCACTGTGATGTGCAGCAGACCCTCGTAGGTGACGTCCGCATCGACCCAGGTGCCACGTTCGTCGAGCATTGGCCGCGAGATACGGTGTATGAGAGGAGGAGTGTCGCCTAGATTGATTTGTGTGATGACAACATCTTCCATGAAACTGGGTAGCTGCACATAGAAAACAATTTTTGTTAGCAAAAAATTCAATTTCTTTATTGATTGATCTACTTTAATGGAGCTCAGTTTCTTTTGCAGAAATTCTTGTATTTTTCCCTGAAGAACTACGTCTTTTAAGCAGCTGTAGAGAACGCGTCCAATGAGAACATTTGTCCAGACGACGCTACCCGATGGGCCCAGAAAAAGTGATTGGTCGATGCCCTTCCAGAGCTCATCTTCCTGCTGTTTTGCCCGGCGATGCTGAGATGATGAAGAAGTCATGGATTTTATATATTCTCTTAGATTGTTCAACAATGATTTAATATGATATTGTAAAATAAAGGATGATGAAAACGGAATAAAACACGGAAACTAAAACCTACTCTTTTACTTCTGGGCATAACCTTGGTATCCACTTGTTTATAGACTGGAATGTGACTTTGATTACAAGCTCGCTAAATCAAGCAAAATAAATAAAAATCAAATTAAAAATCAAATCAATACAATTAAAACGGTACGAGGTACAAAACTAAAAGATGATCACATTCGAAAGATGATGATGATTCGCACCTGATACAGGGCCATGAAGCGAATGTAATCGGCAGGGTTGCGCGCGGCACACGAACTCATTAATAAACCCTCAAATGTATCGTCAGGCACAGTGCTTTCATCAAGATCATCCTCGATGTCCTCGAATGTCTCCTTGTCTGCCTTGTCGATAACAGTTGGAATGCTATTTTCAGCTGGTGCTGTAGTTTTGGAATCATCATTTGAATTGGAAGTTGCGGGTTGTGTGGAAGCACCATTTGTAGCGTCTGTAAGCAAGAGGGCAGCCTTAACGGCAGCCGCTTGAATGTCGTTGTCCTCGACGAGACGCACATTTGGCAATCGTAGATCCTGATCGTTGACATCGCCTAAGCTGGCAGCGACAAAACGACGGTACCTGGAGATGAAATGCATTCGTAAGAACTCCATATTTCGTTCTGGATGGTTTTAAAAACATTACCAGTCCTCCTTTTCGCGGTCGCTGCGAGAAAAGAGTAACAGCCTGGTTTCATCGCCACACGGAACGCTAATGTCCTTGTTGTCCACATCCGGATTGGCAGTGTCCTGCAGAGACTGGAGCTGCAAGAGACGGTGGAGAGACGAGATGAAGAGAGATTCTTTCTCCAATCACGATTCATTCCTACATCGGCATTCATGATGGTTGCGGCAAAATCCATTTCACTCTCCGGATCCGCCATCGAACGTTCGGATCGATCGTCCAGAGACTCGCTGGAATTCTGGTTCGTTAGAGTGGTGGTCGGTGCACTTAGCAGTAATGTACTGGAGTCCTTGGGGTCGAAGAACTTGCTGGAATCGCTGTCGTCCTTGGCGCTGCCTGTGGACGGACGTTTTGAGGATGCCGATGGCAGGCCGCCTACCGGATAGGAGCCGTCATCGATGCGCGTTTCAGCGCCGTGTTTAATAATCAGTTGTATGGGATATTTTCGGTTGAAGTACCTAAGAACGAAAAGATATTTTCAGACTGACCTCCACTGACACCGTTCGGAACCTACCGCTTGCGTGCCAGGCCCAGGGGCAGCAACTCGATGCGACAGCCCAGAAGGTTGTACGTTCGATGTTGAGTAAACTGGATGGTATTCCGATCGATGGGAGTCTCGTTCCACATGATGCGTTTCGGCACACGTGCGGTGGTGTTCGAAATGCGCAGAAAGGTGCCTAAAATGTAGATTAAAAACTAGAGATTGTAGGCATTGAAATAAGGTACTTATTTACCGTCGAGTTTCACATAGACCGATTTGCTCATGGATATGTGGAAGTCTTTCGGATCGTAGCTGTTGACCTCATTCATCCAACCCTGCAAAAAGTCAAAATATCAAAATAGATCGCTTTGTTCGAAATGATTTCAGCTCACATACCGCATATGTCTTAACCGTCTTGTGTTCCTCAACGGCGGGAATCTCACAGATGGACATCTTGCTGTAGTCTGGCAGAGTGAAGGGAACTCGCTCCGGCTCGGTCGACGTCAGGCGCCGCACGATGAAGTCCTGCACTTGGGTCCACACCGATTCCAGCAACGCGATGGTCAACAGACAGGCCAAGACGCCGCGCAGGAACTCGGGCAGTGGCAGAAACATCACCACGGCCAGACCTAGTAGGGTGAAGATTGGGATTCGACTGGCCGTTTGCTTCACAATCAACGAGCTTTCGCTGGGCAAAAAACTCTTGAAACTGAAACTGCTCCGGCTGAAGGGATTTCCGATTTGCGTCAATATAACGCTGGACTCCAGATTTGTACTACCGGCATTTGCACCGGTAAAGTAGTCGTTCGACCTGGACGGGGCGCCATCGAACTGCTCTGAAGAACTTCGACTCTGCAATGACAGTTCCATACTCTGGCGTTTATTCAGACCATCAGCTGGATCGGCCCCTGTGGCCGCGGCGTTCTCCGGCGGTGGTGGGACCATATCCTCAAGCATCTCCACACCCGACTCAATCTCGACCTCCTTCTTGCCCGAAATGATGCCCTTCTTCTTCTTTTCCTTCTCGGGCTTCGGATTGCTGCCGCTAGCAATGGGAACGGATGACACCGAGAGCACGGTCGTCGGCAGGGTGTTAGAGGGCGTGGCCAGCTCGGCCGTCTCCACGGGCTGCTTCCGTCGCTTGCGGAGGAAGGTGCTCCGCAAGGACGTGTTCGAGGTGCCCTCGCTGCGGCTCGGACTGGAATCCTTACTCATGGTCTTCGCGCCAGTGCTGGCGGCGAGGGTCGACAGAGCCGACAACGAGGACGAACTCGGATGCTGATGGTGGTGGTGCAGATGATGAGCGGCTGACTTGGCCTTGACCTTTGACTTTAGATTGGCGATGCCGCGACGCAGACGCGACCGCTCGATGTCGCCCTCGAAGAGCAGCTCCTCGTTCTCGATGTCCGAATCAGACTCGGTCGCCTTCTGTTGCAAGGTTCTCAGTTCCTGCTCGAGCGAGAGTTCATCACTGACCGATGAGTAGTTGATCGCGGCGTTCTCCGGATCCGAGTCTGGATCATGAGCTGCCTGATGATCGCCTGCAATAGGATGAGAGCCGACGCATGATGAATGAATGGCTCCATTCGATAACTCGCATTCACACGTGGCGATAACGATCACGGTTGCTTACCCTTGGGAGTTAACAACGTCGGCTGATTGTTGCTTTTCGACAATTTGATGTCTTCGATTGTTTGCGTGACTTTTCCCTTGATCAGTTTCCAAGTGCCTACTGAATTCGTGTCGCTGCTCGAGAGCGCTGCAATCAAGTTGGGACCCACTGCGGTCGGCGAATTCCCCTCGCAGCTGCCCGACCTAAAGAGTCAATCGTGGACGTGAGAGAGAGAACATGGAACATGAAGGCAATGCATTTGATGGGAACCTATGCGCAAGCACGCTAAATGGTTCTGGTTAAGCTAGGCTAAAAATACCCATGGGACTCATCGGAGAGCTGGTGTTAGTCATGACAACGTTATCTCGCGTTAGAGAAAACGCGATATACCAGAAACTGAACCGCGATTGCCGCTCTTTCCGAACTCTTCGACCGGGAGTCCCTTTCAGAAGTTTATGCAAGTACCGTGAAGTGGACCCTGGCATTGAAAAGAGCGAGAGTTAGCGCGCGAGAGAGAGAGAGAACCATAGACAATGAATAAAACTCAATAAAAGTTTATTATATCAGAAAAAAGTTTTATTTAAGTGAAGATATACTTTGTTTGCTTTTAATTTCTTCCTTTTCCTTTTAAATTTATTGAATTTTAGTCATATTTGAATTTTCACTGGATTGAGTAAATGTTACAAACACTTGTTTTTTTTTGGTTTTGTTTTTTTGTTATTTTATAATTATATTAATTGGTTTTTAATAAATGTTTTATATTGTTTCTGCATTTAAATTCAAATAAGTTTTAAGAATATTTCATTCATCGTTTGTTCTTGCGGGATTTTCCGCACTTCTGAATTTGATTTTTCTCAAGTTCAGTACAGTTGTTATTGAATATGCGGTATTTTTAAAACATGTGGTACTAATGTACTCTAGTTGTTAGTAATTCATTTAATTTCCCTTTTCCATTACAATGTTCAAGAGCATATCGTGGATTTTATATTTTCATTCTATTCAGTTGTGGCTTCTGTTACTAAGTTAACGCTTTTCTTTTAATTGCTTGTAACTCTTTATTCTTGTTTACTGCTTCAGTAGTAATTATTAAACTATTATATCGTAGGTAATTTAAAAATTGTATGTAAAATTCTGTATAATAAGTATTTTCTTACTTTCTTGTTATTAGCAATTTTCTTATGAAAAACAAACTACAAAATATGTATTTTTTAAGACTTTTATATTTAAAAAATAAAAAGTTTTCTCATAAAAATTATTATTATTAATATGACTTTTTTTATTATGTTTATTTTTTTTTCTTTTTTTGCTTCAGTTTTTTCTTTTATGAAATATATATAATATATATCATATAAAATATTAAAAAGATTTTACTAATACATATTATAATATTTATTACATTTGAATTGCGTTTTTTTGGTTTTCTTGAATTATTCATATTTCATCATAAATATTTTGCTAAAGGAATTTTATTTAAGGGTCTTCATTACTTTGCATGCATGTATGAATTGTATATATGTGTATAAGTGTGGTGTGTATGTGTGAGTGTTTAGATCTTCGTTAGAAATCATGGAAGGATGAGTTCTGGGAGTCGCCTATTGCTGCATAAAATTCTAATCTTTCTCTATATAAAATTAAGGTACGTTCTCTAATTTCAATTATAAAATGCATTATCATTTTGTTGTGAAAAAAATGTATCATTTTCATAACCCAGTGCGCTCCCATTTCTATTAAACTGTTGTCTTTCATTTTGTTATTGTTTAAATGTTTTCTCTTCGTTTAGTAACAATGATATTCTGCATCACTATTGAATCATTTTCACTTGTTTTTGTTTTCATATTTAAATGCATAAAAATAATACGCTTTTCTCTTTATTTACTCGTATAAAGGTACCAAATTCTGTTCCAATTATCATAATTTTTTATCGTATAAAATAGGTCACTAGCTACAACTGAAGAATCGAATATAAGAGTACGAACGAAAGAATTGCGCTACGAAATGTTTCATTTAAGGTTAAGTACAAATTTTAAACTAATTTTGTTTGCTTTCTGAGTAAAGTGAGATCGGGGTAGCAGAAGTCTAGGTAGAAAATACGAATTGTCCTAATCGGAAAACTACCCCAAAATGTGCTCTAAACTTTACCATTTGATTTCAAAGAAACGATATATCGTAGAAATGCCAATAGTCTTTTATATCTCATGGAACGTTTGTGTTCTATTTTGTTTGCCTCGAAGGACCTGTTTTACAATTTGCTTTTCGTTTATTTTACTTTTGTTTTGTCTAGGAATTTGAACTAAAGGAGCGCATTTAGTAGCTGACATTTTATTCATAAATACATATGTGTACAGAGTATATAATACATATGTATGTATATAATAGTATATATATGTATATGTATACGTGACCGAAAGTTAGCTACATGTTGCAATACAAATCTTATTGAATTTTACTTTTGTATGCTATTGGTATTTTGTATTTATTTTGGTTTTTTTTTGGTTTTGTGGTTTTATGTGTGTATTTCGTATTTGTAATCTTATTGTTTCTAATGTTCAAATACATTTTGCAGACTTGGTTGTCCAGCGTCATCGCAACATCGTTCGCAACCAAATGCAACGAATATCATAAAAAGCTGCCGGTCACCAAAGTTTGGCATTAAATATCGGCTCTACATAAAAGTTCGATTATGTTTATGTAATTATTAAACTTCATTTAAATAGACTATTAAGGCAAGTATATTCCACTAGAGTCAATTAATCAATCATTAATTCATATGTTAATTCATTTATCTTTTGCATAGTAATATAAAAAACAAAATATAACATTATTCGATTTTATTGAGCTGAAATAAGAATGGATACCAAAATAAAACACAAGTAGCTTTTCTCAAAAAATATATATGTATATAAAAACATGTGTAATTCAAAAACATAAAATAACAAACAATAATTAAAAGCTATAAACAAAATTATGAAGCAAAATATGAAAAACCTAAAATTTAAAAATCATTTAACAAAACAATTAACGAAACAATTGAATTCAATTTTTATAAAAATATTAAAGTGTACATTATTTAGATATCTAAAATGTACGTTGCATTAATTACTTTGACTTCAACTTTTAAGTAATTAAAGAAAATCGTATTAAAAAACTTGTATAAAAGTTAAAACTTGTAATTTTAAAAATCTGTCTAAACTAATGCTAACTCTTTAAAGGGTTTCTATTTGTTATATGTTCTATGTAGCTATTATTTCATATATATATGTAATATATATATTTTATATCGGTTTTAATTTGAGAAAATTCAATCAGAATCAAAAATACAAATTCTGTTCGAGATTTCTAGATTTTTATTTTTGGAACCCGGCTACAATTTAAAAGCTTGTTATATTTTGTTGTTTAGAGGTTTTTAATGTGTTGTATATTTAAGAGAACGTAAATACTTCGCTGACGAATCAATGGAAATTTATATAATTTGTTCATTCTAAACCATTAACAGAGCCTTGATTTGCTTTCAATGTACACTGAAGAAAACCTCTGCAGATTTAGGTTTCTTATTAATTCATCAATCAATATAAAAAACTGTAACTAACTCTTTATTGCAATTTGTGTATAAATCATTACAAAAAAATTTAAAAGGTTGGTTGAATGCAAAATAGAATAGAAATTCACAGAAAGTCACAACAAACATCGTTAAGTTAGATGTTTGAATTTAAATACGCGTGTTGATTTATTCGCGTTTTTCCTTATTTCTTGTTTTTAAATTTACAATATGTTTGTTACATCTTATAAAGTTTAATAAAAATTACAAAAATTTTGCTAATCTTTTTGTTGTTGTGGAATTAGTATAACTACAAAGTTCTTTATTTAGACTTTCCTTTTTTGAAATATGATTAAATTTTACTTATTTGAATCAATACGTTTTCTTGTAGAAAAACAAATGAAATATACGTTTTTACACACATTTTTTAAATATCTGCCTCGGCCTCGATATCTTAAGTTAAGTTCTTTCAATCGTTTATTGCACATACGTATGAATATTTTTTTTTAAATATTTTTTCAAATTTTTTATAAATTTATTTATTAAAAAACAATACAAAAATTTCTATATAAAAAGTTCGCTAGTGTATTTATAAAAACACAAATAAGTTACAATTACAAAAATGTCTCTTTTTTTGTTTTATTAACACAAATTATAAGGAAAGATTTTTCTCTTTCGTACAAATGTTTTAAAAAATTTACAGTTTTTATGAAGTTTATTGTTTCTAGTTTTTGTTGAGATATATATATTTTTGTTACAATTTAGGGGAAAATTCAACGATACGATAGGAGTAGGAAATTAATAGAAATATATCAAAACTAATACTGAACACAAGCACAGTAGCGTTTTTGTTAAAATATTTTTGAACATTGTTTCACCGATTTTTTTTTTTTTATGAAAAAAACGAATATTGGTTTAAAATATACCTGTGGCCGTATGCGTTCATTACAGAAAAACAGAAGTGAATTAAAATTTAGAAATAGAACACATAAATTGCAAATTGTAACAAAAGTACAAAACTATATATAAATATGTTCATGGAAGTAACATTAACGTTATACGTTTTTAAATTTTCTAAATTAACAATATTTCAAGAACTAAATTAAATTTAATGTCTGATTTTATTTAATTTTTTTATCGCAAAATAACGTAACTTGAAGTTCACATGTAGAAAATAACTAAAAACTAATGCGATTTCATATCAATAAATTATAATACAATTCAATGTAAAAACTATTTATATAACGACAAAATATTATTAAAATTATTTTAACAATTTAAGATGTTCGACAAGATTGCACATTTTTATTCAAAATTAAATAAAGTAATTATATCTCTAATTTCGCCTGATTTTCCTTATTTTTTGATTTTTGGAAATAATACAAAAAATAAGGTATTGCTCTTTGGTGTTCGAGGAAAACATAATTCCGACGTGACAAACAGGCAGTGCTACTTGTCACAAGATCAGAAATGACTTCATATCCTTTGCACTAATTATAGGAACGATTGCAGGAAGTGTTTGTGGTTGCAAATACATTTTAATATTATTTTCATTTCAATGTGCATATTTTGGCATTAAATTGGCTTTGCGAGGATAAATAACGTAAAACTAACAATACAATTCAAAATCAATAAAAAAAATATATTATAGAAATTAGATTTATAAAATTGCACTTGAAGAAAATGAAGTAGGTTAGAAAAAAACTAAACTAATAACGGAGTCGAATAGGTTGAAAATAAAGAAAATACTGACATGGGTAAATAATAATAATAACAGTAGTAAGAATAGAAAAATAGTAACTGAAGATTCATGTTGGAGAAAGCAGACATCGACGAGTGACTTAAAATAGTGATAAATAGTCGAAACAGCATAACAAAACACAAAAAAAAAACTTAATTATTGCAAATCTTAGCTGCTCGGAACGACCACAAAATGGTAAATATTGTATGAATTCATTGGAAAATATAAAGGAACAAGAAAATCTATGGTGTAGATATTTAAGCATGGTTAATTGTGGTTGATAACTAGATTCTGTAGCAGCATAGCGCTTGCATTCAATGTTTTAAAAAGTTGAACATCATTCAATTGTTATTTTTTTTAAGATCTTACTTTGCGGTTTTTCGTATATTTTGTTGTTGTTAAGTTTAGGTTGTTGTGTTTTCTTTGATATCTCGAAGTACTGATCGGAGAAAGTCTTGAATTTGAAAGTCGTAAAATTGCGAAGTGTTAACGCAGTTGCTTAGATATATATAGCATTATATATTAAATATATAATAATTCTTATGAAAAATTTGTCTAATCTTTTAATATTTTGGTTATGATTTTTATGTGTTTAATGTCAACACATTTAACATTTTGTGGTTTATTTGAAAGGTTTTTGGATTTCAAATTGTCTCCGAAAATAATTAGTAAACCTTATTGATACTTGTAAAAGGGAGGAGCCACGTTAGCTACACAAAGAAGAACAAGAGACGCAGGAGTTGTTGTTGTCCTCGTAGAAAACCGAAGAAATTAAGAAGTAATGTCACATCCATGTCGTTGTTGATGTGGTTGTTGATGTTTTTGTTTTTGTCGAGTTTCACTTGGATGAAACGTAAAAAAGCGACGAGAGACCTCACTTGGAAACCTCGCTCTCAAAATCGCGCCTTCATCGTTAACAACACCAACGAAACGGCACCGCACGAGGCCTGTCTGCGCCTTCCTTGACTAGAGGTTTGTGATATTCGCGTCCCGGACGCGAATGTATAACTGCCCAGCAGTGCTCACAGTAGTATTGCAAGCAGGTTACGTTGGCGCAGAAGAATGGGGCAAACTTGCCGCCACACCGTTGACCCTCGCACTCGTCGCACATCTGGTCGTCCAGAACGTATGGCTTCACTTCGACACGCTTGTCGATGTCCCCGTGCTGCAGCTGGACGAATCGTGCCGAGATCGCCGCAATGTAGCTCTGCTGATTGGCGAAAGCCACACGTCCAGCTCCCTTCGGATACTTGAGTTCCGGGTCGGTGTCGATGCCGGCATAGCAGACGCCACCATAGAGGCGATCCATGATCATGGCCAATTCGAAGGCTTTCAGCGGACGTGGCACCCCGCCAACGAACACCGTTTTGCGCGGATCCAACGACATGGTCGCGTCCAACACGTAGTCGGCGTCAGCCAAGCGCCAGGGTCGAATCTGCACCGGCTTGTCTTTTATTGTGGGAGAGGAGACGCACAAGTAGAGCTTTTCATCGTCCGTTATACACGAGTCGATCAGTTGCTGCACGCTATTCTCGTCCTGGAAGAGTAGGAACGCATATCCCTTAGGAGGGAAATACGATTTCGACTCAGCCTTGTGCGGCCAATCGACCACCAGCGGGCCGAAGCGTCGAAAGGATGTCGTAATCTCGTCCTCATCGATGTCCGGCGGCAAACCGCCGACGAACACCTTGCGCGAATATCGCGCCGTAGCCTCTGATCCCTGCGAGTGCGGCGACGAGCGCGAGGGCGAATTTAATTTCATGCCGCCAGCATCCAAATAGCTACCAGCGCCATTGCCGCTAGCGATTATCACGGCATCGGCCTCGCTCAGGTGATGTTCACTCAGCGCCTTGTTGCGCATGCGCTCCACCAGCGAAGCGGCGGCGTTATTGTCGCCGCCCGGGCCAGCCACTGCAATATTGCGCATGATGTCGTTCAGACAGTGATCGATGGGGCGCATGTCGAGGCCATTCCCAACCAAACGGTCCGGTGTGAAGCCGGCACCTAAGAAGGGAGCATCGCCGCCACCGGTTGCCCCGGCGCTGCTGCTACCGTTGCCCACCGCCAGGGTGGGCACCGCGCCCTGGGCGGCGTTCACATCGAGTGTGTAGCCGGGCGTGGGCGAGGAGCCGCCCTTGCTGGGGAAAGATATGCTGCGACGATATTTGTTCGGCGAAATACCAGGATTGGAATTGGGTGAGACGCCGCCGCTGCTGCCGCCCGCTTGAGATCCATTATATGGAGAGCCACCGACGGGAGTGGTTGGTGATGTGGGTCCGCCAACAGCATCGCCGGGATGCTGCTGCTGTGGTGGACATGGATGATTCGGCGACAACTGTTGTTTGTTGGGTAATGCACTGCAGAAGGAGGAGGAGACGAAGTGACATAAGTAGAGTAGAGTGGTATATGGACATGTCTCCCCATTAAAGACAATGCGGAATGATTTTGAGACGCTTGGCAATGCTTTTCAATATGTATATTTTGAAAAAGCCTACCACTACTCGGATCAATCCCATCAATGTCCAGAAAGGTGATGATTATCGGATGATTAAGGGTGCCTGTCTGTCTATCAAGTTTCAAGGATTATATTCATCATTTCGGCAGTGATATTTATGAAAAATTCATATTTGTTTTACAATTCATTTTATATAGGTATTATGTGTGATGAGATTTCCTCATTGTGGCTGTTGTACAAATCTACTATTAAATATTGTATACTGTTCATATATGGATTGAATTTAACCCGCTTCCGCCCAGCGTTACAAATATGCAACGATGGAGGTGTCATTTCTTTGATTTAATAAAGTTCTCATGATTTTGGTATACATTTTTGTAAAGAATTGTTGTAATATTTTTGTTTGTGATTCATTGTTGAAGTAGTATTTTCAGAGTGGAAAACAACATTGGTAGGTTATTTACGTGAATTTAACAAAATTTAAACAGAAAGCATTACATATGTGTTACACTGGGCGTTTGCAGTTCTTTCAATTCTCGCTTAAATCTATATGAAATTCATGTGATCTTCTCACATCCGTTGGCATTACAATCATCTGTCTTAACATATTCGTGAGGAGATGTTTGTGTATGAAAGAGCAGTGATTTCGAAGTTGGCTGAGATCACTCACAATTTGTATATAAATATATTTATTTAATTTCACATACGATTTAATTAATCTATCTCACAGACAAATATCCTTTATAAACCATAGCACAATCTCAATATGTGTTTAACTATTTAAAATTACTATCGAAATCTTGCATCTCTCGATCAGTGGAATTCAGCAGACAATTCGTCATCGTTGGGTTAAGTTGGCAATTTGCCGATTTAGATAATATTTTTTGTTGGTTTTATTTAAATTTTCGTTGTCGATGATGAAGACATGTGCGATGATATTAAATAACTTTCCAATTACAATTAACACTATACATATATGTAATGTATTCTTTTTTTAAATTAATTTTCATTCTCACAATTTTTCACACTAGAAAGTTTAACTTTGTATAAGTTTTAACATATAATTACGACACCAATTGACATATAAGAGTGCAGATATGTATATATACTTTTTGACTTTATGCTATTATATTACTAACTCACTTCCTTTCTCTCTCTCTCTCTCGAACTCTCTCATTCTCTTCAGTACCAACTTTCAAATATAAGTTTTAATAGAAATATAAAACTTACTTTGATAGTGTGTTAGAAGAATAGAAGACTAATATAAAACGGCCCAGAATAACATATATTATTGTAACGCCTCACCAATTGCTGATGTGGATTTTAGTTAATTTTTGTGGATTTTTTTGTAGTGCAAGTGTGTTAAGTATTTTTTGTTTTAATTTAATTTAATATAATATAAGATAGATTTTCTAAAGAATATTCAAGTTTGGAATTCATGAACAGAAAGACACACAAACCATTGGGCGGAAAAGGTTAAATTCATACTTTTTAATACACAAGTTGTAAATGTTTGAAAAAAAGTTTCGTGTAATTTATGTGAAATACGTTTGGTTGGATGGCTGTTGTTGCTTCTGAAAAGGTAGCTCACAGTTATTTACGATTATACTCAGGGGAACAAAAAAACAGAAATAAATTGAAATATTTATTTACAAAACTCAACCAATCAAACAAATCTTAGTCTGCAGAAACGAAAACCCATCAAAATTCAAAAACAGAATATATAATTTTTAACACCGCTGCTAATCAGCAATCAAATATGAAATTGAACAAAACTTCCACGAATAATAAATTACGGTGGAATGGAAGAAAAACCAACAGAGGAAGAGAAATATAAGAGATGATACATTTATCTATAAACTCGTACAGCATAGTAAACAAGCAACGAAGCGTTAATAATTGAACTTTTCAAGATCGACTGAGCTCTCTTGAGAAGCGTAAAATAACACACTGCTGATATGTCAAAAGCTGAGGCATGTATTAGCTTTAGGTGTACTCATTAAGATAATGAGAACATAGACCAGGTTATGAATGGAATGGAAAATGTAAATGCATGACGGAAAAAGTGCCATGAAGCCATGAAATCGACTGCATTTAAGATGGCCGCACGTGAGCGACAGGCACGTCCGTAATCTGAATGACAACACAACGTCGGGCGATAAGATGCGACAAAGTACTGCACGAGGAGCTGGCGACAGTTGGAGATTAATCTATAGCCAAAAGGCAGTAAACGCATAAGCCGCCTCCAACGACAACGGTGGCGACAACAACAATAGCCCGCTATGGCAACGAATGGCATTGCTGGTGATAGGAAATTCGCTACCACCACC
The DNA here is from genome assembly GCA_947389925.1 of Coelopa pilipes. NCBI lineage: Eukaryota > Metazoa > Arthropoda > Insecta > Diptera > Coelopidae > Coelopa > Coelopa pilipes. Next base: position 28,111,209 of record OX376699.1, on the reverse strand, counting down.
ATCACCAATCCTCCCTACCACCCTTGTGTGAAGTGCGATACTAATCTGGGGTAGGAAGTTGGCGTGAAAAATTTTCAAATGAAAATTGATTAACGAAGTATGAAAATACGTAAGCGTTAGAATAGGAAATGAATTCAAACCCACATAAGACCTGAAGCTATGAAACTCTAGTAAACTGATCATCAAAGTTGGAACCGGTAAAACATCCACTATTTCGGAAAGAAAAGGTATTGTCGAAGTAACAAATAAGGACATGCGCTTCCATGGAAAACAATTTCAAAAAGCCTGCCAGACGACGAGACATGTTCAAAAACAACAACAAAAAGCATCAACGAAATAGGCGATAGGGGTAAAGAAAAGCAAGTACCGCTTTTAACGAAAACCGACATCACATCGTGGAACCAGAAAAAACCTGTGAGACGTTGGAAAACATTAAAAATGCAACCGCTCAGAGTGCAGAGAAGAGGCCTACGTTTGATAGAAAACCATACAAAAACTCCACCACCATTACGTCTTTTATTCACCCCACTGTAATAAAAGCGCCACCATCCCTTTCGTTGCCGTCGCTGTCGCCGCCGTCGTCATTAAAAGAGTAACGAGGCAACGCGAGACAAGTGGCGAGATGAAATGTTGGCGGCAATGGCGAAGGCTATGGGTATGATCACGACGACTCTGGCGACCGGCGTACTGAATGGCTTAGCGTTAAGCAACTTGCATACGACGGAATATTGAGCTCTACCCAATGTGCATGCTACGACCACCAGTCCGAGGACAAAAACTATGTAAACCCCAAAACAACAACAATAGACATGTTACATTATGTTCGTCTGGCTGTCAACCCCGTCGCGTGTACACTGAACAGCAGAAAACGGTCGGTTGCTTGGTCGCTCATTGCATATCAACCTACGTAGGTTGCTACAAAAGCAGAAACAACAACAACAAATGTCTTCTATTGAAGCACCTTTTTTAAGTAGATCGAAAAATGAGGTGGACGAAGAGTAAAGAAGGGAAGGTAAGAAGTAATAATAATAACCGAGCTCGTACAAAGCAAACTCGGAGCACATTTGGAGCAACGGAATGGAGGAGGTAAAAAGCTAAAATATATGCTATGAAATCACTTCAAAAATCTTTGATTTCAATTTCACTTTGACTCTTCACTCTTCTGCTCTTTCTACGATTTCAATGAGATGACCAAGTTAACACCTTTTTAAAAATATAATACAAACGATAGAAAAGCCATGAATGATGAATCGAAAATTTCATTACTAGGAGAAATATTTACTGCATTGTTAGTATACTAAAAGGAGTCACCAGCAACAACAACAGCCAACCAATATTTTATATAAGTAGGTAATCGATTAGTTTAGTTTAAATTGATTTGAGTTTAATTTGAATCTGATAGACCGTCGTAGATTTCGTTTATCGTGTAGTGTAGTATATTTAAATAAAAAATTGTTTAATAAATACCTTTTGCGATTGAAGAAGTTGCCTTGTAGAAAATTATTTCTTGTATTTACTTCGTCCGCCTGCAGACAAAGAGGAAAACCATTATTGAATATGAAAGTCTTACGAAGACAATGGCTAAAAGTTGAACAATGAAAAATTAATAAAGAAATAGCAGATATGACAGGTATGTAATAAACACAAAGGTGCTGTTCTAATTATCCAAGTTCAATTAAATTTCTAAACACTCGACCTAGAGTGTTTGATAACAATTTTAAGCATTTCACAAATTAAAAAAAAAGTATCCAATGTATGTTGCAATAGAATGTTGTGTGCAAAAGTTAGCAATTTTTCAGAATTGGCAACATCGCTCATTAAAAGTATACAAAAAGCACAAAAATAAAAACAAAATAAATACTATTCTGATAATGATTGGTGGGTGATGGGACACAACGCAAAATGAGTCACAATGCAAAATGTTAGAACTTTCTTTGTCAGAATGGCGAAGTGGACTGAAATACCGATACTTCAACGAACACACCGATCAGTCTCTCAATGCTTGGTATTTTGTTTATCAGGATGAAGCACGCCAACGTAATTTAATTTGCTGTTTTGTTTTTTAATTCGAAAATAAAAAAACTTAATTTTTTTCTACTAAACTCACATTTTGCTGATGCTGCTGTTGCGGTTGCTGTGAGGGGCTGCTCGATAGGGAATCCCCACCACCACCGCCGCCACCTCCACCACCGCCAACAGTGCCGCCACTGTTACTGTTATTGTGAAATGATTGGAAAATATCGTCGATACACTCGTCGCCAGCATTGAAACGCACTGTAATTGGGACGCTGCCTGACGGTTTAGTACCAACAGAGCTATTGCCACCTGAAGAGTTACAGCAAATGATTAATTGTCAAATGAATTATATTTGGCAATAAAAAATTTATGAATAAGTGAAGTGACTGAGATCAATTCATACCTTTCGGAATTTTCAATGAGTCCATCCTTGAAATTTCGCTCGATGAACTCTTTTTGATAACTTATTCTCTTCAACAGCAGCAACTCAACTCGTCGTCGTCGTTTGCGTCGTCTTAGTTTTGCCCTAAATTTAGAATACAACACAACATGACACCGAAGACAGCCAACAGTCCGAGACCAAACAGTGCGACAGCCGCAAACGCAGCAACATCATCATTATCATCACCATCGAATCGACATCGACAATGCCATGAAATGCGCCCGGGAGAAGTCAATGAGTTCAGTTGTGTTTGGATGTTGGATTTATTTCCAATTTGTCCACAATACATCGATGAGGTGAAACGGACAGTATGAAAGGAAACAGCATCACGGCAATGGAAAGAGAGAGAGTAAATAGAAAGAAAACAATAAAATAAACAAGTTAGAAAAATAAATCTAAAATGTTGCTACAATTTGAGCGCAATTGAAATATTAGCAGCCAGCATACAGAAAAACAGCAGCAAACGCCGCAACTAACAACAACAGCAAAAACACAATTCATCAGAGCACCGCATCTCATTACGCTGAGAGAAGAAGCGGTTGAAAATAGATTTATTAGTGACATTATTGTTGTTCTTGTTGTATACTGAAGCTGTTTCTATTGTTGTTGCAGTTGTTGCTGTTGTTAGTACTGTTTGTGATATTATCATATATATTTGTTGCTCTCTGTAAATTGGTTCAAATGACGAATGTGTTGCAATTGCCACACATTTCACAACCAGCTGAAGTTAAATGAGCAAAAGTCAAGCACCTAGTAACACGTTTGCATTTTTCAATTTTCCTCTGACTTCGACTACACTTGGCTCTTGGTTGATGTCTTCGAATTTTTGTTGCTCGTGCTATTGCTGTTGTAGTTAAGGTTGTTTTTATTTTTGCTCATTGATATCATGGCGAAACAACAAACACCAACAACATTCACAATAACCAAACAACAACAACGTAAGATAGGGCAACCACTAAAAACAATTATTAATAGCCAAGTGAACACAAATAAGTTTTACGGTTGAGAAATAAATAAAAATTCACAATTTTAACAAGTGGAACTTATTCGGAATTCGAAAAGATGAGCACGTTTTTCAAAATGCAAAAATATTTGTTTAGGGGGTCACACGGAAAGGAGCAGGGGGGGGGGGTGAAGGTTGAATACTTTTTGCACAAATGCATGATGATCAATGAAATCACTATGAAAACGATACTATACTAATGTCTTATATTCTCTACTATATTATATGAAGTAAATTCTATAAATAAAACACATAAATATTTGAAGTACAGAAGTCGCATTAACCAAAATTAGAATTTAACTCAACAAAAATGTCCCAAAAATAGGCTAAGACCTTTAATTTTTCTCAAGTTTTGTTTCCCACAATTAATATTTGTGGTTATTAATGAAGTTTTTAAAAAGCGATAAATCGTTCAAAACTACATGATCGGATTTAAAAACTAATCAACTATTTGTTAAAATTAACTCACTTAATAATGTGATGTTAATATTTCATTGAATTGTGTGAAACCGAACCCATGAGGCGTATTTCGGATCTATTTTTGTTTTTGGTTCTTGCTTTGCTTTTGTTTTCGTCACTGGTTATTAACTACGTTCTTTCAATTACGCACGGTATGATGTAGCAAAACGAATGGATGGAGCCAACGATGGTGGGAGGTCGCATCTCATAATCGATACATAATTTTGCCCTACAACCGAAACGGAACGAACTGTACGGAGAGGCAAAACCAAGTCATCGTGAGATTCTGACAATATTGCCATTGTTGTTGTTGTTCTTGTTGTTGGTGTTGGCAATTTTTTCCACAACCAACCTATAGTGACGAGAAAAGTACAGATTTAAGTGGAATGGAGCGAAGTGAAGAGTAGTGAAGCGAATCACTGATGAGGGACAGTGGAAGCTGGAATTCCGAGCGAATAACTATTGTATTTTCCCAATATAACGCAGAGCCACGAACACTGAGCCCACTGCCTTTACGGTGAACGCAATGAGAAAAAGAGCACAAAGCAAATCACAAGTAAACGGAAAACAGAGCAAAACAAACCGAATTAAAGCCCAGAGCAGAAAAGTGCCAAAGAGGAAAATGAAAACTAGGCCATGCGCTGTTTTCGGTTCTGCGCTGCGCTTCTCTGCTCTGCGCTGTTTTGAGGGGCTCGCGCTATACTCACTGTAACCAGCACTGACTTCGACCGGACTCCCCACCAACCCCACTACCCGTTGACCCGTTTGTAAATATCAACCAAACTCGGATATGAAACAGAGTTTGACGAATTCTGAACTGTTACATCAACTGGCAAATTATATGCGACGAGAATTAAGTCAATATATATGTAGAGAGATGAACCCTTTCGAAAGTTAGGCCATAGAGCACAAATCATAATTGGGGAGAATAAATTGAAAACACGGCGACGTTCCCTATTTACACTGTTATACAACTGTCTGATAATTGGTACCCAGTCTTGGACACCGCCAATTGACTCTGACAATACCTTGGGCGACCGGTTCGCCCTCTCACTTCTACGGGTGCTTCCGCGTCGGTGTGGCGATGGCAAGGCGACAACAAACAATGTTTTTAATGCCGTTCCTTTTGGTTTTGTTTGTTTTAATTATTTGTTTTCGTTTTGTCTCGTTTAGAATTTCGTTTTCTTTGCACTCTTGGATCACACGTCGTTCGTACTGGTTTTTTTCCTCTGCACTTCACTGCACTCTTCTTCAGGTGAATAATCGTCGTTTTGCGTTTTTCATTTCCGGGGTGCTCCGCTGTCCCTTCGTGGATGTTCTTGGTCCTGTTTCTTCTACACAAACTATCAATGTATTGACTTTTCTTTCGCACGAATATAAGAAAAATCTAATCTTTGCACTAAATCAGTTTTAAACAGTTTGGAAATATTTTCACAAAACTCGAAAAAAATGAATTGAGTATCAAAAAGCTCGTTCTGAAAAAAACTATTTTTTCAACCAAAAAATTTCACTCGCGTTCTATGTTAAATTTTATTTACTTATTCTTATTCTATTTGTTTCTGCAACTTGTGAACAAGTAGATTTTGAACAAATTTGTGTAATTCTGTTAAAAAATTGGGGTTTTAAAAAGGCTTTACCTTTTTTCAATCCCGGAAAATTTTTGGACGCCTCCGTTTCCGTGTTTTTTTCCCCTAAAGTTTTCACCCGAACTGATTTTCCGACTGCGCGCATTCGTCGACCACTCGTGCAGGGAAAAATCAATCTTTTCGTCGTTCTTCTAGCTTCTTGTTCGCTTCTGCTTTGGATTCAAATTCCAATTGGATTTTAACGCAAGTGAGAGAGCGGATGTGCCAACGAACGAACGAAAGAGCGGATGTGCAAGTATTAGAGGAAAAAAACAATACATAAAGATAAAGTGATGTCTTTCGATTTGTATGACAGCCTTTCCATATTTTCTATATGTTTACAGATTTGACATACCTGTAAACGAGAATACTACTTTGGAAATGGTTTAAAACTTAGTAGTTAATCAGACATAGGGACAAAGCATAAATTTAAACGTAACTATCGATAGTGTTCGATTTATATAAGTTCACACTTAGAATCATAAAAACGAAAATGGCAACACTCGTGAACGGTAGCAAGTTTGACATTTCGCCTTTGTAACATTCTTCGTAGAATGGGAATCAAGAGAGCGAAAAATAGAAGTCCAAAAATGCATACATTCGATGTAAAAATGAATAACATTTTTCTATTTGAATATTTTTTTAACCAAAGTAAACTAACCAAAACATTTCATATTAGAGAAAGATTTGTTTCCTTTATCCAAAATCACACATTAAACGTTATGAAACAAATCTTCATAGCTATTGTGCATTGTTTTTAGAAAAATACATTTTTCAACTACCACCCACAATATAATTACCATTAATTTGCTTTTCCGTTGAAGTGAATTTTAAGTTTTCAGTCGATATTATATTGCTCTAAACTGTGATGTATACTTCCATTGGATTATAGTTTAATTTCAGTTGTATGTAAAAAATATTCAGTTCTTATTATTGTACACAGTTCACAAGAGCAATGCAATTCCACTTTCTGGCACCAAACCAAACTAAACGAAATCCAAAAGAGAAATGATTGTATTGAAAAAAAATTTCATTTCATTCTCACAATTTTTCTTTGCCGTCAGCTGATGCTTGCGTTCCGGTTGTTGAAAAGAGAAAACCCATATGGTCGTGGTGAATTTGTCAACCCTGCACCACAATGCACAGGGAACCTCATAATAAAAAAATATATTTCACGAACTAAAATTCTGCACAAAACACATAAAATAATTTTTATTGGAAAAATATATTCTACTAGGAGAAAACCCTTGAACTTCTTAGTTATTTTTTTTTTTTTATTGGCCTTGCTTTTCCTAATCTCGATGTTTCTTGATCAACTCATGACTTTCCTATGAACCGGATCAAACTTCAAGGAATTACTATTTCCACAGTTTCAGCGTAAGATGTTTATTTCTCCAAGGTGTGTCTAAATTATTCCAGTAAAGAAAAGAAAAAAGCGGAGCGGTGATGAGTAGATGTATGTTCCTAACAATTTCGCAATATGAATATGGCGCTATATTTCTAAAATTCTGGATTTCTACGTACATAGAAATATGCGCTTTTCCACTTTTCTGTGAATTTCATTTTATTTTCTGATTAGTCGTTAGGTGTATTTTTAGATCTATTTACTTAGTTTTATTAACAAGCGATTATCTATAACTGAGCCGGTTATCAGGGAAGATGTTTCAGTTCTCAAGAAGCATTCGATCAGAGAAGATCGATCGGTAGAAAACTTGTCTCGTTTCACAATGTTTGTGTGTATGGAACGACAGAGTTGGACTTGGATTTGCCTCGCCTTGGCGGTGGCCATTTCAAGCGCATACGAGGTGCCCACAGCCAAGATCGATGTGTACTATCCGAAAGGTTTCGAGGTGTCCATTCCCGATGAACCGGGCATAACGCTCTTTGCCTTCCATGGCAAACTGAACGAAGAAATGGAGGGACTTGAGGCCGGTACCTGGGCCAGAGACATCATCAAGGCCAAGGACGGACGCTGGACATTCCGAGATCGCATCACGTCGTTGAAAATCGGAGACGTTCTCTACTATTGGACATACGTCATCTACAATGGCCTGGGCTATCGTGAGGATAACGGTGAATTCGTCGTCAATAGCTATGTAAACGGAACAAATCCGCCTATAGTTACTCCTCGACCACCACCACAACCACCTCAGCCACAGCCACAACCGGCGCAACCGACGTGCGGTCGCAGTCGAACGGTGATAAACAAAGGGACTGAAACGAGATGCGCCGGACAGATCGTGTTCATCGATGAGTTCGACGGGTTCGATCTGAACGCAAACAAGTGGAAGGTGGAGAATCGATTCTCCGGACCGCCGGATGATGAATTCGTTCTATATGCGAACAATGTTCGCGACGTGTTGAATGTGCAGAATGGCATGGTGACTATAAAGCCAAAGGCAATCAAGGACCAATTTAATAGGCCATTCCTGGAAGGTGTGGACTTGCACCAGACATGTACCGGAGCCTTTAATACCCCCGATTGCAAACGGGAAGGTGGCTTCGAACGCGATGTCCCACCGTTTATTTCGGCTCAGTTCTCGACAAAAGATATCTTCTCCTTTAAGTACGGCACCATCGAGATACGCGCAAAAATGCCCAATGCACCGTGGGTGTACCCGGAGTTGTGGCTGCAGCCTCTGAACAATGTCTACGGGGTTAACGACTATCAGTCCGGTCAGATGCGCATTGCATTCACCCGTGCCAATGGGAACATGATCGACCTATATGGCGGCGTAGTCTTGGCAGCCCAGGAGCCCCTGCGTTTCCCCCACCTGTGCAAGAATCCGGGGAACGTCGACTGGAGCAGTGGTTTTCACGTCTATAAACTGGTTTGGACCGAAGATGTGATCGCGGTTGCAGTCGACAATGAAGAGTATTGTCGCATCAATCCCAAGAACGACATCGAAGCTCTGCATAATACAAATATTAACGGACAAGTTCTGCCGAATCATCATATCCTCAGAGGCGGTTCCAGGTTGGCGCCATTCGATCAGGAATTCTACATTACCTTAGGCTATGGTATCGCCGGTCACAAAGAGTTCACCGACGATTTGAATGTCTGGCGTCAAGAGAAGCCCTGGAATAATTCGGATCCCCATGCTATGAGAAAGTTCTGGAGAAGCACACAAGGTAAAATGGATCAATGGCTCGCAAATGGCGACCTCAAAATAGACTACGTGAAGGTCTACACGGTGTAACAATTAGGTGTATCTAAGCTATATTTTTTTTCAAATATTTTTATTGAAATATATTTACTCATGAAACTACAAATAAACAAAAAACACAAAGGCAACCCCGATTTTTTAATTTGATACTTTCGTAGCCTTCTAAATTAATTGTTCTTGCTATGGCCGCTATTGCAAATATTAGAGTAGAAAACAAAAACTTACGTTTTCGCGTTCTAGGTATTATATATAATATATATATATATATATTTAAATCCTAAGTTCAACCCTGTATCAAGGTAGTATTATCTTCAACTTGTTGGGTGTTGAAGTTACAAAGTCAGCTGTTCGTGGTGAATAAAAACAACAAGATCGAAGTTTGCTGTTCTTTCGTAATTATGCATTTAAAGTGTGTTATTTCGCTTTATTTAAGTAAACATAGACCTTTATTGATCAGCAAAAAGTTTCCACAAACATGGCTGAATCGAAGAGCCTCAACTGCAGGTAGTGACATTGCAATGTTCATTGAAAACTCTCGTGTTTCACTCTCGCTTCATTTCAAAGCATCCTCTTTGGCCACCGGCTACCAGCCGAGGTTGGTAGAGATCAACATGGAAAAGAAGTTGTCAGACACAAATAGATGCCGCAGCAAGCGAGGAACATTTCGAATGATTTTGCCCCCACCCAATGTGACGGGAAATCTGCATTTGGGCCACGCTCTGATGGCCACCGTGCAGGACGTCATCTGTCGACAGCGTCGTCAGATGGGTTACGACGTCGAATGGATACCAGGTACTGACCATGCTGGTATAGCCACACAGGTTGTCGTGGAGAAGAAATTGCTAAAAGAGCGCAACCTGAGCAGGCATCAACTGGGGCGAGAGGCATTCCTTCAGGAGGTTTGGAACTGGAAGCACCAAAAGGGTGGCGGTATTGTAGACGATTTGCGAAAACTGGGTTGCACACTTAACTGGGAAAAGCAGTACTTCACAATGGACGAGGTTAAATTTTCGTCTAAATTATACCCTTCACTCACTGATGTTGTGTGCACTTTTGCAGGCGCAGGCAAATGCCGTAAATTTGGCTTTTGTGCGGCTTTTTGAAGATGGTCTCATAAAACGTGAAAAATCACTAGTCAATTGGTCCTGCAGTCTCGAGTCCGCTATTTCGGATATTGAGGTGGAGACCAAAGAACTCAAGGGACCGACAGAGATTGCTGTGCCTGGGTATGAAAAAAACATACTTTTCGGACGCCTTTACGATATCAGCTATCGCGTTTGTGAGTCTAATGATGAAGTGATCGTGTCAACCACTCGGCCAGAAACTTTGCTAGGCGATGTTGCCGTCGCAGTTCATCCGGAGGATGAGCGTTATAGTAAATACCGGCATATGAGCGATGTAAAATTATGGCATCCGTTTCGAAATGAACCGATTCCGTTGATTTTTGATCTCTCCGTGGAGCGAGAGTTTGGTACAGGTGCGGTAAAAATAACACCAGCTCACGATAAGAACGATTTCGAGATTGCGAAGGGCCACCTCCTAGAGCCGATTAATGTGTTCACAGAGAAAGGTTTGATTTCTGATAACTACGCAAATTTTGGAGGCATGCTACGTTTCAAGGCACGAGAGCGAATTCTCTCGAACTTAGCGGAAATGCAGTTATTGCGCTCTGTAAAGGATCATGCAATGAATTTGCCCATTTGCTCGCGTTCTAAAGACATAATCGAGTACATGTTACGTCCACAATGGTTCCTCCACTGTCAACCCATGGCCGATGCAGCCATGGCTGAGGTGCGCAGTGGTCGACTGCAAATAGTCCCAAATAACTTCGAAATTGAGTGGCATCGTTGGTTGGAGGATTGTCACGACTGGTGCATATCCCGCCAGTTATGGTGGGGTCATCAAGTACCGGCGTATTTGGCCAATGACGAAGAAGGCAACTCATGCTGGGTCGCAGCAATCAATGAGACCGAAGCTCTAACCAAAGCACGGTCGAAATTAAATGTCGAGAAAATAACATTAGAACAAGACACAGACGTGCTGGACACTTGGTTTTCCTCTTCTCTGCTACCTTTCTCAGCCTTCAATTGGCCGTCTCCTGAATACAAACAACACTACCCGTTAGACTTGATGGAGACCGGTCACGACATTCTCTTCTTCTGGGTAGCGCGCATGGTTATGTTGGGAATGCATCTTACAGGCGAAGCTCCGTTCAAGAAAATTCTACTGAATGGTATCGTCTGTGATGCCCACGGGCGAAAAATGTCAAAGAGTTTGGGTAATGTAGTCACACCGCAACAAGTTATCCAGGGATCTAATTTGGAGGTAATATACCTGGTGTGATGTTATTTTTCACGTCTAATTTAAATTTCAATGGAATAATATACAGGCGCTGAAACAAGAGGTAGAAAATTCCTACAATTCAGGAGTGCTCAATTCCGAAGAACTAAAAAAATCGCTTAATGGTCTGAAAAAAATGTTCCCGAATGGCATTCAGGAGTGTGGCACTGATGCCTTGCGTTTCACACTCTGTAGTCACAACATCAAAAGCCACTTCATCAATTTCGATATATCTGAATGCTACACGAATAAGCTATTTCTCAATAAAATCTGGCAAGCGACTCGATTCACCCTCGGAGCGGCTGAGAAATTGAATCTTCCTTTGATGGAAATCGAAGTTATGAACAATGTAGAGTTTGGCAAATGGGATCGCTGGATACTGAGCCGTTTAGCCAACACTTTAACTACTTGTGCCCAGAGTTTCGAAAATGACAATTTTCATTTAGCAACCGCAGCTTTAAAGAACTTTTTCCACAGTAATTTATGTGATGTGTATTTGGTTTGTATCCCATAGTTTTTTTTTTTTTTTTTGATTTTAATTCTAATGATCTGTATCCATCCAGGAAACTACGAAAGGAAATATAAGTGCTGGAAATGGACAAGGGTACATACACTGTGCCACTCTTGCGACTTGCCTCAGCTGGGGTCTACAAGCTATGTCTCCATTTACACCATTCATCACCGAGGAACTCCTGCAATATTTACCCAGAAATGTTCATCTAGATCTAAGTAAATTCCAAAACCAACATTTAGAGCAAGAAATTGAGGATGTTCTTGAAATATGTCAAGCAATTAGACAGCTCAAGAGTCGTAATAAGATATCCAAAAAGCACGATCCGAAAGTTCATCTCTTCGCACAAACGCCAGAGGCTTCAGACATTCTGCAGCATCATTTACTAGAGATCCAAGCATTGACATTGACAAACGGAGTAGAGTTACATCCGATGGCAGCAAAAAGCACATCAAACCTAAGTCTTTACTCTACCGCAGGTCACCTGTGTTCCTTTGGTAATAAAATGAATATTACAATAATTATATGAACTTGTTTCAATGTTGGTTTTTTCAAGGTCTTAGGACCAATGAGCACTTTAATATTGCACGTTCAACCATTGAACAAAGCGCGAACATAAACATGAAAAAGCTTCATAAGTTGGAAGCCGAATTGGAACGTTATCGAATGCGTGTGTCCAGCACTGGCTACAGAAAATCTGCCAGTGAAGATGTGCAGAAGAAGCACATGGAAAAGGTTTGTCCTCCATCAACAAGTTCCATACATTTCAATTTATAATATCTTTTTGATATTTTGCAACAGATCCATCAATTGGAGGTGGAAATCGGGAACATCAAAGCTATGTCTAGTTAAAACTAGTATACAATTGTATATAATTTAAATTAGCTTTAAAGTATAGTTAATGGTTTTGATTTAAATAATATGAACGTATTTTCTTTTGTTAATAAAAATGTGTGATTTTTAATAAAATTATTCTGCTTAAATAATCTTAAATATTCTGTTAAATTCTACGGCATACAAAAAGTCTAATCTCTAACTACGTATTAACTAAATAATCGGACATGAGTTCTGCGTATACGATAGGTAGAAGCCACGATTCGACATGTCTACGTCTTCGTTGCCATCGGTGACGGTGTAAATAACGAACGGCTTCGTACTACTTGTCGTTGCCAGGAGTCCCAGGCCGCAGAAACGATCGCTGGGCAACGACACATCCTGCTGTTGTGGATTTGGAATGACAACAAAGTCCGTTGTGCACTCCTGACTCTGCACAGTCTCAGTGGCCAGAAGCGATGGGTCCACTGCGCCGACGTCGTTCGTTAGTGTGAATGAGTAGTCGTCGGAGCTGACTTGGCTCCAGGTGATCGAGCACATGTTGGCTCCCATGCGTACACAAATGCCGTACTGGTGGTTGGCAATCTGCCGTGTTCCGGGCACACCGATCGAATTCGGTAGCGAGTTGGGCGAGGAGTCGTAGTTGAAGCTGGATACAGTGCCACTCGACTCGAGGTAGTATTGGAGACAGCCAGAGGGTGCCTGTGTTGCTGAGGCGCATGCAATCTGTGCTATCTGAAATTGCCATTGCCGATTGAAGACATAGCTGGCTGTGGTGGCGATCGCGATCGTAATCGAAGCCTCGCCATTGAAGTCAACGTAAACGTGCTGGCCTGAATTTTCCCCACAAATCACAGGAACTCGCGATGATCCACCTGAGATGGTCAGAGAATCGGTCAGACAGAAACCGTCGCCATTGGGCGGTGCCAACGAAAGGGACAGGAAATCAATGCGTAGCTGGCAGATATTCGCATCACACGGCTGCACCACGATCGTGCATCTGAAAGAGGTTAATACGTTTGAAAACTCCAGCGAGTTATAGCACAGTGAGAGAAGTACCTGCCGCCGCCGCCATATGTACCCGGATATCCGGAGTTATAGAAGTATGTGTTGTTGTAGTTCGTCGTAGCTCCGCACGTCATTTGATCTACAGGCAAAGTCGTTACATTTGAGTGGTGGTATAACTTCGAAGAACTCAATTAGCGACTTACAAATACAGCAGACGGCCTGAGTGGTCACAGTGCTGCAGCTGCCGGCGGCCACGCCACCATTATCAGTGCACTCACCACGAACCACACAGGTTCCATGCAACTGATTCGCTCCCGTGCAGACGTCATTTGCAAAGCGTCCGATCGTGTAGAAGGGAAACCCTGACGGAAAACGGATGAACGTAATTAAATGAAATCAATCACTCGATGATTTCAACGGAGTTCTGTATAAAATCGAGATAGGTCCACACGAACGTATTTATTTCAGAGCATTTGGCAATGCATATATTTTTATTATGGTTTTTTGATGTGCTGTTTGTTGAATACCCACACATTCGCAGACCACTTTCAACCATCATATAACTGTATACTCACATCTAGGAGTTCGCGCTGAGTGAGAATGACTGAGAAGCATGGCAGATGAAGCTGACAATGAGTTGGCGTAGTGTGAGGAATCGTCGGTCTCCTTACCGAGAACATAGACGACAATGCCCAACGTGACGACCGTCGCGAGAACCGTGACCAGGCTCATAATTGCTCGGATGACACTAGTGCACAACTTAAATCCAGTCCGTTTCAATAGCTTCGATTTGAAATATTCTTATAGACCTTCTAAATCTTTTTGGTTTTTATAGTTTTTTTTTTTTTTGTATTAACGTATTCTCATCTCTCTTTGGATTTGATTTCCTACTTTGTTTAATCTATACCGACCGGATTCACCGAGCGATCATCGTCACTCCATGGATCTCGATGTACTGAAGATGCTGTCGATAGGCAGGTCGGTTCTTTGACTTTCTTCCCGTTGGGATTGAACTTAAGAAATATGTAAATATCTCACGACGAAGCCGCTATTCTAGGTGCTAATTGCCGGTGCCGGTTCTGGAACGCATATAAGGTATGCGCTCACCTCAAACATAGATGTACACGACAAAAAGGCAAAAAAAAAAAAAAAAAACAATCGGTCATTGATCGTTTAAATTATGAATATGGAGCAACATCATCTTTTCCGCCCTCTTCATGGCTTTAAAGAAGCTCTTTGATGCCGATTGCATATGCGCGTTCTTTTTGTACTGTCGCAGAGTGATTATTAGTGTGTGCTATGTGTTAATCTTAAAAAAAATTGTTAGTTGTTAGCAAGGAGAAATCAAATTCACTTGCTCTACCACGAAACCATGACTTGGGTTCATTGTTGAAGTTCGATTTTATAGGATATTGTAGAAAGTTTTTCAATTGATTACATATACTCTTAAATAAGACCAACTCGAGGGCGATGAAGTTCCATAGTGAAAGCTATTCTAAGGTAAAGGTTATACTTTTGTTATATAAGTATCTATATAAGTAGCGAAGCCTTTTCAATGGCTTCGTCGGAAATATAATGGTCTTGATGCCTTTAAATAACAGTTAGTTCATTTTTAGTTACGAAACACGTACAAAGTTGAAGCACAATGAAAGAAGAGAAGTATGGAGAATCTTCAACAGCTTTTGTCATTATATGAAATATTGGTTTGGAAAAAAAGATAATATTTTGACTTTTTTAGTATATAAATTAAATTAAATATATAAAGTAAATTAAATTTTATATTTTGGTTTTCGATTTATTCCTTTCCCCGACAAAGTACCGTATATCCTTGTTACAGACTTAATGTGTACTTCGTTGCTGGGAAGATTTATAACTAGTATATGTTGAAAATCTAAGCAAACACAATTAATTCGATCCCCTTTTACTCTACTCGATTTCAATTACTGCTCCCGCCTTGGTCAACGCCTCTTTCAGTTTCTCTGCCTCATCCTTAGGTATGTCTTCCCTCACAATTGTTGGTGCGCTTTCAACGAACTTCTTGGCCTGCACCAGGTTCATGCCTTCTAACAGATTCTTGACCTCCTTAATCAGCGCCACCTTCTGTTTCTCATCGAACTTGACAAGTTTCACTTTGAATGCGGTTTGGACCTTCTTCGGAGCTGCTTCCTCTTCTTCTTCAGCAGCAGGGCGTGCTGGTCCAGCCATTGCCATTGTGGGCATGAATGCAGTGTCGGGCAGGTTCAGTTTGGCCTTTAGCAGGGCACTCAGTTCCGAGACCTCCAAAAGATTAAGACTAGCGATACTGTTGACAATGTTATCAAGTTTGGGATTTGGTGGCTTTGCTGTACCCTCTGGAACGGGGGGAACCATTTTGGCAGCGCCCCCAGAGGCGGCAGCGGGAGCCGCTTCGGCAGAGAACATGCGCCCGCTGTGACGGGTAACTTGACGAAGAGCGAAACGTGTGAAGTTCATATTGGTGATTGGTGTGAGGCGTCTGAAAAGTTAATTCGTAAATGTTAATACAAGTTGACCAAATATTGTGATAATAAATGGGAAATTTGAATATTTTATCACTTGCCTGTTTTTCTACTTGTTACTGGATATTCTCAGGTTATGTGATCAAATTTTGACATTTAAAGAGAGTGAAGGCAGAAGTGCTGCCAAATCATAAAAATCTTATGTAATGTACTTTACATGACCCGATCTTTTACAATTCCGAATGCTCGGACACATAAATCTGTTATAAATTAATTCAAATACGGAAAACTTATCTCATACTTTTATACGAATTAATATTTATTCGTCAGTTACACCACAATTGACTTTTTCAAACCTATCCTGTAGTTTCAGTATTTTTTGTAGTGTATTTTTTTCAACTTCCCTGTAACTTAGAAAACGTCAAAATATTTTAAAAACAGCTGATCGTTCTAAGATGTTGCCAACTACAAGCAAATTTAAAGTCGAACCAAAACGTAAACAAATTTGGTTGCTTCTTAACATTGTATTAATTTATTTTAAAATGTCTGAGGAGTTGGAGATAAAAACGGATGAAGAACGAAATGAGGGAGAGAAAATCATGTTTAAAAAAAAAACGCGTAAAAATCTACGACAGCGACGTCAATCGGCCGAGGATGCTGAGGAGGACAAAGAATCTAATGTTCAGCTGTAAGTGGCTAATAGTTGAATCTAATGTAATCCCACTATATCAGTTAAAACGTCCATCTTGTAGGAGTGCTCTGGAAGAGATCAAAGAAAAACAAAAGTTGCGCCAACGGCCAAACGGAGTGAGCGTCGTGGGATTGGCCATTGGCAAGAAATTGGCTTTAGAGGAGGAGCTCACAATTGTGAGTCTACTATGAATTAAAAAATTATTTGCTTTTACCAACACGTGTGCCTTCTCTCACAGAAAGATCCCTTTAATGCCAAATCGGGCGGCCTTGTGAACATGACTGCACTGAAGTCCGGAAAGCTAAAAGAGCCCGATGACGCCTATGACGTTGGCATCGGAACACAGTTCTCGGCAGAGACAAACAAACGCGACGAAGACGAGGAAATGATGAAATACATAGAACAGGAGTTGCAAAAACGCAAGGGTCACGCCGAGAACGCTGACGAGGTACAAGAAGTAGACATGAAGAAATACTTAACGCCCGAAGAGGCTGCGCTCTTCTCTCTGCCCGACCATTTGCGACAATCGTCATCGAATCGCTCCGAAGAGATGTTGTCAAATCAGATGCTGAACGGCATTCCAGAGGTAGATCTTGGCATCCAAGCGAAAATAAAGAACATCGAAGCGACGGAGGAGGCAAAGCAAAAGCTTTTGCGTGACCAAAAGAACAAGAAAGACGGACCATCGCAGTTTGTGCCCACAAATATGGCAGTCAACTTTATGCAGCACAACCGATGTGAGTACAATACATGGGTGTATTAAGGACATTTTCTACATTCGCTTGAATTTATCTGCAGTCAACATCGAAGACAACTCGGATCCAAGACGTCGACGACGAGATGCTGCGGCCAACGGCGAAGTTCAGAAGCCGAATCATCACCAGGTGGGACCAAATGGAGTTAAACGCGCTACGGATGACTATCACTACGATAAATTCAAGAAACAATTCAGGCGCTACTAGATATTAGTTTATACAAAAATCGACTTAGTTTCAATTAAGATATGCCAACAAATATATAAGGAAAATATTTTAACGAATAAGATAACACTACATTGGGTTTTTTTGGATGATTGTCTTCATAAAAAAGTGTTAATCGATTGAGATTTTGCTTCCAAATTTACGTTTTGATTGGCGAAATGTTTGTGGTCTGGGACCGCAGATGGAAAACTAATTAAAAGGCGCCATCTTCCACTCAACTGGATGCTTAATAAGTTATTCAGACATTTGCGATTCGTGCCGCAAATCGAATTAAGTACGTGACTTCAATGTGGAGCATGCGATGTCGAGGCCGATGGCAGCCAAGGGGTGGGCAAGCGGCAGGCAATCGATGCTCCACGTTTGATTGGAGCAATCAAATCGGCAACAAATTCGCACATAAATCGAGTTGTGGGCGGTGAAGTCGAGAGGGGTCTGCTGAAGTGGACATGGCTTGGAAGGGGGTTTGGCGAAGTGTCGACAATGACGACGGTGCTGGTGCTGAATGGTGTGCGGTGGTCGAGATGGAGGTGGGGCGATGGGCGTCAGTCATAATTTCCATGAAATTACATTTTTAATTTGCGACACAAATGAGCAGCATTTTATGAAAAGACCTCTCCGGGGGGAGTCGATGGTGGGGGATGACAACAGTCCGCAGACAGTCATTACAAGGACTCGCATCCCAAGTGGCAATTAGAACCATTCCACTTCCTTGCTCCTGCCAAAATCCACAACAACACAGCAGCAACAACCAGTAATTACAAAAACATCAACAGCCATAACCACAACTCACAGAAAGAATAACAAAGACAACAACAACAAGAGTGAGTGAGTAGCACCAACAATTTGGCAAAAATTTCTGCTGTGCCGGCAGGAATTCCTTTGTGGCCCCCCGACTACGGAGGTCCTTCGGGTTAATTGAGTTTCTCTCGCTCTCCCTCTCTCCGCCTCCCTCGTTCTATCCGAAGAAGAGAAATGGCAATTATTGAACTTTCACCTCGACGTCATCATTAAAAAAGCTTTTAAGCACTAAATTTCACATTTCAAATGTAATTCACATTTAATTTAGTTCACACTCGATAAAAACACACCGACAATTTAATTAACTTTCTCGTGGCGTTTCCTTTGATACTTCCGCACGTAGAAGCGGCCGAAGAGGACCAGAAATGAAATCATATAGACTACGGTCGCCCAATTGATCCACGCGGGGAAGTCGCAGCCGACCACGAGCGCCTGCAGGGCCCACACCAGGCCCCAGGTGAACTGAACCTGGTTCGGGGCGAGAGAAGAAGTAGCAAAGTAGTCAACAAGGCAACAATCACTTAAAGTACTCTGTTTGGCTGGCTTACCAGCTGGAGGGCGGTCAGGTGTCGCTTCCACCAGAGCCACCGCTGGACCCTCGGCCCGAGGGCGCTCAGCCCGTAGTAGCTGAACATGATCACGTGCACGAAGGAGTTCACCGCAGCGGGGAAGAAGGCTGCAAGGACACCAAAAACAAAGGGTGGAAGCATGAAATGATAGTGGAGACGGAGTTCCAATGGATGGGGGTTGCGGGAGGCGACGAGAGTCACTCACTTGAGCCCGTCGGCACCCACTTGACGGCGATCCACCAAAGCGGGAACATCGTGCTGTGGTGGTAGACGTGGAGGAAGCTCAGCTGCTCCTGCTTCTTGCGCAGCACGAAGAAGGCCGTGTCCGAGAACTCGAGCAGCTTGGAGAAGTAGAACCACCAGACGGCCGCGGCCACCTGCCAGGTAAAGAAAGACAGTTGAGAGAGTGATGAGGTGAAGCTGAAGATCTTCATGACATACCCTCAGCTCCTCCGGGGAGTCGTGGTCCGGTCGACACGGCTGGCATCGGTAGTTGTAGCCGAGGCGCCAGGAGGCCACCAGCAGCTCACGGCAGATGTGGGCGTTGAGCGTGGCCATGGCCAGGTTGTAGGCGACCAGCAGCCCGCGCAGCTCGAAGGGCTTCCGCCTGGCGGGATGAAGGCGAGCAGAGATGGAAATGAAATTGGGTCGAGGAGTGGGCTTCGAGGCGAGGCGAACGCTCTTACCTCGCCATCCACTGGGGCAGGCGGCGGACGAGCAGCAAGTAGAGGCCGACCAGGGCTGCCACCGGCCAGAAAGAGTCCACCAGCAGCCAGCCTCGCGTGCGCTCGTCCGCGAGGTCCTCGTAGGGAAATTTGTCCACTCCGAAGCCTTTGGCCATGGTCAACACGGCCGTCAACGATGCGGACGTTATTGTTGATGCCGTTGTTGTTGTTGTAGTGTTGTCGAGGCTCATGGTTTTCGATTTTCGGTTTTCGGTTTTCTCGACTCCCGCGAGCAGGGCTGCCTTCACTCCACTTGGGGGAATCCGCTGGGGAAATGAGTTTCCATGGTTTTTGTCGCGTGGTTTTTATGTCGAGATTACTGGGGTTTTTTCATGTTGTTGTCGTTGAAGTCATTGTTGTTGCTGCTCTTTCTTTCGCCGAGATCAAGAAGTTCAACGAAGCGTTGGATGTTTTTATGTTATTATGGTATGTTGTTGTTGGTACTTTTTTTGTCATGTTTTTGGTATGTCTTTGTAATGTCTTTGTTATGTTTTGTTATTGCTCTGACCACAACATTGACATTCTTTTTGTAACGATTGACCTTCACCCAACAAACGGTCGATTGCATCGAGGGACCCGCAGACGCCCCACCCCCGCCCCTCCTTGAAAACATGCTCGATTGGGTCTCGGCCAATTTCTTTTTCTCTTTCTTCCCCAACTACTTTTCCCACAATGCTTCAATACAAAGTATAGAAGGGTATTGGGAAACGGAGAGAATTAAAAAAGAAAGAAAAACGGATTCGCCACGATTTGTCTTCTTGTTCGTCTCGTTTGGTCTGGTCCACGCCTCGCATTCAGAGCACCGACTGCGACTAGTTAAAGGCTCCAGTAATTAATTAGCGATTACCACCATCATCCACGGCACTGGGCGGTTTTCAGCTCGGGGTCCCTCGTCCTCGCCACCTGGTTCTTCGTTCCTCCCACAGGTTGCACTCGCTTCCTGGCCGAAGGAGGAGGAGAACGAGGGATATCCGGAGTAGGAGAGCGAGGTAGAGGGGGTGGAGGAGGAGGCGGAAAGCCATCTGTGTTTGCGATCAAAGCAAACACCGCGCAAAGGAGCAGTCGAGCAAATCGAACGTGAGAAGGGAGCAGAGAAAGCGTGTCAGACAGAGAGCAAGAACGAGACACAGAAAAATAGAGCGCAAGAGAGACAGCGAGCGATTGAATAAGGCGCCCGGTTTAACCCTAATATGACCAAGGATTCGTGCGAGAGCTTCCGCGGAACCAGGTTTCGAATTGATTCGGTAGCAAAAAAAAATCCACTAGGTATAAATGCGAAAATCCCCTCGAAGGGTTAACAAGGAAGGGCTGGCTGGCCGTCGAGGGCGTTCGCAAATGTAACCGCAAGCCGGAGGGAACTTGTGAGCACAGGGGCCGGCGTCGGTGCCGAGCTCCCCGAGCAACCCCAACCTTTCCGCTGCCAACGCCACCACCCCCAGCCCTCTTCAGACGGATCCGTGCGCATTTCGTTGTCGATGACGCCGTCGGGAATCGCACAAGTTCTGCACATCCGCCGTCCACCGCCGTCCGCTCGATCCCGACCCTTCCTGACATCCTTCGGGGGTTTTTCGAGGCTTCTCCTTTCCCTTCTCCTTTCAACGTTCCTTTCTTCTTTCACCTGTCCCTTCTCCTTCCTCCTCCTCCTCTCCCCGCCTGAGTGTTTGCTCTCGAAGCGAGAAACGGAACGGAAAGGATGGAGAGGAGAGGCGGAGAAGGAGACGGAGAAGGAGACAGGTTCCAAAAATAGTGTGTTGAAATGTTAGCTTGAGCTCCTGAGAGCTGGTGGAATAAGTTTGAATTGGGCTCCAAGTGCTTCCTCCCCATCGGCTCCCGACTGCGGCGATGACGAGCGGAAAATCCCATACGGAAAATATTAATATCCAATAAACTGAGAAAAACCGTGACGAGTGAGTTGAGCCAAACTATCGCAAGCTGGTCTATACGTCTGGTCGTGATTGGCCATCGCCTTCCTTCATCTCTCATCTCATCTCCTTTCATTCACCAATCACTTCCATCTCCTTCCCTACACCATACCAATCACTTCCATCATCATGTTTTTCACCTCCATCCTCGGCTCATTCACCATTCACTTCCGTCATCATACATCATGGAGTGTGATGTGAGTCATTGTCTTGACCCCAGGTGAGACGGGGAGGCGGAGGTCGCGGCTTGCTGATGTCAAGGTCACGCCTGGGAACCCCCTGCTAGCCATTACGGGCAATTGAATGGCACGCGTCCATCGGCCCATAAACAAGTCGTCGAGATTGAATGCTTCGGTGACGAGCAATCGGTGGTCGTCACAACCGACGTCCAGCCAACGTCCAGTGATTGGCCATTGTCACGAGATCTGGGAGGAGGAGGAGGTTCTTCTCTGAGCTCCGTTGACCGCAAAAGATTGACAGATTACGGCAAAAGATTGAAATTATCTGCGGAACAACAAAAGAAATCCGGCACCGACTCCGTCACTCATTCGGGGATTTTCATTTGAACCATTTGAATTGGAAACTAATCCCCTCGACTCCCCATGATCTTCCTCGACCCAACTCGACCTGGCCCGACCTGACCCGACTCGATCTGACTTTGCCCGATTTGACCTGGCCAGACCTGACTGGCACCCACTTGTGTTGACCTTTCGTTTCGGCCTTTAGTTAAATTAAATTAAGGTCCTTCTTCCGTCCTCTGTGTCCTTCTGCCTTTCCCAACTTCCTCCCCAGGTCGGCATAGAAATTACTCCCTATTCATTTGGGCGACTCCCCGAGGTGAGGACAACTGCACCAATACACCGACACACACGTGGACAAGCACAAACACAAACACAACCGCAACCACACCTACACACGCCGTGGACAACCAACAGACTCATTCATAGACACAGGCACACAATGAAATGTCTGTCAGACGGGATTAGCTGCTATAAATTCAAGGATTTTTCGTGGGATTTTTATTTTGGTATTTTTGCATACCTTTTTCCCATTTTCGGACGCCGATCGGGGCTCTGCCCTGCCCCCATGCCTCCATCGCTCGCCGTGGTCGAAGGCGGCGACTTCGTGTGGGTACACATGTTGTAGTTGTTGTTGTGTCCTCGGCTCCATTCGCGACGAATTAATAAAGAGCAGAAGCCGACAGAGGGGGAAAGGCAGGCTGGAGAGGGGGTGGAGCGAGGCGAGGGTTTGGTTCATGGGCGAAGGGTCGGGACAGGAGGAAGCGGAGTAGGCGAAAACGACGAAAGGTGAATTGAATCGCAGCAGGAGCGGTTGTTGCGGCGCACGAGAGGTGGGTGGGGGCAAGGACGAACGGTTAATTGAGGGATGGACGAAAGGTGGGAGGGATGAAAGGTGGGTTGGACCAAAGGACGAATGGTGGGGTGAGTGGAGAGATTGATGGAAGGACCATGTGCTTTTGTATTCAAAGATAATAAAGCTTCGTTCACTACAAATGCAAAGCAAGTGAAAGAGGGAGGGAGGGGGAAGCCAGGGAAAGAACGAGAAAATGAGGCAGAAAAGGAAACATTTGAATAAAGAGAGCTGAAGAGAGAGGGAGTGAGATATAAAAAGAGGGACAGACAGTAAGAGTGGGAGAGAGAAATATTTCGAATGAAATTTTCGTAATCCCTGTAAGGATCGGAGATTATTGTTGTTATTTCGGTTGTTATTGTTAAGATTGTTGTTGTTAATATGGTTGTTGTTATGATTGTTGTTGCTAAGATGGTTGCTGTTGTATCGATTATTGCTGTTAAGATTATTGTGGTGAAGAATGTTGCCATATCCATTGTTGTTGTCATGGATATTAGAAAAATTTAATTTCTCGAAATTTGATACGAGAGGAAATTTCGAATCGAGAAGGGAGGCGGAAAAATAAAAGATGAGGCGAGCGAATGCCAATGGAGGAGGGAATGGAGGAGGCAAACGTCAGATGGGACTCGAATCAAGCGAATCTCTTGTGGGTTTCTATGGAAAACGGCAGGAAAATCATGTCGTCTGCTGTCAACAGGAGTCGCCGAATTAGTCCATCTCATTGCCTGTCGTTCCACCAACTCCCCACCGCTTTTCACTCCCCAACCATTTGTTTGGTGGGGGAAATTTCGAAATTAACTTCATTTCCATTTAAATTGAAACACGACCCTTTGGCAACCGTCCGTATGCCGTCGCCATGCAACAACACAACCCGCCACCCCCTTCATCGCCCCCACCTCTGCTCTCCTACACAACCCCATCCCCTCGACGACGATTCCGACCCAACCCCCGCCGTCGACCCTCGCGTCATCGAGTGGAATCCTGAGAAAACTACGGCGACTCCCGACTCCCACGTGACTTGTTGAGCTCCACAGAGAGGGGGCGACGAGTCCTGCCGGCCTCCCGAAACCGTTCTCGCGCCCCCGCCTCCCCCGCAGACGGGCTCCAAGGCTTTTAGGGGAAATTACGAACAAATTACAGATCAACGAGAACAACTTAACCTCAAAATAGGAAATTTAATTACAACAAAAAGGATAATATTTTTGTGGAATGAGGTCGTCGTGGGGAGAGAAGGAGAGAGTTAGGAGAAGATCATGAGAAAGAGAGAGTGAGCGAGATGCTGAATCTGCAGAGGGTGAAGGAAACGGAACAAAACATTTTCTAATTAAGTTTTGAACATTATTAATAGACCGAACGAGCCCGCACACAGCAACACAAAGGCAGCCAAAAAGACAAACACACACAGAGAGGCACAACTACACGTATAGAGAGACACAAGTACACATTCACAGACATAACTACATACACACAACTAAGCGGCAGTGCTCTGTGAACGGGGTTCGGACCCGGCGACGGCTGCGATGGGGACGCCTTGTGCCTGTGGTTAACCGCGTAAATGGAGCCGGTCGATGACGGGGGGGTTGACGACGGAGGGCGTCGCGCAGGGACGACCACGGAGGAGGCGTCGGCAGAGGGGGCGTGTGCCGCAGATGATTGCATTAGTATCGGTCTCGATGTGTGGGGCGGGAGGTCTCCGCCTGTGTTTGGGTGTCTCGAGTATGCGAGCGTGTATCCAGCCAGTCAGTGGTCGGCCACATCGTCACTTGGATTCGTCGGTGCTCGGTCTCGAGACCGCAACCGCATCTCGGGGTTTCTTCTTCCTCTGTCGCTTCGTCTTTCTCATCACCTTTCTTCGTTTCTACTTCCTCATCGTGTTCTTGTTCACTCTTCGACCTTGTCTTTCTGCTCACTCTCACTCTCTGCGCCCGGGTCTTCGGCTGCACGTTAGGATCGGTTCAGATCGGGTTTGGTTGGGTTTCGTCATGCTTCCGGCTCCGGGTCCCGATTGGATTTTGGCTACGGTCTGTTGCTGCCGACCACCAGGCGCATCGTCGCCATCGCCATCGACCGCAATCGGAGGCGTCGGACGTCGTCGTCATCATCGGTCCAGCGACTCCAGGAGGCGACACTTGCGGCGTCTCAATTTCATGGGGCGTCCTTTGCGGTTGGAGTGGTGGAGAGAAGCGTGCAAAGGATTGTGGGATCAGTGTGGTGAGCAGAGTTAGACAAGAGAAGTGCTGGGGGAGGTTGGGAGGAAATTGGGGGAGATGAAGAGGAGGTTGGCGAGGATTTCGACTTCGACTTAACCTCTCATTTTTAATACTCGGCTCGCAGTCCTTCGTCCCACGCCACTCCTCCCCCACCTCTCGTTGCCACTCGTCGGCACGTCTTTTAATTCCTCCGCACGCACATGTGACCCACGCATCGTTGGCAAGACTGCTTCCGGTTGCTGTTATTGTTTTATTGTATCGTTGCGTGTTGTCGTTGCTGTTGCTGGCGGCCTCGTGTCCTCGTGTCCTGATGTCCTCGTCCATCGCTGTTGGACCCTCGTTGAAGCCAGAGCAAGCACAGCTGAAGCTAATGGCTGCGTTTCTCCCTCTGTCCCTCTCTGTCACGCGGTTCCTCCCCACCCCACCACACAACGCACTCTGGTCCTCTCGCTCTCTCCCGCCTCTCTCCCACCACTGTTGTCCGTTTTTATTCATTTCCATTTTCGTCTGACGTCGGCCGACAGTTTCGAGCGTTCGGTCGGTTGGTCGCCTGTCGCCTGTCGCCTGTCGCCGGCGTGGCGTTGCCATATGTTCTGTTTCGGTTTTCGGTGTTGTTTTTTTTCTGTTTTTGTTGTAGGCGCCACATTTTT
This sequence comes from Coelopa pilipes, assembly GCA_947389925.1. Taxonomy (NCBI): domain Eukaryota; kingdom Metazoa; phylum Arthropoda; class Insecta; order Diptera; family Coelopidae; genus Coelopa; species Coelopa pilipes. The sequence goes on along the minus strand of OX376699.1, from coordinate 28,085,411 downwards.
GGGAGTTGCTGAAAATGATGGTGATTTCGTTGTTGTTGTTGTTATGTATGAGTATCTGTGAGCGTGTTGTTGTGTGGTTCGTTGTAGTTGCAGTCATTGTTGTTATTGTAGTTGTTGTTATTATCATCAGTTATATGCTCTTCTTTTATCTCTTCTTCTTATCATTGTTGTTGTTTTGGTGATTGTTATTATTGTTGTTATTTACTGAGGTGCGGTTGTTGTTGTTGTTGCTTTTACTGTTGAGTTGACCAAAATGTAGTCATATTGTTTTTACAGAATTTCGTTATTTGTTTTTCCCTTGTTGTTCTTGTTCTGGCGTTCGTATTGTCCTTTGCTGTTGTTGTTGGTGTTGTTGTCATCTGGTGCTGCTGTTGTCTTCAATTAAAAACGCTTTTAATTTGTTGGCAACGCGAACGTGAGCGGTTTTCGCAAACAGAAAAAACTTTCCTAATTGATTCCACTTTCCTTCTCACTCGCACACTTGTTTATACACATGATGCGTGTGTGATGAACAGAAAGAGCAGGAATGAGCAGAAAAAGCAAAACGGAAAAAAATTTCTTCACGAAGGGAAATTTTTTCATAATGCAGGCAATTTTCCCCTTCATTCGTGAAGGTTTTTTTTCCTAGCAACGAAATTTACCCTAAAAGACAGAGGAACATTTTCTCTCACTCGATTTTTGTTCAACCTCTCTTTAAGCAGTTTTAAAGCACCAAAGACGACCCAATTTTGGTGGCCTCCTTAAATTTCCCACACTATCGCCAGAGCGAGACAGGCAAAAAATGTCCTCTACCATAAATCACACTCAGCTGTCATGTTGGGAGCCCCAAATAAACAACAACAACAACAACGGGAGAAATAAACCCAAACAACATTTGACTTGAGGGTTCGTGGATGCTGCGGTCGACAGAGAAGGTGAAGGGCTTTTGGAGTAAGAAGCGGACGACCAGTGTTGGAAGATGCCAATCGATGGCAGTTGAATTTATTCATAGACGACTTTATTAAATTTAAACTTTCAATCGGTTGAGGTAGAAACGTGAGTTTTACACAAATATTTGATTTTCTTTTTTGTAGAAACTTATGAACAACATATTAGCGAATTACTTTAAGTAAGTTTTTCCATTACTTCACTACCAGGGGAAGTTTCAGAAATTTACTGCGGTTGAAACGCTTTATACGATCCTTTTCTTTTCTGTTGTTCTTCTTCTACTCCACTGCTTCGCAGCTTAGGGTTAAAAAATTTCAAATTTCCTCATCATCGTCTGTTTTTGCGTTTCTTCCTCCTGGCCATTGTAGTTGCGGTTAGGATTGTAGTTGTTTTAGTATAGTTGTTGTTGTTGTTGTAGCAGCAATTCCGCTCCTCGCAATGATTTTTTTCCACTCCGTTGCCAACATCTTCGCCTTGTGCATCGCTGAGCGTAACGAGATTCCTTCTTCACTCCACTCGACTCCACTCCACCCTCGACACCGCACCTTTTTCAACACCCCTTCCCCAATACCATCTTGCTCTCTTCCCACCTCTCTACGTGGCTTTCAGCGAAAGTACTTTCGTGGAAATAGATTTTTAGCTCTAGCCGTGCACATTGTTGAATTTGTTGTCGTTGCCCCTATGCTCGTGTTTGTTGCTGCTATGCACATTGCAGTTGTTGTGGAAGTAATAGTTGTTGTTTTTCGTTTAGTTGTTGTTGTTGTTGTTGTACCTTCGTTAACCTTTTTCGTGGCAGCAAATTGCGATATTTGGAATTTTCATTCCGCATTCGTGTGGTTTTCACTCTTTCGTGGTTGCCAACGGCAACCGCCAATTGCAGCGGAGATGAAGCTAGGTAGGGTAAAAGGAGCGAAATGGAAATAATAATAATAATATAAAAAATTACAAACTTTTAAAATAAGGAAAAGATAAACAATTCCATGACTATCCCGAAAAAAATGCTGTATGATTCAATTGAAATATTTTTCCTAAGAATTTTCAGGTGATATTGTTATTTGAAAAAAATGTATTTTTTCTTTGGTTTAAATAATTTGAATTTGGTTCTATTAGGTCCGGACTGAGCTATATTTGAAAAACAAAATTAAATTATTGCAAAAAAATAAATGAATAAAATAAATGAATGCAAAACATTTTATCATAGATTTTGTCTAAAAATAACCTCTGATCGAACGAATGTTCTGAACAAACACATGACTTATATGGAATATTCTCACATAAGAGAATTACTAAAAGTCGAATGCCAACAGGTGGCAACTCTGCCGTGCATTCTCATCAAAATCTGCCGTGCGGTCGCTGCGTTCGTGTTGCCGACGTGTCCCGATGCGATGCGATGCGATGCTCGTCTGCGATTCGAACCCGTTTCCTCTTCAGTGGAGCGATTTCTCCGCGTCTCCCTCGAATTGTCATTTGCACTCCCCGGCTTCCTCCTGGACTCATTATCTCCTCTTCTTCCAGCTCGAATCATGATCCTCAACATCCTCCCGGAATTCTCGCCTTCTGCCACTTGAAATCCTCGTCCTCTGCATCATTTTCGAACGAAACCTTTTTCTTTTGGTTTGTTTTCTTTTTGTTACACTCCTGATTTCTGCTTGAATTCACTGTCTCCCCCTTGTCTATTCGTCCGTTACTCGACTCGTCGCAGTTCTGGACTACTAAATTGATCGATTCCTCAAATGCTCGGATCACCATATTTTTTCATCAATTCCTCATCCTCTTTTCTCAAGGCTTCCATGCTTGTCATCGTTATCATTCTGTTCACTTTCCTTCAGAGTATGAACGTATTAATCCTGCATCTTCTCTCGTTATCGTTCCGTCATTCCATCGTTCACTCGCTGTCTCCTTCCGACGTTTACTCGTTCCCTTGTTCCATCGTTCCCCCGTTTTCCTGTTCCATCGTTTCCTCCCCTCTCCAATGTTCCGTCGTTCACTCGTTCTCTCATTGCACTCCATCGCGCTTCCTTCCAATTCCACAACAGATTCCTCTCTGGCAGTCGTCACTCATCGCATTCCATTCACACATCGCTCCATCTCGTTTCCCCACTTGCCTTGAGTTACCTCTCGCATTCATCGCTTTCCTCTTCTTTACTCTTCAACTACATGTTCTTCTCGCCCTCTCCTTCGTTCTCTCTTTCTGTTTCGTTCACCCACGGCTTGGACTCGCGACGGATGGACTTCCTGTTCTCGACTTCCGGTTGGACGTGTCCGCTTAACAAATTATGTCGAAATTTTGTCGTCGTCGATCAATTGCTTCGTCTCCTTCTCTTCTCCACTCCTCTCCACTCCCCTTTACTCCATTCTTTCGCTTCTGGACCTGTGGATGCAAAGGTTGATTGAATCGATGTCTTTTATTTAATAAATCTTGTTTTTCAGTTGTAGTCATTTTTCATTCATTATTTAAAATCACAGTACTTAAAAAAATATTTTATTACTATTCGAAAATTAAATTTATATTAGTTATATATTAGTGAACATTTTTATACTCGAAATATATTTCGATTTCTGATATTTCTTAATCGAATCTTAATCTCCGACTTAAAAGGATTTGCTTTTCGATTTCCAATTAAAATGAGGGCGATTGGCAACGTGATGACAACGGAGTTCCGGCTGTCCACCTGCTCTCCATCGATCCTGTGGCCTCAGCCTGGGGAATTAAATCCCTTGACCGCAAGAGTCACCAGAATCCTGGGCCGAAGCCACAAGCTCTGGCCACCCGGCTGGTCAAACAAAGTCCTGTGGTCGGATCCTTTGGTCAGCTGCGTGGACGTGACGGAAGAGGCGATGAAGGGTTAACGCTAGGGAGCTCGAGGAAGGCGAAGGTGTTGGGGATGAGGTCGTGATCGGGGTCGGGGTCGGGTTGGGATTTGGGGTCGATTGTGCTGCGTCAGGCTGAGGGCGAAGTGTGAACATTGACAACAATGTCGACCCATGTAGGTCGAACGACTCACTCTCACTCTCTGCTCCTCACTGACTCTCTCCCGCTCTCTGCCTCCCAGAGGACACGACCCGAACCAGGAGATTATTAAAACGCCTCTAATGTTGACAAAACCCTGGTCGTCGTCTTCTGCCCACCTCCAGCTCCTCGTCCTCCTCCTCCTTGCCTCCTTGTGCTTGTGCACATCGTCTCCAATTCGTCCTTAGTCGTCTCCTTCCTCTTCTTGCTCTTCTTCCTCAACTGCTACTTCTTTTTTTTCTTGTCGTCCCCCGGGATCGTCGATGGACGATAAATTATGGCCACAAAAGGACATCGTGGACTCGAGGTCGAGCTCGAACTTGTTGATAGTGCGGAAAATTCACTCACGAACAGCTTGAAATTTCTGCTCCTCCATCAGGTCGTCCTTTCTCTTTCATACTCGCATACCTTGTGAGGGAGAGAGAGAGAGAAAGTAAGTGATATAAAGAGATATAAGGACATGGGAAGTGAGGTGCAGAGAGAGAGAGAAGGAGAGTGAAATGTAGAGGGAAAGAAAGAGAGTGACATATAGATTTAGAGAGAGTGAGCGAGAGAGAACGAGAAGATGGAAGAACTTCATTAAATTTACTTCATCATGCATTTTTTCGTCACTCTTGCTCCAACTTTGCTCCAAATCCACTGCAGAGATGATGGCAATGTGTTGTTATTGTTGTTGTTTTTGCTGTTGTCACTGTTGTTGCCGTTGTTGTTGTTGTCCTTGTTATCCCCACGCGATTTTTCATTATTTCCATCCTCATCGCCATTGTCAACGCCACTGTCGTTGTTTCTGCTGTTGTTGTATCTCTCTTGTTGCTGTTATTGTTGTTTTCGTTGTTGTTATTGTTGTTGTTGTTCTCGTCGTCACCATCGCCACCACTATCGACAACATCTTGTGTAAGAAAATATCATCTTGAACTGCACTTTGAACATCGTCGACATCATCCGATGATGGCATCTCGGCCATCGGAAGGAATGGCAACAACAACAAGAATGACAACAACAACAACGACAAGGATGCAAGTTTACCGCATTTCATCCTCTCTCTCTCACTCTTGGAAGTGGAAGGAAGGATGACGTCGTCGTCGTCGTCGTCGCAGGATGTCGAGGATGTGACATCATTAGGAGTCGAGACATCTGTCGATTCGTCGCGCTTGGAGAGCTTCGTCCTTCCATCTTCGAATCCGCCTTCATCATCGGTGTTGTTGTAAATTGCAGTGCATTCTTGTAGTTGTTGCTTCGTTTTGTTGCTGTTGTTGTAGTTGATTTCTGTTGTTATTGATGGAGTTCTTGACGATTGTTGCTGGTCGGTTCTTTTGCTCCTCTTGCTTTGTTGCTATCGCA